>JANAVB010024997.1:2895986-3348567 GCA_029216955.1 Iris pallida
ATGGTTGGAGTTGATGAAGGACTTCGACATCGATTTACAGTATCACCCTGGGAAGGCAAATGTGGTGGCGGATGCGCTGAACAGGCATCCGATGGCATGATATTCTGATGATAGATCGGTATTTGCGGGAAGATCTGGAGAAGCTCGGTATCGAGATAGTTCTCGGCCAGGATAAGGATACAGATGATGGCGCTTGACATACAGTCAGGTTTTGGAGCAGATCAGGGAGGCACAGTCTACAGATGAGAGCCTTCGCAGACTTCGAGCCCAGGCTTTAGCTGGATTGCTGGATGACTTCACCATAGCGGAGGATGGATCCTTGAGGCATGGCATCGATTGTACGTGCCGAAGGGAAGCTGGTAGAGGCGTCTTGCAGGAGTGTTTACCGATCGAGATATTCCATTCACCCTGGTGCTAACAAGATATCCATGACTTACGGGAACATCTTTGGTGGCACGGGATGAAGAGAGATGTATCACGTTTCATTTCGAGATGCCTAGTTCGCCAGCAGGTCAAGGCGGAGCGCCAGAGGCCAGCTGGTCTGTTGCAGTCGTTACCCATTCCCGAGTGGAAATAGGAACACATTACGATGGACTTCGTCTCAGGGCTTCCTCGTTTCCAAGGAGGGAAGGATGCCATTTGGGTCATCGTGGACAGCTGACGAAGTGTGCGTACTTCATACCCTTCAAGGTGGGGCTTTCTACCGAGAAGTTGGCAGAGCTATATAGCAGTAGATAGTTCGCTTGCATGGAGTACCCGTGAGTATCATGTCGGACAAAGACAGCAGATTCACTCCCACTATTGGAGGAGCTTGCAGGAGGCGTTAGGAATTCGGCTCAAATTCAGTACGCGTACCACCCGTAAACAGATGGATAGTCCGAGAGGATGATACAGACACGGGAGGATTGCTGAGGACCTGCGTACTGGACTTTAGAGGATCATAGGAGAGCCATCTACACTTGGTAGAGTTTTCATACAACAATAGCTACCAAGCCAGTATCGGTATGTCTCCTTTCGAGGCACTTTATGACGACGATGCCGTACACCGCTCTTTAGTATGATATTAGGGACAGTTATGCTTGGGCCCAGAGATGATCACGGATGTAGCAGAGAAGGTCGGGATGATCAGAGACAGGCTCAGAGTTGCTCAGAACAGCAGAATACTGGACCGATGCTAGTCGCAGACCGATGGAGTTCGCAGACAGTGATATGGTGCTAGTGAAGATATCACCTACTAGAGGGACGATCCGGTTCGGACGAGGAGGGAAGCTAGCCCCAGATACATCGGCCGTTCGAGATACTTGGCAGGATCGGAGAGGTAGCTTACAGGGTTGCACTACCACCCAACCTAGCAGGAGTTCACGATGTCTTTCACGTATCTCAGCTGAAAGATATGTTCCGGACCCCAGTCATGTACTAGATCATTCAGAGTTGGAGATCGGGTCGAGCCTTGCAGTTACTAAGCAGCCAGTGGAGATATTAGACAAGAGAGAAGAGGCTGAGAACAAAGTTATTCCTTAGTACGAGTAGTTTGGAGCCGTCACTCTCCGGGTGAATCTACCTGGGAGAGGGAGTCGGACATGAGGGAGAGATATCCTTACTTGTTCGACCCAACCGCTGCGAGGAAACAACCCGTTCCGCTTGATACCTTAGAGGTTAGCTTCGATCGTAGCCTTAGTCTTTTGTTGCATTGTTTGCTATGTTAGAAATTGTAGGGTCTTCAATCCTTGTGAATTTCGAGGATAAAATTTTTCAAGGAGGAAGACTTCAGCTCCTGTTTTTCAATTTTGGTTTAATTAGTGTTAATTAGATATTAATGCCTATTTAGCTTAAAAAATGATTTATTATAATTATTGGGAATTTTTCTAGATTTTTAAATAATTTTTAAATATGTTTTAATTACTTAAAATAGGAGTTTGTACTATATTAAAATATTTTAATACAGTTTGTAATTAATTCAAATATTTAATTAGTTTTTGCAAATACTTGAATTGTTTTAATGTCAGTTTGCAAATGTTATTTGCAAACTTAACCTAGGGAGGGACCTAAACCTAAATTCCTAAACTCCTGGGACCTAAGTGCTAAATTCCCTCTCTTATCCAACCCGATTACCGCATTCCCCTAATTCTTCGGCGACCTAATCGCAACCCTAACCCTAATCCGACGCCCCCACCGCCTTAGCTCCCCTATAAAATGACCCCCTCACTTCCCTTGACCACACCACCACCACCACGCCCATCGCGCCTAGCTCCGCCCACTTCCTCCCCCATTTAGCTTTGTCGTAACCCCTAGCTCCGACCATCCCCCGTCCAGCCTCCACATCAGTCGCCACCGCCCTCAACTACCACCCAATGTTTCGCCACGATGAGCTGAGTCCAGCGCCACCCGAGCGCCACCGCCACGACGCCTCTAGCCCCGTCAGCACACTCGACGACCCACCCCCCCCCTCCGACGCCGGACACGTGAGTAACACTTTAAATCGTGTCGTGTCTCAAATCAACACACATGGTTCGCCCGGACAACGACGACCCCAACCCTGTGCTCGGACACGCGTATTAGGACTCGTACGTGTCGTGCTTGGCACTGATACAAGACTCATGTCCCTAACTGTCAGGACACGAGGAGACGAGAATAAAATTCGAATGGATTAACGTGTTCGGATTTGATTTATCGTTTAAACCCATAACCTAAGACGCGACTTAAACTAAAATTAACCCATTACTCACAGATGAGCCCAAAGGCTCCTGTGGCCAATGCGTGTGGACTTAACCCCCCTCCCCCCCCCCCACCCCCCCCCCCCCCCCCCCCCCCCCCCCCCCCCGTTCCCCTTGGCCGAGCTCGAGCCTTAGGCTCAGCTTTTCTTTTTTTCTTTTTCTTTTCTTTTTTTCTTTTGTATTTTACCTATATATGTATAAATGTATTTTTATATTGTATATATGTTTCATATATATTTTATAATGCTATATATCATATTTTCCTTATATGTATATTTTCTTATATAAATCTATTATATATATACATATGTATGTGTATATATATAATATGTTATACATAATTTGTATATATATAATATATATATTATTATATATATTATATATATATTATATATATATATATCTATGTTATACATATAGTATATATATATATATATAATATAATTTATATGTAAGTATATTATATGTGTGTGTGTATATATATATATATATAATAATATATTAATATATATATATATAATATATATATATTATATGTGTATTTTCGATAATGTATATTACCCTATATATACTACATATAAATTTTATATATATATATATATTATATATATTATATATCTATATATAGATTATATATATATATATTTTATATATATATATATAATATATATATATATATATTATAATATATATATATATAAAATAGTATACACAAATATAATATATTACATATAAATTTATATATATATATATATATATATATATATATATATATATATATATATATATATTATGTGTATTTCTTGATATATGTATATTTACCCTTATATGTATATAGTATGGCATAAAGTAACTATATGTATCATAGCTAATTTAGCCTACAAAACTATGTAAAAGTTGTACTTAAACTTTATGTAAATAGACTTATGGCTAGCATGTACATATACCTTATTAAATATTATTATACTTTTTGTACTTACATATTTTTCCTACAAATTATATTTTATGTAATTACTGCAACCATTTGGTGTCCAAGCCTAGCATGAGTTTTTGGGCTCAAATGTGTTTCACACATTCAAGACCTATACAAGTCATATTGGACTTGATTCATGGCCTTGGGTCCTGTATTTGAACTCTGGTTCAAATTATGTACATGGACAAAATACGAAGATAATTAATTATTTAATTTCAGATTGTGTACCATGCTGTTTTTGAATTTCTAAAAATACTTTACTTGCTGTTAAAATTCTGGAAAAATAGTATTTAGATACTATGTTAATTTAGCTAATTTAGCATAATTTTTACAGTATTTAATTTACAGTTTTGTCTCTGTTTTGACATATCAAACCAGAACTCATTTTCTGTGTACTTATGAAAACTGATTTTTATAAAATACATGTACTGGTTAATAAATTCCAAAAAAATTATAATAAATTTCCATAATTAACAAGGATCATTTTAGTACTTTATTTTATATAAAATTGAGCTTTTTGTCTATCTCAAAAATTATTAGAACATAATGTACAGTTGATTTAATTATGGCGTAGTTACGACTTGCAACTTTTTGTGTTATTTTGAGTTATAGTCGTATTGAACCTCACCCCGCACTAGTGTAAAGGCCCTAGAAAGTTAGTTATAGTATTGTGTCACCCCGCATTGGTCTCCTATGCTATAGTTACTATTTGGCTAGGTGTCCAATCAGAAAGTCGTATTGCACCACTAGTGTTTAGTATTTAACTTAGTGTAAAAAAACTAAATTTATGTATTTATTTCTACAGTGACGAGTTACCAGGCATCTATAGCATTTTTATCGCTGCTTTACTTTGCTAAAGGCAAGTACCTCTACAAACTTTACATACTGCTATAAAAAATAAACTGTGATTTACCAACCATGTTAAATGCTGATCCTTGGGGTAGCAAGTTAAAACTTTGCATGTTGTATTACTTTCAGTCTCTGCCATGTTTAGGACAGCTTTTATATCTCTCACATGTTTAAATAACGGGTTAAGGAAAAACTGTTAGTAGTGTACGTGAACATGACCCCCTTCTCCGTATGTATTTACCGTGCACGGTAACATTCTATATATAACTTTGTTGTATGTTCTGATCTCGCGTTTGTGTATGGATATACACCGATGTCGTTCGTGCACGTATATGCATGCCAGAAAAACTTGATATGTGTCACTGTACATCCTATTCACCTTTTGACCGATTCACGTACATACTACGGTTTTAAACTTTTAAACTATATGTTGTCATTTCTAAAAGAACCAATTAAACCATGATATGCCATGATTCCAGTTTATTACATTTCTGTTCATGCTTCGTATATTTAGTTTGCTTGAATTAGTACTTGCTGCCATCCTGACAGGATAACGTTGTTGGTATCCTTACTGAGGAGGAGTTGCTCTGTGACCCATATTATGGAGATACTGCCGAGGACCAGGCTTTGTCTTACGAGGATGTACGTGCGGGAAAACTCGTCTAGTTTGTGTAGTTGCTCGGGATATTTAGTGTAGTCATGTATTAGACTACGTATTTTGTAACTGGACCTGTATCCAGTTTTATATTTCGGACTTGTACTTGGACGCACTATTCTATGAGATGACTTTTGTGTGTTTGGAGCATTTATGACTCTTTATTACTTATAGAACTGTTAGCACATTTAGTCTTATCTTGTTATCTCTAGAACAGCTTACTGTGCTTTATCTCGAGCGCAGGCTGGACATGACTCAGCCCGGCCCAACAATTTGGGTAGCGGGTCATGACATCTAGTATTGACCATCTTAGAGATAGAAGTAAGCTGAGTCCTCAGAAACTGGCTCTAAATCTGGCCATGCAAAACCACAGAGGTTAGGCCTCTAATAGCAAGTACCACAAGGAAGCGCGATATGAGAACTAAAACCAGTGATAAGAGTTAAGAATATAATAATAAGTCTCTGCTTGCTACTGGAATTCACACAACATCACGACACTTCAAACCAACTTTCCAACCAAACAAGGACAGAAGTTGATCCGTCATGTCCTAACATTCTGATCATCTCAGTAGTTAGTAGAGTAGGTATAGTACACAATAAATCAATTTAAACGGTCATACAACTACTACGGCTTGCTACTGTAAGTTCCAAGTTGTTTTAAAATATGCAATAAGGATTCCTCAGTTCTTACTATGCACAATCAAGGCTAGTCTACCCAATAATCAATTGCGCCAATCATGAATTAGACGAGTTCCAGCGGGACACCCGTCATCAATATACAGTAAATAAATATAAGCAGATACCGCTCCCTGCCAGTGTGGCAGATTTGCAGTATCTGTGGAAACCAGCCGGCATGTCGGGGCACTAATTGTCCCAAGGATGGCTCCCATGTAAGAACTCGGAAATCCATTCTCTCCATGCAATCGTTATTTTATTTAACTTAGTAGTCCCTATGTTAATTGAAATCCCATACCGTGAATCATGGTCATTCAGAATGAGTACTTTCGTACAGAGTACGATATGCATAACTCTACAACGATGCCCGTGCGGTTAGGTTGTAGGTCTTACATAGCGTAATACAACAATCAAACCTAGCCACAGAATAATCATGCCATGACTGTAAAGTACACATGCCGCTTTTGTAGAAAATCAGTTGAAGCCTGCACGTATCCATATGCCAATATTCGGGATCGGCTAGTCGATTGCAATAGTTCATAGTTGATATGAACGTGTCTCATTCAATTTCAATAAGACGACTAGCCAGCCTCTTAGTTCCAACTAGGAACGCATGATCAATCATTTAGTCAAGGTAACAATCAATATCAATTCGTGATAAGGCATGAAAGTCAATCTAGCATTTAGCATGGTCGAGTCTATAACTCTCAGGGTTAAGTTTCAGTCATTCTGGACATCCATAAACCAATCGAGGCACAGGGCACATTCTACACAACAATATGTATTAAAATATTAACATATTACGATTTATCGAGTTCATGCAAAAAAACGTAAGAATAAATAAGAGATGCCATATATGCCCAAGGAGTACGCTCAATGAAGTACGCGTAAAGGAACTTTACGCGTGAGGAAAGTTTACGCATGAAAGAATAAGCTACGCGTAAAGGAGCACGCTCCAATAAAGGAACAAAGTTGCGCGTAAAAACTCGTCTTACGCTACGCCAGAAGAGTACGCGTAAATAATAAAGTTACGCATAAAACTTGTATGCGTAAAGAGTCCAAGTTTACGCATGAATCTTGTATGCGTAAAGAATAATCGTTACGCGTAAAACAATATACGCGTAAAGAATAACGTTACGCGTAAAACATGTACGCGTAAAGAATAATGTTACGCGTAAAACAATGTACGCGTAAAGAATAATGTTACTCAAATTTCTTGAAAGCCCACTCCAGGTTAACAGAAGATCGAGAAACCTTCTCGGCCTCCCGAACGATTGACTCCTGTTCCGCCTGAGCAGCCTTCAACTCTGACTCTAGGAAGGCCAATTCCCTCTGAAGTGCGAGAATCCGCTCCTTCGTGTCAGCTATTCCACGAGAAGCAGCCTCTTTCCGAGCCCTACAAGCTTGACTTCGATGATCCAGCCTGTCATACGAAGCAGAAAGCTCATCAAGGTCCCCCTTCACGACTGGCCCGGCAGTGTCTCGAGCGAGCTTTATCCTATCCCGAGCGGCAATAAGGAAGCCCCGCTCCTGTTCAATCGCAGCAGGCAAGTCAGCCTGCCGTAACACCAGCAATCGGGTCACGAGCTGATCAGCCTCTGCCAACTTGGGCTCCAGGAGCGCAGCCAACCCCATCCCGCCAGGAAGAGTCTTCAAAGTTTCAATCTGACCCCGAGCACACCGCAGGGACAGAGAAAAAGGGGTCCCCCGTTCTACGGCAGCATCTACACCCCTTTTTAAATGGCGGTAGAAGATGTCGACCACATCCTGCGACACCTCGTCCAGAGCCTCCGAAGAAGTCGGCGTCAACGGGAGTGTAGCTGGCAGCACTGAAGAGGACGCGACAGAATCTGTCGCTCCTGCCACGAGGGAAACAAACTCCGTACGGAAAGACGCCTGAATAGCGGTCAACTCCTCTTCAGCAGCCCGCAGAACTTGAATGCTCGGTAGGGCCGAAAAGTCAGTCTCTGAAGCCGTATGAGCAGCAGAGGATGAGACGGAAACCATCACTCCCGAAATAAGCTCTCCTCCCATCTGCCCAGAGCTGGCAGGAGGCTCCTCGACATGAGTCGGTGAAGGAGAGGAAACGCTCCTTTCCCCCGGATTGCGGCAGGCCAAGCCTTCCCCAAGAACATCCGCTGAGGGAAGTAAAGGGTCGAGACCTGTAGGGCCAAGACAACCATGAGTCGATTTGACCTGGAGGATATGTTGATAGAACAAATAAGCCCCCTCACTTGTCAATATTTGGCTTATCTTACCAGCGGGAGAGTGTGGAGGCTGAGGTTCGCCTACGGCCACCACAACCTCTCCACCAGCGGCCTCTGAGTCAGATATAATAGACTCCTCCGCCCCTGCACCCTCGGGAGGGGATGCAACGAGATCGGCGTCGCCTTGCTGAAACTCAGCGATCTCGGAGACAGGCCCGAGGAAACCTTCGTCACCCTGGACCGGGGCCTCAGCAACTTGGGACTCCTCAGCCGCCGCTGAGAGAGCCCCTGCAGAAAGGACTGCGGCACCCACGCCGCTAATCAAAGCAGCAAGGGTCGAATCAACTCCAGGGGCAGCAGACGGTTCAGGAGAGCCTGGTTCGTCAGATGCCTACAAAGAAAAATGATTAGGCCAATCTCCAAGAAAAAGAAAGCCACAACAAGGAAATAGCTCCAACGTAGTCTTACCTCCGGAGCATCGTCAGCATCCTCACCCCTCTCCATAATAAGTACCCTACAAGATCTGACCGCAGCTCTCTTTACAGAAAAGGCTACTCCTCCGTCAGTAGACTCATGCCTACCTCACTTATGCGAGGGACCAGGCACGGCAAGTGGTGGTTCTACCCTCACCACCTCTGATACAGGTGGCAATTGATCTACCACCTCATCTAATGCGACCGACGGTTGATCAATCGCCATATCATCTGCCATGATGGACGACTGATCCGCTACTGCTCCACCACCAGAGGAGAGAGAGTCCTCGTCGTCCCGTTCGTTGCTTCCCTCAACTGTGTCAAAGGATTCGGAATCGGGCACGGGAACCCTATTCGCTCCTTTCTTCTTCGCCTTCGGTACCGTAGCCTTCTCCGCCAAACGAGTGCCCACGATGAAGCTAGTCCTCGGGTCAAAATCAATAGGAGGCTGGTTTACCATAACATGGTATAAGGCCGCCATATGCAAGATTTCCTCCAGCACGTTTGCTGCAGGAACGGAGAAACTAGTTCGAGTATGACATGTGTCATAGTAGCTCCATGCCCTAATCCCATCAAGGATGCTACCCTCAAATCCCAAGCTGGAACTGGGACGCCGGAGGAATAGTTGACTGTACCCAAATTGACGGGCAAACCTACTGGGCAAGTAGGATTCCAGGTACACGGTGTTGCGGTTGCGATAAACTAAATGCGCCAGGCGAATGTTACGCAACCAGAAACGCATCTTCTCAGGTAAGAAATGAGGAGATCCAACGCCATCAACATGGACACTCCTCACTTCCTGGTCGGTAAAACGGGGAACGGACACGAAGAAATCATATCCGTCCACCCTCGCCAGCATCCTTCGACACGCCGGCATGGTACTATATTCCCAAGGCTGATGAAGGTGTCTGAAAAGAAAAGCGTCGTCGTCCGTAACGCCTTCTCCCTTCCCTGGCCTCATTAAAGACTGATAATGCAACAGCAGCCACCCCAGCAGGTAATGATAAGGCAGCTCTATATATTCAAAGTCCGTCACCACGTCACGAGCGGCGACCTTGGACGAGAAGGCACGGAGACCATGATGAATGCTGCACACCATTGCGGGTAGAAGAGCCAGCCTGACCCCGAAGGCCAACTTCACGGCGGGAAGAATAAAGTGACGGCCGATCCTCTCGATGGAACCTGCCCCTCCTGAGACCACACAATTGCGCAGCTACACCATTAAAAAGCCTGCCAAGAGTGCCTTCTCTGACAGCCGTCGAGTACCACAATAAAAGTAGCTAAAGGAGTCAATCTGGCTCCCAAACTTATCACTCTTAGACTTTGACCTCCTAGCTGTCGACACCAAGCCTTCTACTTCCCTAGTAGTTTGACGATCTCGGGAAGTAACTCAGCCAGTAGCACTGAATTTAAAAAGATAGGAGACCCAGGAGTTGGTATGGGGAGTGTCCCCTTCCGAGCTATCATTTTTCTTGATAGCCGTTTGGTGACAAGTACTATGGTGACATAACAGTTCCTGGTACACAGCGACGAAGCCTGGGAATTGTCGATCTAGATCCTGGAACTCCTCGTTCGTTGGAGTGTACGCTTCGAAAGGCTCGTCTCCCCAGGGAAGCTTGGAGACAGCATACATCTCATGGAGAGCGAGTCCCAACTCCCCTACAGGTGTGAAGAAAGTCCCTGTCCGATGATTATACATCTCCAGAAGGGCCATGAACAACGGCTTATTTATGGGCAATCCGTGGCTGGTACCCCGGATAGCATCGTAAAGATTGACTTCTCGCAAAAATGCCTCGTAGTTCCGCAGAATCCACGAGGTCAGGTTAGCCCACGAGGGAATGTGGTGTACCCAGCTCGGCAGTACCAATCTGCCAACAGGATAGGACCCTTTTCGAGCAAGCTGGCTCAGGAAGGTATCAGCCTGAGAAAATAAGAAGTTAGGACCGGGCGTGTTGATAAAGGTACCCGGAGCTAACCCCATCACAGATCGACTGGCCGGATCCATGACCGTGCGTACTGACCCAGTAGTTTTATTGTAACGGATGTTACCCACAAACATCCCCGGTCTGGTTGGAGTAAGGGGGTCTGCCATCTGCCTGTCCAACAAGATCATGTTGAACCATGCAAGAGGGAAATGATGCTTCATAATGGGGATATGAATCGGCATCCCATCCAGATCAAAATCCAAACTCTCGGAGACATCCAGCACTCGAGAGTTTTTTATGGTCAATGCATCCACAAAAAGGAAGACCGGCCTCAGATATTTCCCATTTGGCTCCCCGGAGCTCATCATGTCACTAAGGAATTGGAAAGATTGAACCCTGATAACATTCAGTCGCTCCAAAGGCTCATTAACAAGGAGCTGCTCTCACACTTGATGAACTAAATCGTCCCGTCGCACATCCGAGGCAAGTTGATTTGAGCCAACCAGAAGTTTTCCCGCGGGATTTACTGGCAGATTTACTAAAAAAAGAGACGAAGGAAACAAGATTAGAAGATAGTCAAAACAAAGGAGCATTTGAAAGATCATTTGAGTCTATGCAGCTCGGATCGTCACAGCCTCATGCGGCTCAGAACCAGATGATTCCATGCGGTTCGGTTCATCATAGCCTTATGCGGCTCCGAGTCAGACGAGTCCATACAAATCAAGTCAGATGAGCTTATGAAGCTTCTGTGGTTCGGATTCAGGTGAGACTATGCGGTTCAAAGTCCACACGAACTCATGCGGCCCTGAATAGACAGACTCATGCGGCAACGAGCAGATGAGCTTATGCGGTTCAAAAGTGAACTGCGCTTATGCGGCCTAAACTAAGAGTATATATGTGGTTCAGATCGAGTATGACAAGACCATGCGGCCTCCTGGGCGAAGTGCTTATGCGATAATGTCGACGAACCATATACATGCGACTTGTGCATAAGTTATGCAGCAGAGCCATGGCAGTTAGGGTTCTAAAACAATGCCCTTACCAGCGATGGGCGGATGAACGTCGGGATGAACAGAGTGAACAGCGGTCGACGGAGGAGTGGCCACGTTCGTCGCCGCAGCCGCCGCAGAAGTGACCGCCTTGCCCTCCGCAGCCTTAGACGTAGCAGCCTTCTTGGGAGCCATGAGTGCTTGGGAGAGGAAGGAGTTAGAACAGCGAAAGATCGAAAAGAGAAAGAAGATTTCCTAGAACGAGAGTGTTCATATTTATAGACAAAGAAGGAATGCCTCGATCCGCGTGCAAATTGATAACCGACTCTTCGGTCATCGAGACAAAACGGCTAAAATAATAGCCTGACTCTTGGGATCCTGGCCCAAGAAAGCGGCTCTTAAAATCTGCAGCAAATCAAGAGCATTAAATACAGAAGATTTGCACACGTGATAGGAGAACATGGCAAGAAAGCTCATGCGGCCAAAATAACCCATGCGGCTCAGAGAGTTATGCGGTTGAGGTAATCATGCGGCTGGTCAAATCCATGCGGCTATGATGGAATACATCCATGCGGCTGTGGCATAATCATGCTTCTTATTCAAAGTATTTCAATTTTGTAAATTAAAAACTTTGAAGGGGGTCTTATAGAAGCATGAAAAAGAGGAGAAATATGATCCATGCGGCCAAGGGGCCACATGCGGCTCAAACACAGAGTGGACTCCATGCGGCCAGCAGAGGAAAGCCACGTGTCCTTTTTAGAATGGCTATAACCAGCGTCATTCAAACACAATTAATGCCCTGACGGCTGACAATTAGTGCTCTGACGGCTGACAGCTGACAACTGACAGCCCTGACGAAAAGTAGTCATGATGACTGACACAAGAGCAACATCTTCCTAGGGAACTGAAGAAAATCTTCACAACTTCGAGGCTAGTTATGCGGCCAATCTAGCTGAGTTCATGCAGCCCGTGCAGAAAAACCTATGCGGTTCGATCATGAAGGTCCCCCATGCGGCTCGGTCGTGAAAGAAACCCATGCGGCTCGGCCATGAAGACTCTCATAACAGCTCGGCCATGAAGACCCCCATACGGCTCGGTCATGAACATATTTATGCGGCTCGATCATGATCACCTTCATGCAGTTCAAGTATAGAGACTATTCATGCAGCTTGATCATGAAACCCTTTCATGCGGCTCGGTCATGATGACCTTCATGCGGCCCAAATATGAACGCTCCTCATGCGGCTCAACAATGATGACAGAACACGTGTCCTAAAGATAATCAAATTTTGGGTCAGATCCCAATGATTTGGGACATGTGGCAAGAGAATGAATTAAATTGATTCATTCAGATTTGCGGACATCAGCAAATCATCATGATGGGGATTTATGGCAATCAACAATAATGACTGACATGATTTGGCATAATCCTCATTAACGGCCCAGATCCTTCACGCTCAAGATTAATGGCCCAGATTGATCACTTATCAGGCCGCCGCCACTTTGAGAATGGGCAATCATTGCAAACCCTAATGATGCTCCCACTATTATAAATAGCAGGGTGCCATTCCCTTGCAGGAGATACAAGACACGTAGAGAGATACGCACATACAGAGAGACACTCCCCCAATAATCAGAGAGAAAAATCCACAGAGATCAATCCAGAGATAGAGAAGCCAGAAGAGCAATACGAGGAGAGCAAGGAGAGTATTTTCTTCGTCAACGCCAACCATCTCGTCACAGGAGCCAAGGCTGCATACCGATCATCCAAGGAGTAAGGCAGGGCTGCCGTCGCCTTCCCGAGCCTCTATCGTCACCCCCCAGAATCAAAATTAAACAATTATACTTAGATTGCTGTACCTAGATTTTCGTCCCTAGGCTTTCTTTGTACAAGCGAGTTTGTAACGTGAACTAAAAGTTCAGTCCTCCCATAAAACTGTTCTGCTCTTTTATATTTCATGGCAAACAATAAGTGAACATCTTATTATTTTCTTTATATTTATTTGAGGAGGTCAGACTCCATTTTTGAGATTATTTTCATAGCTGTTTGGCGTAGGTATGTCGACCCGACTATATCTTGGATTCGTTTATTCATTCTATTTTGGACTTCCTTTGTCTTCTGTGTTGTGATATGGATGAGATATAGATTATGGATATTCTGGCCTGTGATTTATATTATTACAGCTTATGTACATATACGAGGATGTCATATATTGGGGTGTTCTTCGTATATGTGTAGCTGGCATGTCTACGTACTTGGTCCTAAGTATTTTGGGACTGGGGTGTTACATACTTTTATGGTGGCCCATGTAGGTCTAGTTTGCCGTTTCAGTTACATTACTGTACCGAACGGGCCTGCATATAGAATTAGAATATAGGTATCTCACCCACATGCTTGATCTCCTCCCTTGATTCCAATTTCGAACTCTCGTTCGACTAACTGGATTTCCTTCTGCTTGATTTCTTTCCAATGTAAATCTTATCTTTTCCCTCCGTGCTTGATAGAGAGGTTAAAAAGATGACTGATACTATTTATACGTGTTATATTGTTCAATCACCCTATTAATAGACTTTTATAAGTTGAGTAGTATGCCTCATGGCCTATCACCCCCTGTCCTTATAACCCATTAATGAAGTATAACTGGGTGGTACTGAATATATGCTAGTGTAGGAAGAGATGTTTACCTAGAGTTTTAGTAGTCCATACCCCATTGGCAACCGAGGCCTGATACAAGAGACAGTAGGACGACTGTATAGACACGAACATCGGATAAGACTTAGATTCTTAAGGAACTTGAACTACTTGTGTTTTCTTTCAATCATAAATCTTGCACACTTATAATTTTGAGCTATCTTGACTAAACATCGCTATTATAGCCTAGTTTTTGAAAGCTTATTCTTCATCGAGCTTGTTCAGGATATGTTATTGGGGACGCCCACTAACATATTGTCTAATTAGAATCGGTATATTATGGTCTGATCAACCTTAATGTACTTCGTTCGCTATTTATTTGATTATTCAACATGGATTGAGATATAGATGTCTCTAAGATCTCATCCGCAACTGCCTCGACAACTTTATTTGAATTATTCAATCATCTTTAGAACCCCGTATTCGTATTTGATTTCCTCTCCCTTGAACCCTTATTATTTTTTGCCTTACTGATTTCAGAAAAATAAATGCTCGTATTTGGGGGAAGCTAGGCCCAGAATGTCCTCTTAGTTCGTCCTACCACCTATGGCCATGAAAAACAATATATACACAAGTGTAGTAACCATCGGCCAAGCTATATGACTACAACCTTGCCTTGAGTTACTTGTCCTCCCATCGACCCTAAAACTAATATCGTGACCTTCTAGTCATTTGAATTTGAGAATAATTAGGATCTTACCCTTGGTCAAAACACTAACCTAGGAGACTATATATTCTCAAGGAATTAATTATTGTGAGTCTCTAATTATTTTATCTCAAATCTTGTTTTAAGTAGCAACCCTCATGTCTTAACCCAACCCTTACTCGACCAAGCCCACAGTTTAGACATGAGAGGAATAGACAGAAACAAGGACAATCACTTACCATGACTAGGATAGACACATATCCCGAGATAAGGGATCCAACAGGTATTCTAGTTATAAAACTTTATTTGTAAGATGTGACTTAGCTTTAGAATAACACACTGACTAGCTCAGCCAATATCCATAGCATAATACTTCGTCATATTGAATTACTAGTTATTAACAGCAATGCATGAGCACTACATTCGACATTATTAGAAACCTTATGACCATAGTGTAGGACCGCTGAGCACCTCTAGAGGGGGGTGAATAGAGTGAGTGCGAGTGCGGCAAAAAATAATCACCAATTTAAAAATTAAACAGATAACTATGGCAGTAAGTAAGAGACAGAAAATAAATATAGTAAGATATAGAGAGATCAAACTCAGTGACACAGCGATGTATACTGGTATCCCTCTAAGAGGACTAATCCAGTCTCGAGTACTCTTGCTCGATGTTAATCCACTAAGGTACAAGCTAATTGAGAGCTTGCAGTCTCTTACAACATCGTGCTTAGTGACAAGTGTACGACCAACTTCAGAACACCGTGCTTGGTGATGAGCGCACGACCGGCTCCACAACAGAGATAATTTCTGTACTTTGAACAACCTCTTTACAACTCTTGAGAACCAAAAGACTCTAGACCGAAATATATATTACTGGCTTTTGGCTAAGAAGAGTGTAGGTGTTATATGAAAACTTTTGATTAGGTGAAAACACTTATTGAATAGAGAAGAGAAGATGAAGAATGAATGGGTGATTTGAAATTAAAAAACACTCTTCTATTTATAGGTGTTTTCTAGAACCGAACTGAGCAGAGTTCTGGCAGAGTTCTGATGCAAAGATTTTGCATATGAACGTTGCATGCAGATTTGGAGGCAACAAATATTTGAATTTAAACAGACCGAACTCGGGCCGAACTCGGGCAGAGTTCGAACCGAACTCCGGCCGAACTCGGGCAGAGTTCGGACCGAACTCCGGCCGAACTCGGTTTGAGTTCTGTCTAGGAAAAATATTAAACATTTGTCAAATTTTGTTGCAAAAATAGAATTAAACTTTTTGGTGGATGGAATATGAATATGTAGGCTTTATAGAAAAGTGGACTAAGATTAACCTAAGCCAGTATTACCAAGTCGATCTTACAATTTATATCCTAGACTCAATAAAGATAAAATACATAATAAATTATAAAATGACTCGGACTGGATTCTAATGAAAGTAAGCTTCAGACTGATGATTTACGTACTTGATGATGCAGTAGTACGCTTGTTGATATTTATTTCACAAGTCCTGAAATGATTAGCAGCAGTTTGCATATTTTGTGTATTAACTTAAGTTTATGTTGATTATTAAAATCGGATGTGACCATGGAATAGGCCAACAATCTCCCCTATTTTGATAATTGACAAACTTGAGTCTATACCAAAATATATCAAAAATAGAACAAATAAAATTACCTGAAAAAAATGGTTTTGGTAGTCTTTCTTTGATTTGTTGATTGTTGATTTTGGTATTGTGCTCTTTCTCCCCCTTTGTCAATGAAGAAAATGGTTTTGGCTCCCCCGTAATGTGTGAAGCCAACAGTGTTCATCAAACAGACAAAGTAATACTAAAAAGATAACCAAATACCAACAGTCTCACACAGTGCATAAAAGAAATAACTAGTACTGAAAATACTGAAAATGTCATGCATAAATAGAAAAATACAACCATCATCATCATCACAAAGTGCAAAAAATGTCTAACTGTGAAGTTTAGACAAGAAAAGAAAAACTACATCATAGATCATCATCTAACAGCCCTATCCACAATCTACTAGCTCAAGTCTGCATCACATAGGAGTGTCATCACCGCCAGGAGCATCCGGAGGAAAATATGCAGCAGTAGTATCGAAGTAAGGGAATGTCGTCTCATCTCCGAACCTGGGTCCTGGGAAGCTGGGGTGAGGAAGTATGGTCACTGGATGCGATGGGTCATGGAAAAGACTCCAGTGGAGATCAGCAATGCCATTCCGCAACACCTGATCCTGGGTGGTGTGGCAGAACTCTGAGTCAAGATAGCTTTGATGACGTTACGCAGAGAGGGCAACAAGTCATCAAAATGATGATAGAATCAGGGTCAAAACCCGGAGCAGGGGCTGGAGCAGCAGCAGCAGGAGGAGGAGCCTCGGGGTCAGCTTCTGGAGCAGGCTCAGCACCAGGAGGCAGAGGAGGAGTACGGTATAACCTAGACCTACTAAGCTCTATGGCTGTGGAGGAGTAAGAACAGGTTTGAAGATCAATTTTAAACCTTCGAAATATAGAGGCCAAATGTATGGGATAGACGAGGTTGCGTCCTGTATTTCTGTAGTTCAGCATCCAAGCCATCATGGTCTTGGGAACAGAAAATGGAATGCCAAAATGAATGTGATACATGGCGAATAACTCCAAGAAGGTAATCTCATCAGAGGATCCCTTCTTCGAAAGAACAACAGAGAATACAAATCTATATAGTTCATAGAAGTTTTGGTTGAGATGTTTAGAGTAGACTCTTCTAGGAACAGGTCTGGGATGGCACAGAAGTTCTTTGAAGGAATCGAGAGTGACACCTTCAGGGAATTGGATGTGATGGATATCCACTAATGCTTCACCTATATCAGGAACATGGAAGTATTCACTGATGTCGGTGGCGCAGAATTCTAGTTCTTGCCCAGCGATGCAAGAATAGAAATTTTGTTAGGTTTTACTTGCAGGTTGCAGTAAAACATACGGACAGCGTTATCATAGATATTTTCAACTACTTCAAAAAAGTCACGAAAGACAAGACGGTCGAATGTGGGAGCATATTCAAAAAATATAATGAAGTTCACACGTGCTCCATCACATATTCTACGACCAAAAAATAAATCAAACCAAAGGTCCGAAAATTTCTTGTCAGAAAAAAAGACCGAAATCAAAATCATCGGATCCTATGGGTCTAGCTGGACTAAATATATTAGTGGGAACGTAGTCAGAAGAGGAAGATCCTGCATGTGAGGATCAACCTTTCTCTTCTGGCTATTGGGTGCCATAGATGAGAGGAAGGGGATAAAGGAGTACCTTGATAAAAGGAGGAAGAAGATGGAGAGAAAAAGCCCATAAACTCCTGAGAAGCTAGAAAAAAAGGAGGAAGAAGAGCTCTTAGGAGTAAAGGAGGCTAATTTTCGATTTGGTGGTGAGAAAAAGTGGAAGAAAGAAGGGGTATAAATAGGGCTAGGGTCGGCTGTTCGGTTCTGGAAGCTGAACAGCGCCGACCGAACTCGGTCAGAGTTCGGTCCGAGTTCGGCTGCTTGTATTTCCAATGCCATAAATGCAGTATTATTTTTAAAAATAATTTATGACTGTTGACTTCTTCATTTAATAACTTCTATTACTTTGGGTTAGCTGTAGGGGCCGGATCCCAGCTAGCGGTAGTCCGAAGACTAGTGCACCGCGTCGTTTCAGGCTATTTACACATGTACGACAGAAGGACCCTTTCGGCTTGTACCCAAAATAATTCTCGTTAAATAAATTATGAAGTTTCGAGTCATAAAAATAAATTTAATAAACATACTACACTATGAATCTGAAAATTCAAGTATGTCGAGCTCTCGCCTCATATTGTTAAATCGGTCTTCAGCCAGTGACTTTGTGAAAATGTCTGCTAGTTGATGATCTATGTCAATAAACTCTAGGCAGATATCCCTGTGTTGTTGGTGATCACGTAAAAAGTGATGACGAATCTCAATGTGTTTTGTGCGTGAGTGACATACAGGATTCTTAGTCAGGTTAATAGTACTAGTGTTATCACAATAAATGGGAATCTTTATGTAGTGCAGATTGTAGTCTTCTAGGGTTTGCTTTATCCACAAAATTTGAGCACAGCAACGTCCTATGGCGATATACTCAGCCTCAGTAGTTGATAATGCTACAAAATTTTATTTCTTGCTAAACCATGAGACTAAGGCCTTTCCTAGGATATGACACGTACCGCTGGTACTTTTACGGTCTACTTTGCATCCTGCAAAATTCACATCCGAGTAACCTATCAGGTCAAAGGATTTGGTTTTAGGATACCGCAAGCCGACTGTAGAAGTTCCCTTAAGGTATCGAAAGATACGCTTAACGGCACTTAGGTGTGATTCCTTAGGATTTTCCTGGTATCGTGCACAGATGCAAATACTGAACATAATATCAGGACGACTAGAAGTTAAATATAATAAGCTACCAATCATACCTTGATACTTACACTGGTCGACAGATTTACCACTTTCATCAATATCAAGCTTTGTGGATGTAGCCATTGGAGTTTCGATAGGCTTTATATTATCGAAGTCGTACTTTTTCAGTATGTCCTTCGTATACTTGGCTTGATTGACGAATGTTTCCTTTGAGTATTGTTTGATCTAGAGTCCTAAGAAGAAGTTCAGCTCTCCCATCATACTCTTCTCAAATTCACTCTGCATACACTTAGCAAACTCTTGACAAAGTTTTTCATTAGTAGAACCGAATATAATGTCATCAACGTATATTTGCACAAGAAGAATGTCATCATTTAAAGATTTGATAAACAAAGTTGTATCAACTCTTCCTTTTGAAAAATTATTATCAAGTAAGAAGGCATTTAGGGGTTCATACCAAGCACGAGGTGCTCGTTTGAGTCCATAAAGTGCTTTCTTAAGCTTGAAGACGTGATCAGATTTTTGAAAATCTTCAAAGCTAGGGGGTTGTTTCACAAAAGCTTTTTCTTTTAGAAATTCGTTCAAAAATGCACTTTTCACGTCCATTTGAAACAATTTAAAATCATTAAAACATGCAAATACACAAAACATACGGATAGCTTCTAGTTTAGTAACAGGAACATATGTCTCGTCATAATCAATACCTTCTTCTTGATTATAACCTTGTGCCACTAGACGTGCTTTGTTGCGTAGAACTTGTCCATCTTCACTAAGTTTATTTCGAAACACCCATTTGGTACCAATTATCGATTGACCAATAGGTTTAGGAACGAGTTCCCAAACTTGGTTTCTCTTAAATTGATTTAGTTCCTCTTGCATGGCATTAATCTAAAACTCATCAGTAAAGGCATCTTCTATATTCTTAGGTTCTATTTGAGAAATAAAAGCTATATTTGTTGCTATTTCAGAATCTCAAGAGAGGAGCGTGTACTTACACCTTTTGATACATCACCTATTATGAGTGTCTTTGGATGATCTGGTAAGAACTTCAATGATTCAAATTTATGAGCCAGATCTTCCACAGGACTCTTATCGGTTTTTGCTTGTACGCCTTCATCATCACTGTCGCTAGATTTGTGACTTTTGAGCTCATCAAAAGTAACGTTAATAGATTCTTCAATAATCATAGACCTTTTATTGAAAATTCTATATCCCTTACTCTTAGCAGCATATCCAAAAAATATTCCTTCATCTGCTTTAGAGTCAAACTTACCCAAGTTGTCCTTGGTGTTCAGGATAAAACAGCGACATCCAAAAACTTTGAAATAAGAGATGTTTGGAATCCTTTCTAACCAAAGTTCATATGGTATTTTCTTCGAGATAGGTTGAATTAATACCATATTTAAAATATGACAGGATGTACTAACAGCTTCTGTCCAAAAATATTTAGGAAGATTATGTTGATTCTCTGTCACGCCCAGAACCAGAATACTGGAGAGCGAGGGCAGACATAGCCAGCTATATATATGAAATGGAATCCATCTCGCTATACGGTCATGGCTGTCTAGATACATGAGGGTTTACTACAAGCCAACAGTCTCCTATGGTCATGAACAAGCCTAGTGTCTCAATCACAAGCAAGTAAGTAAAGTCACAAGATGTATGATCATTAAATATACAATAATAAGACATCCCAAATATTCCATATTTAGCTGATCATGAAGCTAGTCGTTACAAAATATGAGGACTAGCAAGAGTTTAGTCATACATGATCAACCCTAGGATCTGTCAATCATGTTACAGCCCGTAGGCAGACAGTAAGTAAATGCAATTGAGCTAAACAGGTGCTCGCCGGCTAAACGCCTCAAAAAAATATTTTTACAATAAAGTGGGAGATCAAAAATAAACCCACTCGTTGCCCTAGTTACGCCTAGTGGTCACCATCAGGCTGGAAAGTCAATAGATCCTCTGGAGCTGCTCCGAAATCTGGCCATACAAAACCAGCTGGGTCAGACCCCAGAAAGAGCAAGTGCCACAAAGAAAGCTTCACTTAGGAACTAAAACCAGTAATTAGCACAAAAGGTAAGAATAATATAGCAAACCTGGAGAAATATAACATCACGAGGATATACGGTAAGATAACCATGGAACCATTCAGATAACCAGGTTACAATCCTTAAACCAAACAAGGACCGGGATTGTAACCCTTCGTCTGAACCCAACTTTATTTATCTCATTTATCAGCAAGATAATATAAGAAAATCAGAATATGTAACAATCTTATACTGGATCAAGAATAGACTGGTTATTCTCCATTCAACAATCACGGCCAAGCAATAAGTACGGCTTGATACTTTAACTAACTAGGGTTATCACAGACCTAGTTACTAGCAAGATGCAGTGAGATTGTTCCACAGCCACAAGCCCTGCAGACCATCCAGGTTACCCAGGTCTAAAATTAGGGGTTGAATTCAGGTGGATACATCGTCCAGGAAATGCATGTACCCTTAAGTAGTTTGAAGGGTGCAACACATGACAGTGTGCTGAAAATGTGCCCTACTCGACGGCAGGCTACAGATTCCAAGCGCGCCCAGGTAACGGGATTGCCTGTAGCTGGAAGATCTCTTTATGACTAATATATTAATCTAGTTATTAACCTTAATCCATTTCAGTGGTACTCCTGACCGTGGTACTCAGGAGTCCCATCCTAGACATGATACAAGACAGGACTGGATTATTTGTACAAGCACAATCGCCTACGGTGTCCAGGTTATTTATACAGGTCATGTCTTGTCAGGTAGCCGTCGCAACAACTTATCATGATATATCATGCCAGGTTATCATGTCAAGTGTACTTGTCAGGAGTGCGCCACGACGGGCCACTATCAGGTCATGTCATGTTTACTTGTCAAGAGTGCACCACTACGGGTCACTATCGTGTTCAGGTACATGTACAGGGCATCATAGTGCAAGCATTCAATCAGGAGACCCAAGTTATGATGAGATTATAAGACATGAGTTATCAGTAAAGTCAAATAATAAAACATAGAATACAGTCTATGGAAAAGCCATGCTGCTCGGGCACATGCGGCCCAGGAAGGAATACGGAAGCAGCTCATGCGGCTGAGGGCGGGAACAGCCCATGCGGCTATGTTCAATCAAGGGCGCATGCGGTCAGGAGGAAATAGGTTATGCGGCTCACAGGGAAGGAATCCATACGGCTAGAATGGGCTCGGGCTCATACGGCTCGCAGAGCAAAGGTCCATGCGGCTAGAAGAGACTTGGTCTATGCGGCCAAGAAGAAAGTAGGCTTATGCGGCTAGAGCACAAGGGCCTCATGCGGCCAAGGAAGAAAGTAGGTCCATGCGGCTAGAAGGGTTCAGCTCTCATGCAGTTCGGGGAATTCGTATTCATGCGGCTTAAAGGGACGGACGCCTATGCGGCTGCAGAAGCAAAGGGGATGCATGCGGCTGAGTGGGAAGAAGTCCATGCGGCTAGAAGTGCGAGGGTCTCATGCGGCTACAGAGCGACTTACCGCATGAATGTTCATGCGGTCAAGTACTGCCATGCGGCCAGAGAACTGTTCTTCTTCTCCAAAATTCCGAGAAGAAGAACATCATGAACCCATGCTTCCAAGCTCCATAAAACCTTCATCCGTAGTCCAAATCCGAACTTCCATAGGTCAAAATGGGGCAGAACAAAATTCTCTACAGCATGGAACCATCAAAACTTAGAAATAACAAGATTAAATAGATCAAAATCCAAGAAATCCGAAAATAACATAAACTTAGATCTACAAGAATCTGGCCATGGAAAGTAAAAATGTCAAGTACTAAAGTATGTTAGAATGTTGTAAAGAAGAGAATAGAACAATAAAATTTGAGTTTCTCCATGAAGCAAGCTGCACTTGCCTAGGCCTCTCTCTCTCTCATAGGTGAAGAAATTATGATAGAGAATAAGAAGAGTAATGAGGAGAGAGAAAGAAGAATAGGTAATAAATACTAATGGTGGTGGTAGGTAGGGGTTCACCTATTGGTTCATGATGAACCAAAGTAAAACCAAGCCAAGCCGAACCCACCCAAGAATAAACCAAGCCATGAAGAAAAGCTAAGCAAGAAAATCATACAATACAAGATGAAATACGTATACGTATTCTAAGAATACGTAATACGAACCACAGGCATTACATTCTGTATGACTCTAGCCATCTCGCTTAGAGTACGGTTCTTCTGCTCCACAACACCATTCTGTTGAGGAGTTCTAGGACAAGAAAATTTGTGATAGTACCCACTATCATCATAAAACTTTTTAAAATCAATATTTACGTATTCGCCACCATGATCACTTCGGATACAATAATCATGAAGCCTTTTTCATTTTGTACCTTTTTATCTAAAATTCAAAAATAGCATCACTTTTGTTTAATAAAAAATAAACCCAAGTAAAACGAGAGAAATCATCAACAATAACAAAAGCGTAGAGCTTACCGCCAAGACTAGCGACTCTACTAGGACCAAATAAATCCATATATATCAACTGTAAAGGTCTAGAAGTACTTACAGCATTGATGGATTTAAATGTAGACCTATGTACTTTGTTCTTTTCACAGTCAGCACATACCATATCTCTCTTGAATGGAATCTCGGGGAGTCCTTTTACCAACTTCTTAGTGCTCAGTCGTGAGATAGTGTCTATATTTTCATGTCCTAGTCTCATATGCCATAGCCAGCTTTCATCTAAATTAGCTACTAAGCATCTTCCTGCATTATTAGTACTCTCCAAATAGAAAATATAAATATTGTCTTCTCTAATCCCTTTATATACGGGATTACCAGATGACATATCATATATGGTACATTTGTCTTTTACAAAGTTGATACCATAACCATTATCAACCAAATGACTTATGCTTAGTACGTTATGTTTCAATTCTGTAACTAAACAAATGTCTTTTATTACAGGATAAGGAGATATACCAACAATGCCATTGCCAATGATATCACCTCTCAGATTATTTTCGAAGAAGACGTATCCTTCTTTCTTTATCAATAGCATGACGAACAAAGATGCATCACCAGTCATGTGTCGCGAACATCCTCTATCGATGATCCACTTAATTTTAGCATAAGAGGGTTGAGGGTCCACCTACAAAATAAGTAGATGAATCCTTTGGTACCCATTTACTGAAGGGTCCATATTGATTAGTCTTAGGTCTCCAAAATAAAGTACGATTGTCAACAAGTTTCTTTGCTAAACAATACTGTGATATGTGTCCATGAGTACCACAGTATGTGCAAGTGAGTTTAAAAACAGTGGTAGTTAAAACTGTGTTGACATGCTTATTTGGTTTCTTTGAAAACCTATAATTGAAAGCATGGTGATAATCGTGTTTCTTTCGTGCTTTCTGAGTTTTAGTCCTTTTAGGTGTATGCTTAGCATTAGGACTAAACTTAGGCTATGTCACAGGTATTGCCTATTTGCCTAACTTGATTTCTAACTTTTTAGAAATCGTAACAGACTCTTCATATTTAGCAGTCATGTCTGAGAGTCTTTGTTCTGTGACTAAGTGCTTCTTCTTCTCTATGTCATATAACTCTTGTATTTTGACATAGTCTATTTCTTTCTTATCAACTTTGAGATAGCCTCATGATATTCTACTTTGAGTTTGGCTATCTCTTCCGTGTTACCGGTAGTAGACGTCTCTTTAATGTCTTCAATAAGACTGGACAGTCTAGCTATCTCGGTTGTGTATGCCTTAATCTCTTTTCGAGATTGCTTATACTTGTCAAGCACAGTTCTGTGTTCTTCAAGTAGTTCGCTAAAGGCATTTTCTAATTCATCGAAAGTAAAGTCATCATACAGAGGGTTTGAGGATACCTTATCAAAAGCCATAAGACAGACATTGGCATTTTCGCAGGGTCTGTCCTCTTTCTCTATATCACTGGCATCACTTTCATGCCAGATACTTGTGTTAGCATACTTTCGTTGTTTTTCTGCTTGATCTTGATCTATCGTATGGACTGATTTTCTTCGACGTTAGATAGTCCTTGATTTCTTGCATCCAAAGCATATTGTTTCATCTTTATTGCTTTCTTGGATATCTCTCTTCCTTCTGTTTGGTTTCTCAAACTTTAGGAATTTCTGAAGTTCTTCACTAGTAGGGCTTGTTTATCACCACTTGATGATTCTTCCTCAGAATTATTACATGTCAATTTTCTGACTTGAGCTTTGAAGGCGATAGACTTTTCTTTTGGGGTTACTTCTTCAAACTCTTGCAGATCAAGATCATGGGTCATGAGCTTGTCCATCAGTGTTTCTAAAGACATGGTGGTGAGATTGTTTCCTTTAATAATTATTGTTTCCTTCGGGTTCCAGTTCTTGGTTAGAGCCCGTAGCACTTTTCTGATCTTCTCATGATTACTGTAATCCTTACCAAGATATTGCAGAGGATTAGTAATATCAAGGAAACGTGTGAACATCTGTATAATTGACTTATCGAATTTTATCTTAAAAGACTCATACTCCTGTGTTAGTCTACTGATTTTGGATTCCTTCACTTGGGAAGTACCTTCATGAGTTACCTCAAGAAGTTTCCAAATCTCATGAGACGTTTTACAGGTTGAAACTCTGTTGAATTTTGTTTTGTCAATTGCACAGAACAGTGCGTTGATGGCACGAGAATCTAGACTAGCCTTTTCTTTTTTAGCCTCTGTATATTTGTCGTGAGGCTTGTCTACAAGCAGGCTATCAACTACTGTAGGTGCCGGTTTCTTATAACCATCAACAACTATAGACCAAAGATCAAAATTAAGAGACTTTAAGAAGAAAGTCATCCGTGTTTTCTAATAGGTATAATTTGTACCATCAAATAGTGGGGGTCTATTTGTGGATTTCCCTTCACCGTTGAATATTGATTTTACGACTGCCATATATACTCTTTGAGGTTTGTTATATTATAATATAACCTGCTCTGATACCAATTGTAGGACCGTTGAGCACCTCTAGAGGGGGGTGAATAGAGTGAGTGTGAGTGCAGCAGAAAATAATCACCAATTTAAAAATTAAACAGATAACTATGGCAGTAAGTAAGAGACAGTAAATAAATATAGCAAGAGATAGAGAGATCAAACTCAGTGACACAGCAATGTATACTGGTATCCCTCTAAGAGGACTAATCCAGTCTCGAGTACTCTTGTTCGATGTTAATCCACTAAGGCACAAGCTAATTGAGAGCTTGCAGTCTCTTACAATATCGTGCTTGGTGACAAGTGCGCGACCAATTTCACAACACCGTGCTTGGTGACAAGTGCATGACCGGCTCCACAACAGAGATAATTTTTGTACTTTGAACAACCTCTTTACAACTCTTGAGAACCAAAAGACTCTAGATCGAAATAGATATTACTGACTTTTGGCTAAGAGGAGTGTAGGTGTGATATGAAAACTTTTGATCAGGTGAAAACACTTATTGAATAGAGAAGAGAAGATAAAGAATGAATGAGTGATTTGAAATTAAAAAAAACTCTCTTCTATTTATAGGTGTTTTCTAGAACCGAACTCGAGCAGAGTTCTGGCAGAGTTCTAATGTAAAGATTTTGCATATGAACGTTGCATGCACATTTGGAGGCAACAAATATTTGAATTTAAACAGTCCGAACTCGGGCAGAGTTCGGACCGAACTCGGGCAGAGTTCGGACCGAACTCGGGCCAAACTCGGTTTGAGTTCTGTCTAGGAAAAATATTAAACATTTGTCAAATTCTGTTGCAAAAATGGAATTGAACTTTTTGGTGGATGGAATATGAATATATAGACTTTATAGAAAAGTGGACTAAGATTAACCTAAGCCAGTATTACCCAGTCGATCTTACAATTTATATCCTAGACTTAATAAAGATAAAATACACAATAAATTGTAAAATGACTCGGACTGGATTCCAATAAAAGTAAGCTTCAGACTGATGATTTACGTGCTTGATGATGCAGTAGTACGCTTGTTGATATTGATTTCACAAGTCCTGAAATGATTAGCAGCAGTTCGTATATTTTGTGTATTGACTTAAGTTCACATTGATTATTAAAATTGGGTGTTACCATGGAATGGGCCAACACATGGTCTGGCAGGCTCAACACAAATAGAAATTTATGACTTAGCCATTAGAGATCTTTCATATGACGTACCTTATAGTTTGTTACCCCCATCGATAACTCTCGTATACTATGGAAGAGTAAATCATTCAATTTTATCGACTCGTGTATCGTTGTATGTACGACCCTCGAATTTGATTCATATCTACCGTATCACGTTATCCCTTACATCGAGTATTATTCTTTATAATCAAAGTCGAGGTACGATATCACGACTTTGAAATTTTCTAACTTCAATAATCATAGAGTCGTACTTTGGTTTTAATTTTGCGGGCGAAGTATCTAGAGTATATAGATTATAGTCCCTCTAAATTTTAAGATTACCAATTGAGTAGGATAATTGATTCTCACGTGGATGATAATTAGTACCTCATGAACTCCCAGTTTCTATTTAGAATATTTGATGTCCCCGATCGTGACATTGATATTCAGAGCACGAGACCAGCAGTTACCTTCCAACAAATTCCATATACAAGACCTAGACGAGTTTACCTTCATGTACATATATCATGTTCCACTAAACCACACCCCCTTGTACTCTATTTATATGATGTGATTTTCATGTCAAAAAGGCTAACTATAACCCTTACCGTAATACCGATGTACTTTCCAACTGCACTTAGAGATCCAACCTCGACTTAAAACTTATGACCCAATATATGGTCATGATCTACTCGAAGCCCACTATGCACATGCCACTAGGGTGCCACTCAATTGAGCCTCCGTGTGCTACTTATACACAAAAGTCACAGAAGGCGCATTTTCGGGCTTAAGGAACCTAGCAACCAACCCGACTGGCAAATTAGCCCAACCACTTGAGTTGAAACCTATTCTAGGTTACCCTAACCAAATAGAAATTGTTCAAATTGATTTTAAAGAATCTTGTCCAGCCAATATAGATAAAACCCATGATTCACTTAATCAAAGATTAATGTTTTGATCAACCCAACCTTATTCCCACTATAATAACTCGGAACAGGTCGATTAATCAATCCGTAGAATCTCAACAATATCATAGAGAAATCATATAGAGCATTGTCCTAGATATGTCATTTATTCTTAAGACACTAGTTAATAGTGGAGCAACACCCTTAATAGTTTAGTCTTCCTGCTTAATATAGTTAACCCATCTTTTCCTAGAAAAATACTTAGACTTATTAGTTAGTAGTAATATCACAAAGTACTACCTTTGACTCCTTTAGTAGCCTTATAGCCATAAGCTCGTTGTGAGCAGGAAATTAGGGATTTAGTCATCCAAGGTATTTCTTGATGGACTATAGAAGTAGTTGTCCTCGACCATAATCTTACATAGACCGTAAGAAGAGTTAAACACGCTACTCTCGGTTCGTGTGTCATTATTAAAACTTACAAATTAGGGAATGCAAGAATGTCATATACAATAACTTCTTTCAAATTCCTTAAAATCACGGCACGAGCTCCATACATGACTTCTTTTCATATTGTATATCATTTCTAGTTTATAGTTCGGTTATTCCAACAACCAAGATACAAAGATCGAAACCTTGATTATTCAAATTCCTTTCTATCATAGGATCGTGTCTTAGTTTTAATTTTGAAGACGGAACTCTTGAAGTGTATAGGCAAGCCTCTCTAAGAATTAGCAGATGATTGGAATATATTGACTCTAATTGGACTAATAAATAGTGGTTCATAACGTCCACTCCTATCCGAATCAATTGATTACCCCTATCGTGAACTTGATATTAGAAGCACAAAACTAGCCATTCCCTTCCAATAAATTTCACACTCATAAACTAAACCAGTCAAACGACACACATGTCATACATTTCCCACACCAATACACTATCTTGTGCTCCATTTTAATTTGATCAAATATATGACACATTTATCCCCTATAACAAACCACGGATGCTCATTTTGTGCCATTTGACTTTTAACCATACAGTATCAACTTATTCTTTCAAATGATTGAATACTCATGATCCATGCAAGACCCACCACATCCATGACCTTTGCATTTCATTCAAGAAAACACATGCCTCCTAC
This sequence comes from Iris pallida, assembly GCA_029216955.1. NCBI lineage: Eukaryota > Viridiplantae > Streptophyta > Magnoliopsida > Asparagales > Iridaceae > Iris > Iris pallida. Next base: position 2,925,353 of record JANAVB010024997.1, read on the forward strand.
ACAATACCAAACACCAACCAACACATAAGACCCTATGACTCAAATATCCCGAACACTCACCTAATCAAGTTCTATAGAAAGGTTTTATGCACTTTCTAAGGACCCTCATCTCTTGGCCCATGAACTCATCTTTTTCCAAAATTCTTCAATCTCATCTCCTAGTACCTATGCTAGGCGAAGACTGAAATTCTTTTGAACCAACACATTTTAGTCATATTCAAACCAGAGATACCTACTAACGTTTAAAGTATGACCACTATAGAAACAATCTTAAATGGTCATAATTCTTCTATAGAAGTTAGTGACCAAGAACACCATGGCAATATCGCGGCACTGTTTAGGATCCGTGACTGCGGTCAGAAGTATCCACTACTCACGTGCCCCTTTAGAAATTGTCCTTCTCAGAAGCTTTGTAACAACGGTTTTATGATTAGCAAACTCCTATAAGTTGGGTAGAGTCTTGAACAAAGAATACTCCATCTTGTAGAATATGATGACCCTTTGGATTCCTGTGATAACCTCCTCCATCTTTCGGAAACCGAGTTACGATATAACGTACCTGCCCTCCCTTGTATTAAATCTCGTTATTTATATTTTTATATATTAAGACTACTTTACTTTCGAGGATGAAATTTTTATAAGTTGGGTAGGATGTAAACCCCGTAAATTTTTAAAAGTATCTTTCTTATTTTAATATAGTATTTTGTTTATTTTAAAGATTTTTGGAGTTCAAGATGTTTTTTTATATCAAATAATTTATACATGATATATGAAAGGGATAATTTTTTTTACAAAAGAATAATAAATTTTTATTTATTTTAAAAGATATTTTAGTTTTTAGTTTTTTAGAATTATTATTGTGATGATAAAACTTCCAAGATTATACTTAGTAAATATTTTATGAATAGCTAATATTTCCTCCATATTATATAAAATGGTAGCTTTTACAAAATATTTTACTTAAGTATTTTTGAAATAAATTCTGAGATTTTAGAAAAATTGTATAAATTATTTTTAGAATTTATTAGAGTAGGAATACTTAGAAAGATATACAAATAGATATGTAAAAAAATAAGGAAAGTAACAGGACCTTCTCGCGAAAATATCGCGAGAAGCCCAACTTCATAAACTCGCGACCCCATCATTCCTAACCAGACCCAATGTTGCTGCTCTCCATATATTCATAAACGAACAAACGCCCAACCTTATTTGAAAACCCTAACTTACCACTTTTCCACATCCCCTCCCCGACCTTGCCAATCACTGCGCGCGGCCCCATGACGTCGGAGCACCGCCAGCGGGCGACTGTAGCCAGCCAGAGCCGTGAGCAACACGAGGGAGCAGCAGCAGTTCGCAGCAACCCCTATGTAAGTAGCAATGTTCTCTACCATTTTTCTTCGCACACACTTAACTAATCTTCATTCTATCAGACCTTATATGTATCCATTACAATCCTCTTTCACTCCTTTCAAATAGTTTAATTTGTTACCCAATAGATTCTCAGGAAAATAGTAGCGAAGTAGCCGAAAAACTGTTCGGAAAACAGAGCAGAAGACCCATCCCAAGCCCTGTTTTTAAAAACTCTCTGAGTCTAATACTAGGATTTTTTATAAACTAAAAGAAGACAGTCCTAGACAACCTATAGGGCTTCGAAACTCTTTTTGCAGAAGTTAATTTTGACGACTGGGCATCGAGAAATTGATCTCCAAAAATTGGGAAAAATAGCTTTTCAAAACCTAAAATTTTAATAAAATTTACCGATACGGCATGCGTCCCTACAAACCAGACGATGTGATCGCAACCAATAAGCATTGGAAGGCGCGTATGGATGTTATCGACGTGTGGGAACTGAAAGAACTTGATTTCGTTGTGCGTGTGCGACAAAATCAATGTGTATATATCCGTCAAGATACCACGTATCGGCCACTTTACATACTCGTCCATAACTTCGTGTACAGTCGTCAGTTCGAGACGAAACTTGTGCCAACAGGATCGTATTATTTTTTGGTCTTGTACGCCAAGTTTGGTCCGATTCTGAGAAGGTCGACCGGAACGCCTTATTGGTGGGCCCGCAACCCGATCCAACGGGCAAAATTATGCACGGCCCACCAAAATCCAACTTTGGACATACGGTTAGGTTCATCTCCTCAAACGGGACCTATAGACATGTAGTTTGATGACTTTAGAGACCATAGATACTGGCACACGTTTTGGTGTCAAACGGATCCAACGACGGACATTATTTTAACTCGAAATTATAATTTTGCCCATGTGTACAGAATTGAATTTTTGGACAGGCGTTTCATGACATATCTTTTACACCAAGAATGTTCTTGATGTTTGTTTCAGCATCCGGAGCCGTTCGCGGATTGTGACTTTCTTTTGCTGACGATTGTGACTGTTAGACTTGCCATTCCCGCACCAACAGACAAGATACCTTGCCACCATACTTTTTAATTTACTTTTACCTTATTTTTTAGTTATTTATATTCAGCATTATTTATCTATTGCTAGTATTATATCATTGTGCGTCCAAGTCACACTTGAGTGCAAGCGACTATATCGGTCATTTTGCTTGCTTTTGTTCTATTTTTGCATTGACTTAGCCTAGTGACCACCCATTGATGATGAGATATTGGTCTATCTCATACGGCCTTGGCACATGCTTTATCACATATTGTAAGTCACATGTAGGACACGTACTCGCGTAGTCGGCTGATGACCGCTACATCTGGGACGTACGATGGATAGGAGTAACTGCCAATAGAATTGCATGCTAGTAGACTTGGCAGTTACTAGAGGTTCATATGAGTCATGGAGATGATGATACTAATCATTTGGGTGGAGAGAACAATACCTGACGTATGGGCTTCTATTACACATTCTCTTGTAACCCGAAAGCTCCGCTGGAGATACGGGTAGGATTATCCACTCAGGTTGGCCACTGACGTTCTTGAACGTTATGCGCTTGGTCACTGGTGCCCGAGAAGGGACTATACCAGATCCTATTATCAGCTAGGGCTCATGCGTCGAATGATTGTGTCTCAACTGCATGTTCACAGTAGAACGGTTAGAAACCCTATTGCATGCACTTTTCTTTTTACATATTATATATCACAGTTTATACGGCATGTTGTTTTCTTGTATCTTGTTACGTCCCTCTGAGGACCTAATGATCTCTTCAGGCATAGACGACTTCCCACAAGAGTACGGTTCGGCACTAGATCTTTCCTACATCGATGACGAGGCATCTTCCGCTGATATCTGGCTTATATTATTCATTGAGACTCATAAGTGCACATCTTATTATTTTCTTTATGTTTATTTGAGGAGGTCGGACTCCATTTTTGAGATTATTTTCATAGATGTTTGGCGTAGGTATATCGATCCGGCTATATCTTGGATTCGTTTATTCATTCTATTTTGGACTATAAACCCCCTAAATTTTTACTATAATTTTTATAAAAAAATTATTTTGGTATTGATTATTATTTTTGGTTGTACGACGAGTAAAAATGCGTGATATGAAATATTTAATCAATTTCTAAACTTATTTTATTATAAGCTTTCAATAAATATACCTAAATAAATATTTCTTCTACATACTTATATCGTAAAGCATTTTTATTCATTTTATGTAACATACCAAACCTTTGCCAAAACTTATGTTTGATTTTCTTATAAAAAGTTATTTTTATTATACAAATATGGTTATTAATTTCAAAAATAATATTTATGTAAATATTTTTTTCGTATGCGAGTACATAAAATTAAATCCGTGTGTATTTTATTTTTTCGAAAACCAATTGTATTTATTTTATTTATTTTCAAAACGCGTTTCAAAACATTTAAATATTTTTGTGATTTTCAAAATTATTTATTTATTATTTTCTTATTATTTATAAAAGTATATTTTTAGATTTGTTTCATTTAATGTTTAACTATTATGGTAATTTAAATTGGATTTATCTTATTCGATTTTAAACTAAAGAGGGGATTTATTTGGATTTAAGTTGGATTTGGATTTGATTGGTTTTAAATTTATTTAAATTAATAATAAATTATCTAACGGGGATTTAACCTAATCCTAATCTTATCCAACTATGAGCATCACCTCATATATAAGGAGAGGCTTATTGGCTCTTCTCCATAAATTATATCAACACCACAAACATCTCATCGTCTATGCATCGTGTCCGTGTCCCTATATTTCCTTTCACTATTTTTATTTTTATAATTACATTATTTTCTCTCGTGTCGACAACCCCGACACAATACAAATTCCTATTTTTCGATCTGCAAATACCTAACCCTAATCCCCAAATCTTTAACCTAATTTCCAAATTCCTAGTTCCTAATCTAAACTAACCCTAAACCAAAATTTGACCACAGCCTCTGTCCCGTCGCCTATGTCCGGCCACCCAACCATCTTCATCACCAGTAACCATCTCACCCGGCCCTTAGATCTGATCCTTCCACCAGTACGCGGCCTCACCGACGACCGCACCACCTTGTCCCCGACTTCATCAACTCCTCCTGCTCGCCCGACCCAGCCACACCAGGAACATCCCCATCCCTGTCCCCGTTGAGAGTTTACAATCATAGACACCACAGTCTTCCTCTTCGGTTCTGTACCGCCGACGATCCCGTACTGACCCAATTTTATGCCACCAGTTGGCCACCTCCCGTCCAGAGCACCATCACCACCAGGACTGTCTCCTCCTTGCTCGACCCCATGCGTGGTCGACCCATCGCCGTGCTAATCCCGGCCACATCAAACCACTCCAGCAAGCCCTTCATCACCATCGCCACCAAGTTCTCATTAAAACCCTCAAAACCCATCACCGAACCACCATCATGAAACCCTAAATCCACCGATTACTAATACTAACCTGTTCATCGCCGCGTACGTTACTCCGATCTGTCGCCACGTTGAAGCCTCCGGAGAACCACCCCGCTTTCGATAGGCGACAGACTTCATAATATGCTTGCGCCGAGTCAGATCGGTCGTGAACTTAGATGGCCATCTGACTCGATTGCTGAGATTGGTAAACAATAACACCTTGCGGCATCGATCAAATCGATTTGGACGGATGTTACGAGAATCGATCCAACTAATGGAACGACTTCTGTTGGAATAAGTCCTAGATGCAGCGGGCTGCATCTCGGCGAGTGAGCTCTATATAAGAGTCCCTTCGACGGGACAGGACCGCTGTATGGTTTTTTTGGAGCTTTTGCCGCTTGGTTTTGATGAAAGTGCTTTCGCATCATTTTCTGAATGCAATCTACGAATTTTGAAGCGAAGGAATAAAGAAGGAATCCTAACAAAGTGTTGGTGCCATTGCCGGAGCTCGCGTAACTAAATCTTGAACGTTGCGAAGCGCTTCGATGGTCGGCACAATCAAAGAACTTAGTGGGTGATTCGGCCCCTTCTTTTCTACTCTATCCCGCAAACAAAATTTCTTTGCCTCGAATTCATTCAAATCGACGATACCAAGTTAAATGCATGCCAATCCACTAAGGTCAAGAACTCGGGAAAAACGTATCAATTTAGAGTAATCTACTCTGAAAATATAAGTTTCTCACATAAACGAAAAAGTTTAAGATTCTAGTAAAAAGATAAACTATTTCACGTGCTGCAAAATAATATAAAACGTCGATCGTGGGTTATGATGCCTCGGACAATTTGGTGCCTACGGGATGCTAAATCGGGAGTACAACTTTGGGAAAAATGAATCGTTGCATGAGTTGGAAGAAATGATAATATTGTTCAATACTGTTCGTGCTATACAAATCTGTTTGCATATATTAAACTGTTCACGCATTGGCATGGTCATGGACAGCTTGTGCACAAGTTTGATTTTCCTCGAATCGGTATCCGGGGCATCAAAATCGAATCGACCTAGGAAGAATGAATATTCGTGCCTCGACACTGATGCATTGCAGGACTGTCAGTCAGGTTTGTAACCTAGACTGAACGGGCCGAAATGCCGTTGAGATAGTCCCACGTGGTGTGTAACACCAATGACTGCACATATAAGATAGTAGCATTCTCACCTATTGTCTTATGCAGGTAGTAAGTATTATCTTTGTTTTTATGCAGGGACGAGCACGGCCGTGGTAAGAACTGTGATAAATCGCTATGTTTTATTGTATGCTTTATTTCTTCAAGATGGCTATCGATATGAACTGAATTCATTTAGTTCTAAATAGAAAGACAACTCTATGCATGCCTACCTTAACAATCAGAGTCAGTTTAGACGAGTGGGTACGTCTCGTCCACTTAGCAAGTGTGCTAATCCCCTTTCCCAATTCCCAAGGTGCGACGGGAGCTCTAAACTGAAGCTGAAGTGCGGAGAGGCATTTTGAAGCTCTTCCTATCTTGAATTATTTTAAAGCCAATTCAATCGAAGGCTTATATATAAAGGGACGAATGTATGGAACGACAAGTGCTAGTTCAGGCATATTGTCGAGTACATTTCTTTTATTTTCAATCAATATAGCCACAATGGCATCCAATGTAATTACGACTTGCACTTGTTGCAGGCTATGAATGAAAATCATGTTTCTATCATCTTATATTGCGTCTCAATTTGATGTGATTTGTGAAGTTTCAACTTGGCGTTTCAATATAAAAATCAACGTAACGTTCTTGCCTTGTACGAGTGCAATTCCAGACTCGTACGGCATCATGCCTTAACGAGGACGATCGATTCGGTAAAATAACACCGAGGACGAATGGTTTGTCGACTCGGGGCGTAACAAATTGGTATCAGAGCACAGTTATGTTTCCTCGGATTTTTGAAAGATGTTTCATTGTTGGAATGTTCGTTGCGATAGCTCGATTCAATGCTTGTCGACATGCTGTGTGAATTAAAATTTCTATACAGATAAGCCCGTAGATATTTTTGAAAAATACTAACGGGTTTACTCTATTTTGTAGGAATGACTAAGAGAAATAAGAACAATCCCGGCACAACAACCCACACCGTGGATAGTACGTCGAGCATAAAGAGTACTGGCCCTAGCGAGACGACCATGGAGAAAATGCTACAGTTGATGGAACTGCAGAAAGAACAGCTTCAGATGCAAATCAAAGCCCAATTTGATGCGCAGCAGAAGCAAATAGACGACCTAACGCATATCGTAAGCAAGATGGTGGGCAATACCAAAGCAACAGTCGTGGTACTCGAGGAGAGGCAAGATGTTCTAGATGAAGACAAAGAAGAAGCTCAACCGTATATAATAAATTCTTCTTCCTTGTTCAAAGCAAAGGAGTTCCACAAGATGAATCCACCAAAATTTAATGGCCGAGCAGAGCCTGATTTGATAGTGGGGTGGCTCACGGAGATTGAGGACTTGCTAAATCTGCTTAGCATTGAAGGGTCCCAGAGGCTAACTTGTGCGGCATTACAGCTACAACTGAGGGCATACGAGTAGTGGACAGCTAAGAAACAGGAAATCTATGAAGCCGATACGGACACCACGATTTCCTGGAAAATGTTCAAGGAAGCATTTCTTGAACAGTACGTTCCTCGCTGTAGAAGCATGAAAAAGAAGAAAAAAATGATCCATGCGGCCAAGGGGCAGCATGCGGCTCAGGGGTCCCATGCGGCTCAAACACATAGGCAGCTCGAGTGGACTCCATGCGGTCCGCAGAGGAAAGCCACGTGTCTTTTCAGAACAGCTATACCCAGCACCATTCAAACACAATTAATGCTCTGACGGCTGACAGCTGACAGCTGACAGCCCTGACGTAAAGTAGTCATGATGACTGACACAAAGGTACTATCTTCCTAGGGAACTGGAGAAAATCTCCACAGCTTCGAGGCAGGTTTATGCGGCCAGACTAAACGAGTTCACACGGCCAGTGCAGAGAAATCTATGCGGTTCAATTATGAAGGTCCCCCATGCGGCTCGGCCATGAAAAAACCCATGCGGCTCGGCCATGAAGATTCTCATACAGCTCGGCCCTAAAGACCCCCATGCGGCTCGGTCATGAACATATTCATACGGCTCGGTCATGACAACCTTCATGCGGTTCGAGTATAGAGACTATTCATACGGCTCGGTCATGAAATCTTTCATGCGGCTCGGTCATGACACCCTTCATAAGGCCCAAATATGAACGCTCCTCATGCGGCTCAACAAAGATGACAGGACACGTGTCCTAAAGATATTCAAATTTTGGGTCAGATCCCAATAATTTGGGACACGTGGCAGGAGAATGAATTAAATTGATTCATTTAGATTTGCGGATATCAGTAAATCATCATGATGGGGATTTATTGCAATCAACATTAATGACTGACATGATTTGGTATAATCCTCATTAATGGCCCAGATCCTTCACGCTCAAAAATAATGGCCTAGATTGACCAATCCACAGGCCGCCGCCATCTCCAAGAAGCAATCATTTGCAACCCTAATGATCACTCCCTATTCCTATAAATAGCAGGGTGCCATTCTCTTGTGAATATATACACGTACACATAGAGGAGGCTCCCCCCTAATAATCAGAGAAAAAATACACAGAGATCAATCCAGAGAGAGAAGCCAGAAGAGCAATACGAGGAGAGCAAGAAGAGTATTTCTTCGTCAACGCCAACCATCTCATCACAAGAGCCAAGGCTGCATACCGATCGTCTAAGGAGTAAGGCAGGGCTATCGTCGCCTTCCCGAGCCTCTATCGTCACCCCCCAGAATCAAAAATAAACAATTGTACTTAGATTGTTGTACCTAGGTTTTCGTTCCTAGGCTTTCTTTGTACAAGCGAGTTTGTAACGTAAAGTAAAAGTCCAGTCCTCCCATAAAACTGTTCTGCTCTTTTATATTTCATGGCAAACACGATGGCGACTCTGCTGGGGATAAACTTCTCCACAGCTGAGGAGTTGGTGAAGCAATCGGATGCAGCCAAGCTTGGCTCCACGCAACACAAGATGGTCGCCCGGTTCGACCAACAGGCGTTTGAAGAAATGCTCTCCGACAAGAGCGCTGGCCCGATCCAGAAGCGAGCCCGCACAAAGAAGGCCCGCAAAGAGTGGAGACCCCGATCATTCGCTCCTACTGAAGCTCTTGCAGAGATACCCTCTGTTGCTCAAGACGGCGGGAAAGACTCTCCTGCGGCCCCACTTCAGACCATAGACAACTCTATTGTTCCCAAGTCCGACAGAAGAAAACACTATAATGTTGGACTTGCAGGGGCAAAGAGGAACTCTATACGATACGAGCCGTATAAGGGTACCAACCGCATGGAGAAAGCTCATGCGGCTACATCCGCCAGCCGCATGAAGAAAGCTCACACGGCCACATCTGTCAGTCGCATATCTTATGCGGCTACATTTGCCAACCGCATGGATGAAACTTATGCGGCTACCGAAGTCAATCGCTTGTAAAAAATCCATGCGACCACAATTGCCAACCGTATGCGGCCAGCCTGAACGGTCTTGACTCCTAGTCGCACAAAGAACAACTCATCCGACAGCTAAGGACAGCCGTATGCAGACAGCCTGTACGGTTTCCAATCCTAGCCGTATAGCGCCTGTTCCACGCTTCTCTCGATCAGTCTTCGACCGTCTCTCATACGGTCCTGACCCTGATGATTCTCTGGATGATAAACCAGACTCTGTGATATTCAACTTGGACTCTTCCTATTACGCACCCGCGAGTGCTAAAAGGAAGAAGTCTAGGGCAGCGCGGGCCTACCAAGCCCAGTCAGCTGCCCCAACCTCTAACTATCGGGACGTCCCACTGATTATTATACGGGCCTCGGATGGAAAGTTGTACAGAACCACTCGAGTCCAGCCCCCGGCGGCAGACGGACAGAGAGGTTCACAAAAGTCTCCCAAAATCCCGGGAGCAAACATGGTCGGTCCAGACCCGTCTGACTTACGTGAGGCCATCCTCCACAAACGCAAGGAAAGAGAAGATGCATCGGGGTACAAAGAGTCCTCCTACGGACATCACTGCACCCAAGTCATCGTCAACTACTGCTGCAATAGCACGATGATGCAAGAAGATCGGCAGTCTGTCTTCCAAAGACTGCAACAGCCATCTTCAGAAGATGAGGCACTACCCGTCGTCTCCTGCAACTCGGCTCGAAAAGTCCCCGCTGATGGAAGGGGGAAGAAGACGAATGTTCCCAGCCCGAAGATCTCAACCACTGCGACTAAAAGACTGTCGTCTAAGCGGGTGCCCACCATCGGAGTTTTCCAAGGTACTCGCTCTAAGACGAAATCTGCTACAGTGGGGGATTCGTCGTCCATAACGCAGGAGGTTGCTGGGGCTAGGGGTAGCACCCCTCCGAGCCTCCATAGCAACCCAATGTTCCAAGAAGACGAGCCAGGGAAGACAACTCTCCCATCAGATGCAGCAAACCTAGACGTCCCCGAGGACGTCCACAACTTCCTGACGAGGCAAACTCGGAGATTGGAGGTACTGTTCCTTCCGAGTCTGAATCAGAAGGGAACATACCCATATACCCCGATGACTTCTAACTACAGGGGTACGATTCGGAGAGCGCTTCCTCCACCGCTCCGTCTATCTCTCCTCATGTGAAGACGGTATTCATGACAGACAGCAACCAAGGTGGTTCCAGTGATCGCCAGCGCATCGACAGTCTCGAAGCCATATTACTTGCTTTGGTCAAGTCTGTAGACGAGATTAAAGCGGCCCTTCCAACTCTGCAAGGAGGGACGCCTGGCCAAACAAGCACGGGTCCCGCGGTCAATGTGGACTCGAATTCGGCGGCACCAAACCCGGGCAACAATCCTCCGGAAACAACGACCCCCACCGCCGTGGACGAAGCACGCGAAGCAAGAAGAGAGGTCCAGGAGCTCCGAGCCATGTTCCACGCTCGAGAAAACTCTCAAGACCTCAGAATACGATAACCGTACCCTGCTGCATAGAGGGATGTTACATTCCCACCAAGATATAAGCCGTTCAATATCAATCCTTATGATGGCAAGACCTCAGCAAGTCGGTACATCACTTACTTCGAGGTCACCACCGACCATCTGCCCCATGGCGATGCCATTCTCATACGATTATTCATCGGGGCATTGGAAGGATTCGCCTTCGACTGGTATCGCAATCTGCCAGACAACTGTATCCACTCCTTCGCCGGCTTCAAGCGCATGTTCTTAGAGAGATTCTACGAAGTAGGACAGGACATTACCATGTCCACCCTTATGGACGTCGTCCAAGGAGAGAAAGAGCTGACAAGGAACTACATCGAGCATTTTTGCCAAACCGCTATGAAGCTGTCGTCTGGAAACCCGGATTCCTCCTTAATTAAAATTTGTCAAAAGAGACTGCTTCCAACAATCAGTCTCTGGATGGGCGAAAGTCAATTTAAGGATTGGAAGACGTTCATCATCAGCGCCACAAGCGTCGAAGAACGACTGAAAAAAGTTCGCCAACTGGGATTGCACATCTCGGACGGAGAGAACAAGGGCAAGCGTCCTAACAACGACAATGGGGGTAGCCCCTCCAACAACCGGGACAGCAAGGGAAAGCAGGCTATGGTGGCCGATACAGCACAAAAACCTGAGCCAAAACTAGCAGACAAACAATGGCCACAAATCATATACTCCTTCGAAGATGGTCACGTCAAGCCCATCTTGGACATGCTCATACAAGGAGACAGAATTCGGCTCCCTCTACCAAGAAGGGAACCGCGGCCGGCAGAGATAGAAAACCCTAAGTACTGCCATTACCATCGCTACGTCCACCACGCCACACACGACTGCTACCCGCTGAAATGGTACATCCAAAATCTCATCGATTCGAACGCTCTGGCTATCGATTTCAAAGAGGTAACCGTGGCAGCCAATATGGTGTCCGTACAATTCGGCATCTTTCCTCCGACGGAAACTCAAGACGGGGTGGTCCCCATCTCCCTGGCGACAATGGAGATTGCTAATCTTCCACCTCCCCGAGATCAGGCTGCTGGTCTAGTGCCCCTCACCACATCACGAGGGGAGGTCATGTGGATCCATCCAGACTTGGTATCGGAAGTGACTTGGCCCATATCGTCTTCTACCAGCAAAAAAAAGAGTAGAAAAATCAGGTCCTGCCGCATGATCTCGGCAGACATCGAAGAAGCTACAGCCGTCGTCACACGGTCCGGGGCACAATCCCAACCTGTGGCTGACAATCCAGCTGAAGATCATCAACCCACTACAACTGATGCTCCGGGACCGGCTCAGCCTTCAACGACCGACAAGCCTAGGCCGAGGGAGACTCGCTTCGACAAATCCCTCCGAAAAGAGACTGCCCAAGGGTTGGAGAAGCCCTACAACTTCGACATCTTGGCACAATTGGCCAACACACCGGCCAAGTTGTCACTATACGAGCTCCTGAGACTCTCCAAGGATGTTCTTGCAGCTTTGAGCGATGCGCTCCAAAACGCTGACGCATACCTGGCTCAAGTCAACCTCACGGAAGAAAACCCGCATGCAGATCTCCAAGACAGCGCTTGCACGGGAGCAATGCCCAACATCGTCTTTACTCCGCAGGACATGCTCATCAAAACTAATTTGCACGATCGCCCACTATACTACACTGGATACATTGGCGACGTGAAGGTAGATCGGATGCACATTGATCCTGGCTCTTCCATAAGCATCATCCCAAAGGGTCTGCTACATCATCTCCACATCCCAATGCATCGCCTGACGCCTACAAGCACCGCCATCAGCGGTTTCAATTCGGGCAGGAGCTACCCTATTGGAAAGATTCGTCTAAAGTGTCAAATTGGCGACCTCCAATCTGAAGTTACCTGCTACGTCATAGATGCAGACACTTCCTACAATATCCTCTTGGGGTGCCCGTGGATACACGATTATATGATCGTGCCTTCCACGCTGCACCAGTGCTTTAAATATGTCGACAAATACGGCTTCGTGAGGACGGAATTTGCTGATATCGATCCCTTCAAAGGGGTCGAATCTTACTACTCAGACTCATGCCTGTACGAAAAATCGAAGAAGCATCTTGGTGAAGGAGATGTACAAGCTAGTACCGAGACAGCCACAGGATCAGAAGAGCCTCTGACGATCCACCTCCAAGCTCGCAAACCGGGCAGGTCTACACCCCTTACCGCCACTCTGCGTAAGGACGCAATCAGCCTCTCGGCACAAGAAGAGCAGATGATAATTCGGCTACCAAGGGCTGGCCAAGTGTCCAGATCCATAACGGGGCCACTGACAATCAGGCTGCCGAGAGTCGGTCAACCCCAAATGGAGAAGCTCAATCCCTCCGACAAGCCACTAACGATACGTCTTCCCAAGAAGGGTCGTCACCCCGATGCAAAGTCTGACACTTCTAGAGAACCAGCCACTTCTCGCCCCACATCAAGTACCAAACTAGGGGTCGCTAGTCTGCCAACAACTCCACGCTCAGCTCCATCAACCGAACCGCTGACGATCAAGCTCCCCAGGTCGTCCTCTCAGTCTTTATTCACACAGGGGGTAGCCGAAGAGGAACCGGAGCTAGCCAAGTATGTGGCTGTCCACACTGATGTTCCCTCCGCAGATGATGTAATCCCCTTAGAAAAGATACCTTACTTCATCAATAAAGGGTTATCTTTGAACTACCTCGAACTTAATAAGCTTTGTACAATGTACGCTATGGAACACGGTATAGGCACTCACCTACACACACAGGTGACAAATGTTTACACCGCAATCTATCTTACTCCAGCAGAAGACGCTTACTGAATAACTGAGGGAGGGGACCATCCAATCATCTTCGGCCGAAAGAACGATCCACATCCCTTCACCATAGAAGAAGTCGACCTTGGATCGGATGCCGGGAGACTACCTCTGTATCTTTATAGCCCCCAATCTAAATATCTCATGCAGAAACAGGGGTATGATCTGGAAACAACGCCGGGTTTGAACTACGGTACTGGACGACGATTACCTTTAAAGCCACCGGTTCCGGCAGGCAAACCATGGGACTACTATAGCAAGACTCGGTGTGGATTAGGGTATGTAACACCCACGATGACCCCTGAAAGTTCAGATAAAGAATGTGACTGGCATTCACACTCGTCCGTGTCACCAACTTCTGATTCAGATACCAGCATCGGAGACGTCTTCAGACAAGTCCTGTCAGTCAACATGGCATTCGCCGATGCTTATGAAGAAGATGAAGGCATTCCAAAAATCCTTGAGCTAGAACCGTGGGCCCAACAGCTAGATGAACAATGGGAAAAATGTTTCGAGCAAAGAGAACCTCCCACTGAGGATGAGGTTATACAAGTTAATCTTGGTGATGAAGCCTCCCCGAAACCAATCTTCATCAGCCAGAGTCTGACAGATGAAGAGCGAGAGTCGCTGCTCGAACTCGTCAAAGAGTACATCGACGTGTTCGCCTGGAGCTATGAAGATATGCCAGGATTGGACCCTGACATCGCACTCCATAAACTCAATATTCGCCCGGATGCAAAACCTGTCAAGCAACAGCAACGACGGTTTTGCCCCGATGTCATGAATGCTATTGAAGCCGAGGTCAACAAACTGATAGCCAGCGGATTCATTTGCGAAGAGCAGCATCCAGACTGGGTAGCCAACATCGTACCAGTACTCAAGAAGAATGGGAAGATCCGAATATGCATTGACTTTCGGAATCTGAATGAGGCATGTCCTAAAGATGAATTCCCTCTCTCTATCACAGATATCATGATCGATAACACCTGCGGCTTCGAACGTATGTCCTTCATGGATGGCTTCTCAGGATACAACCAGATCAAGATGTTCCCTGACGACGAGAAGCACACATCATTCCGTACACTGATTGGTACATATTGCTACACCGTTATGCCTTTCGGTTTAAGGAATGCTGGCACTACTTACCAGAGAGCTATGAGCGTCATCTTTAGAGACCACTGGCGCAAGACAGTGGAATGCTACGTCGACGATATCGCCGTCAAAAGCCGTTCCAAGGAAGATCATCTGCAAGATCTCAAGACAGTGTTCGACCTAATACGAGCACACAACTTAAAGATGAACCCTACGAAATCATTCTTGGGAGTCTCCAGCGGGAAATTCTTGGGTTTCGTCATTACTTCTCAGGGCATTCACATCGACCCCGAGAAAACAAAGGCAATCATGGAGATGGGTCCCCCGAGAAATCTCTACGAACTTCGAGGCCTCCAAGGCAGGCTAGCTTACATCAGGAGATTTATCTCTAATCTCTCCGGACGATGTCAACCATTCACCCATCTCATGAAGAAGGGAGTCTCTTTCGTATGGGATGAGGAATGCCAGCGCACTTTCGACAGCATCAAAGAATATTTGTCAAACCCCCCAGTCCTGGTAGCTCCTGTTGCTGGAAAGCCATTCCTGCTCTATGTGCGAGCGATGGAACATTCTCTTGGTGCTCTATTGGCACAGAACAATGATGCGGGCCACGAACAAGCTATATACTACCTCAGTCGAAAGATGATTGGGTCAGAATACCGGTACACGGCCGTAGAGAACGAATGCCTTGCTCTCGTGTTCGTAATCCAGAAGATGCGACACTACGTCATGGGACAAACCATCTACGTGATATCACGGATCAACCCCCTCAGGGTCCTCATGACCAAACCTGGGGCACTCAGCTCTCGCCTTTCTACCTGGGCGATATTACTGTCACCATACCACATGATCTTCGTCCCGCAAAAGGCTGTTAAAGGCCAGGCTCTGGCCAACTTTCTAGCAACCCATCCAGGTTCAGAAACGACTAGGGTATATGAAGAAATACCGGACGAGGTCACCAGTTCAAATGCAGTCTCCCATGACGCCATCTGACGAATGTTCTTTGACGGCGCTTCAAGAACTGGACCCAAAGACAATATCATCGCTGGAGTCGGAGTGGTGCTGATTTCTCCCTTCGGCTTGGTGATCAATCGGGCCTACTCACTCATAGAGCCCTGTTCAAATAATGTGGCCGAGTACAATGCCTTGGTTATTGGCCTCCGACTTGCAAAGGAGCTGGGGTAGAGTATCTTGAAGCATACGGTGAGTCACAGTTAATCGTCAATCAGATTTGGGGGTCGTACGAGGTCCGCCACGAAGACATGATCCCGTATCATCAAATAGCAATCGACATCATCTCGTCTCTGGGAGGATTCTTCATAGAACATGTTCCCAGACTCCAGAACATTGAGGCTGATGCCCTAGCTGGTTTGGCCGCTTCCCTAGCTGTGCCAAATTACGCTCTTTATCAGGTCGATATAATAGGCCGTGAACTGGTCTGTCCTAAGGATAACGTTCAATACATGGAAAGCTACTCCGCCCTTTCAGTCGACGAAGCACCAGACTGGAGACAGCCGTTCATCGACTTCGTAGTGTACGAAATCCTGCCAGAGAATCCGAAGGAAGCTACCTCCATCAGAAGACGTTCTCTTAGATTCTTCTACGATACAGAGACGAAAATGCTGTATCGCCGATCCTATGATGGAGTATTGCTTCGGTGTCTGTCGAACGCAGAAGCCAAAGAAGCCGTACGAGAAGCTCATGACGGTGTCTGTGGGGCCCATCAGCCTGGTCCTAAATTACAAGACCGTCTTCGCCGAATGGGCTACTACTGGCCCACAATGGTAGCAGATGCGATAGACTATGCTAGAAGGTACAAAGCCTACTAAGTCCACGCAGACTTCATCCACCAACCATCCGAATTTCTACATCCGACCGTGGCGTCCTGGCTATTCGAAGCATGGGGGATGGACATCATCGGTCCGATTACTCCACCTTCCTCCCGTGGACATCGCTTCATACTTTCGATCACGGATTATTTCTCCAAATGGGCAGAAGCTGTCCCGCTTGCAGAAGTAAAAACTTCAAACGTAATCAGCTTCCTCAAGCATCACGTCATCTACCGTTTTGGACTACCCCGAAGGATCATTCACGACAATGGGCCACAGTTTGCAAGCCACACATTCTATCAGTTCTGCGACAAGCACCGAATTCAGAATATTACTTCGACACCCTACAACCCAGCAGCCAACGGGTTAGCAGACGCATTCAACAAAACCATAATCAAGCTACTCAAGAAATTTGTGTCTTCTAACAAGCGCGACTGGAACGAGAAGCTTGGCGAATACTTATGGGCGTATCGCACCACAGTTCGAACAGCCACAGGGAACACACCATTCTCCCTGGTGTACGGGAGCGAGGCAGTTCTCCCATTGGAGACTCAAATACCCTCACTCCGTATCGCCCTCACTTATCAATTGACGATGGATGATAACTACCGACGTCGATTACAAGAGTTAGAGGCCATGGATGAAAAGCGCCTCCTGGCTCAGCAAAGGATCGAACTATATCAAGTACGCATCTCTGGAGCCTTCAACAAGAAGGTTAAAATCAGAACATTCCAAGTGGGCGATCTCGTTCTGGCAGTCCGGAGACCGATGGTCATGACTCACAAGACCGCCGGCAAGTTCCAGCCAAAATGGAAAGGCCTATTTACCATCGAGGCTGTATTCTCCAACGGTGCTTACCGCCTCGCCAAGCAAAACGGAGACTTGCTCATGTTTCCCATCAACGGCAAGTTCCTGAAGAAGTATTATGTCTGAAACAAAATCCTCGAAACATCTCAGAGTGTCGAGTTATGTACCTCCCCGTACCACTGAACTTACATTCTGGTTCCATACATAGAGTCATGTATCCGTTGACACCTCCGAACTCATTCCCACATTTTCCAACCATACAAGTCATGTACCTGCTGGTACCGCTGAACTCATACTCAAATTTTCCATATCAACGAGTCACGTACCCGCTCGTACCACTGAACTCTCACTCACCATCCCTAGATTCCCGAGTCATGTACCCTCTCGTGCCGCTGAACTCACATCCACAAACATCCCAGATTATCGAGTCATGTGCCCGCTGGTGCCACTGAACTCACACTTTCACAATATCGAGTCATGTACCCGATGGTACCTCTAAACTCACATCCTGGTCACTCTTTTAAGATCAAAAGTCATGTATGATCATATCTCTGAACTTTCTTCCTGGAGGAGATCCCCCTATGATCCAATACCCGTACTTCCAGTGCACAAAAAAGGGTAAGCGATCCACAAATTTCCAAAACGGCCATGTCCTCATTACCTCTGAGTCGTTTCACTTCCGCCAAAAACAAATCACCCCCTACATAGAACTTCCATGTCCTCGTTACCTCTGAGTCATTTTATGTACCCCCTCTTCATTGAGCTCACTCCTACCATGTCCTCATTACCTCTGAGTGGAAAGGCTCCGTAGAATAAACCTTCATACTTGCCATGTCCTCATTACCTCTGAGTAAGAATGTCAGTTCCCTTTCAACCTATTATCTGTACCCATAACCAGAGTACGACAAGGATAATAGGTCCACAAATGTCCTCTGTTGACCACAAATGTCCTCTGTTGACCACAAATGTCCTCTGTTGACCACAAATGTCCTCTGTTGACTACAAATATCCTCCGAGAATTCACTCCTGCCATGTCTTCATTACCTCTGAGCAGGAAGATTCCACAATAAAACCCTCATGCTTGCCATGTCCTCATAACCTCTGAGCAAATATGTTGGTTTCCTTTCATCCTATTATCCGTATCCTAAACCAGGGTACGCCAAGGATAATAGGCCCACAAACATCCTCTGCTAAGTTTCTTAGCATAAATCCACCATCTTATCATGCCCCGGGAGCCTAGCTGCTCTACGACATTCTTTTTGCCCAATACCGAGAGCACCCATGACCACTTTGCCATTGTTGTTTCGGATATCCTGACCAAACTTGTTATCCGTGCCTAAAACTAAGGAACACCCAGGGTAATAGGTCCACAAATAATTCCCCAGCAGGTCCAATTCCACAAACACCACGAGTATAAGAAAGAGAATATGAGTTGAAACATGCTCATTTATTCAAAATTCAAAGTGCTACATCATTTGGGATCACATCCCTTACAAAATGAAAACAAAAAGAAGAAAGAAAAAAAAAGAGAGAAGCAAAAGAAAACAGAAAACCGATCACTGCTCTGGGGCACATAACGCCGTGAGACGGTCCGTCAACAAGGAAACCGACTGCTCGAACCTCTGTTTAGCTCGACGCTCCGCCTCTTGAGTCAGCACCGCCGCGTCCTCCAGATGAGCATGAGCTTGCCAGTTGTCCTCGAATTTCTTGAAAGCCCGCTCCAGGTTAACAGAAGATCGGGAAACCTTCTCGACCTCCTGAACGATTGACTCATGTTTCGTATGAGCAGCCTTCAACTCCGACTCTAGGATGGCCAGTTCCCACTGAAGTGCGAGAATCCGCTCCTTCGTGTCAGCTATTCCACGAGAAGCAGTCTCTTTTCAAGCCCTACAAGATTGACTTCGGCGACCCAGCCTGTCATACGAAGCAAAAAGCTCGTCAAGGTCCCCCTTCACAACTGGCCCGGTAGTGTCTCGAACAAGCTTTATCCTATCCCGAGCGATAATAAGGAAGCCCCGCTCCCGTTCAATCGCAGCAGGCAAGTTAGCCTGCCGTAACACCGGCAATCGGGTCACGAGCTAATCAGCCTCTGCCAACTTGGGCTCCA
Organism: Iris pallida; assembly: GCA_029216955.1. Taxonomy (NCBI): domain Eukaryota; kingdom Viridiplantae; phylum Streptophyta; class Magnoliopsida; order Asparagales; family Iridaceae; genus Iris; species Iris pallida. The sequence continues at coordinate 2,944,903 of JANAVB010024997.1, forward strand.
GGAGCGCAGCCAACCCCACCCCGCCAGGAAGAGTCTTCAGAGTTTCAATCTGACCCCGAGCACACCGTAGGGACAGAGAAAAAGGGGTCCTTCGTTCTATGGCAGCGTCTACGCCCCTCTTTAAATGGCGATAGAAGCTATCGACCACATCCTGCGACACCTCGTCCAGAGCCTCCGAAGAAGCCGACGTCAACGTGAGTGTAGCTTGCAACACTGAAGAAGACGTGACAGAATTTGCTACTCCTGCCACGAGGGAAACAAACTCCGTACGGAAGGACGCCTGAACACCGGCCAACTTCTCTTCAGCAGCCCACAGAACTTGAATGCTCGGCAGGGCCGAGAAGTCAATCTCTGAAGCCGTATAAGCAGCAGAGGATGAGGCAGAGATCATCGCTCCCGGAACAAGCTCCACTCCCATCTGTCCGGAGCTGGCGGAAGGCCTCTCGACATGAGTCGGTGAATGAGAAGAAACGCTCATTTCCCCCAGATCACAGAGGCCGAGCCTTCCCCAAGAACATCAGCTGTGGGAAGTAAAGGGTCAGGACCTGTAGGGCCAAGACAACCATAAATCGATTTGACCTAGGGGATATGTTGATAGAGCAAATAAGCCCCCTCACTAGTCAATATTTGGCTTATCTTACCAGCGGAAGAGTATGAAGGCTGAGGTTCGCCTATGGCCACCACAACCTCTCCACCAGCGGCCTTCGAGTCAAATATAATAGGCTTCTCCGCTCCAGCACCCTCGGCAGGGGATGCATCACCGGCGCCTTGCTGAAATTCAGCAATCTCGGAGACGGGCCCGAGGAAACCTTCGTCACCCCGGACCGAGGCCTCAGCAACTTGGGAGTCCTCGGCCACCGCTGAGAGAGCCCCCGCAGAAAGGACCGCGGCACACATGCCGCTAATCAAAGCAGCAAAGGTCGGATCAACCTCAGGAGCGGCAGACGGTTCATGAGAGCTCGGTTCGTCAGATGCCTACAAAAAAATGATTATGTCATATCTCCAAGAAAAAGAAAACCACAACAAGGATATGGCTCCAACTTAGTCTTACCTCTGGAGCATCATCAGCATCCTCACCCCTCTCCGTAATAAGTAGCCTACGAGGTCTGACCGCAGCTCTCTTTACAGAAAAGGCTACTCCTCCGTCAGTAGACTCATGCCTGCCTCGCTTACGCGAAGGACCAGGCACGGCAGGCGATGGTTCTACCCTCACCACCTCCGACATAGGTGGCAACTGATCTACTACCTCATCTAATATGACCGACGGTTGATCCGTCATCGTATCATCTGCCATGATGGATGGCTGATCCGCCGCTGCTCCGCCACCAGAAGAAAGAGAATCCTCGTCGTCACGTTCGTTGCTTCCCTCAACTGTGTCAAAGGACTCGAAATCAGGTACGGGAACCCTATTCGCCCCTTTCTTTTTTGCCTTCGACACCATAACCCTCTCTGCCAAACGAGTGTCCACGATGAAGCTAGTCCTCGGGTCGAAATCAATAGAAAGCTGGTTTGCCGTGACATGGTATAAGGCCACCATATGCAAGATTTCCTCCAGCACGTTGGCTGCAGAAACTGAGAAACTAGTTAGAGTATGACAAGTGTCATAGTAGCTCCATGCCCTAATACCATCAAGGATGCTACCCTCAAATCCCAGGCAGGAACTGGGACGCCCAAGGAATAGTTGACTGTACCCAAATTGACGGGCAAACCTACTGGACAAGTAGGGCTCCAGGTACACGGTGTTGCTGTTACGATAAACTAAATGCGCCGGGCGAATGTTACGCAACCAGAAACGCATCTTATCAGGTAAGAAATGAGGAGATCCAACGCCATCAACATGGACACTCCTCACTTCCTGGTCGATAAAACAGGGAACGGACACGAAGAAATCATATCCGTCCACCCTCATCAGCATCCTCCGACACGCCGGTATGGTACTATATTCCCAAGGCTGATGGCGATACCTGAAAAGAAAAGCGTCGTCGTCCGTAATACCGTCTCCCATCCCAGGCCTCATCAAAGACCGATAATGCAACAATAGCCACCCCAGCAAGTAATGATAAGGCAGCTCTACACGTTCAAAGTCTATCATCACGTCACGAGCGATAACCTTGGACGAGAAGGCGCGGAGACCATGATGAATGCTGCACACCATAGCGGAAAGAAGAGCCAGCCTGACCCCAAAGGTCAATTTTACGACGGAAAGAATAAAATGACGGCCGATTCTCTCGATGGAACCTGCCCTTCCTAAGACTACATAGTTGCGCAACCACACCATTAAAAAACCTGCCAAGAGGGCCTTCTCTGACAGCTTCCGAGTACCATAATAAAAATAGCTAAAAGAGACAATCTGGCTTCCAAACTTGTCACCCTTAGACTTTGACCTCCTAGCAGTCGACACCAAGCCTTCTATTTCCCTAGGAGTTTGACGATCTCGGGAAGTAACTAGGCCAGCAGCACTGAATTTAAAAAGATAGGAGACCCAAGAGTTGGTATGGGGAGTATCCCCTTCCGAGCTATCATTTTTCTTGATAGCCGTTTAGTGACAGGTACTATGGTGACATAACAATTCTTGGTACACAGCGACGAAGCCGGGGAATCGTCGATCTAGATCCTGAAACTCCTCGTTCATTGGAATGTACGCTTCGAAGGGTTCGTCTCCCCAGGGAAGCTTGGAGACAGCATACATCTCATGGAGAGCGAGCCCCAACTCCCCTACAGGTATGAAGAAAGTCCTTGTCCGATGGTTATACATCTCCAGAAGGGCCATGAACAACGGTCTATTAATGGGCAATCTGTGGCTGGTACCCCGGATAGCATCATAAAGATTGACTTTTCACAAAAACATCTCGTATTTCCACAGAATCCACGAGGTCAGGTTAGCCCACGAGGGAATGGGGTGTAACCAGCCCAGCAGTGCCAATCTACCAATAGGATAGGACCCTTTTTCGAGCAAGCTGGCTCAGGAAGGTATCAGCCTGAGAAAATAAGAAGTTAGGACCGGGTGTGTTGATAAAGGTACCCGGAGCTAACCCCATCATAGATCGACTGGCCGGATCCTTGACCGCGCGTACTGACCCAGTAGTTTTATTGTAACGGATGTTACCCACAAACATCCCTGGTCTGGTTGGAGTGAGGGGGTCTGCCATCTGCCTGTCCAACAAGATCATGTTGAACCACGCAAGAGGGAAATGATGCTTCATAATGGGGATATGAATCGGCATCATGTCCAGATTAAAATCCCAACTCTCGGAAATATCCAGCACTCGGGAGTTTTTTATGATCAGTGCATCCCCAAAGAGGAAGACCGGCCTCAGATACTTCTCATTTAGCTTCCCGAAGCTCATCATGTTACTAAGGAATTGGAAAGATTGAACCTTGATAACATTTAGTCGCTCCAAAGGCTCATTAACAAGGAGCTGCTCTGACACTTGACGAACTAAATCATCCCGTTGCACATCTGTGGCAAGTTGATTCCAGCCAACCAGAAGTTTTTCCGCAGGATTTACTGGCAGATTCACTGAAGAAAGACGAAAGAAATAAGGTTAGAAGATAGTCAAAACAAGAAGCATTTGAAAGATCATTTAAGTCTATACGGCTCCGAGTCAGACGAGTCCATGCAAATCAAGTCGGATGAGCTTATGAAGCTCCTGCGGTTTTGGGTTCAGAGGGGCCTATGCGGTTCAAGGTTCACATGGACTCAACAGACAAACCTAGGTGCTGATGTGGCTTGGATTCAAGTGAGACTATGCGGTTCAAAGTCCACGCGGACTCATGCGGTCCTGAACAGACAGACTCATGCAGCTACAAGCAGATGAGCTTATGCGGTTCAAAAGGGAACTACGCTCATGTGGCCCAAACCAAAAATATATATGCGGTTCAGATCGAGTATGACAAGCCCATACGGCCTCTTGGGCGAAGTGGTTATACGGTCATATCGACGAACCTTGTACATGCGGCTTGTGCATAAATTATGCAGCAGAGCCATGACAGTTAGGGTTCTAAGGCAACGCCCTTACCGGCAATAGGTGGATGAACGTCGGGATGAACAGAATGAACGGCGGCCGACGGAGGAGTAGCCACGTTCGTCGTCACAGTCGCCGCAGAAGCGACCGCCTTGTCCTTCGCAGCCTTCGACGCAGCAACCTTCTTGGGAGCCATAGGTACTTGGGAGAGAAAGGAGTTAGAACAACGAAAGATCGAAGAGAGCAAAGAAGATTTCCCAGAACGAGAGCGTTCCTATTTATAGACAAAAAAAGGAATGCCTCGATGCTCGTGCGACATGATGACCGACTCTTCGGTCATCGAGGCGAAACGGCTGAATAATAGCCTGACTCTTGGGATCCTGGCCCAAAAAGCGGCTCTTAAAATATGACAGCAAATCAGGAGCAGTAAATACAGAAGATTCACAAAAGATTTACACACGTGGCAGGAAGACGTGGCAAGAAGCTCGTACGGCCAAACAGCCCATGCGGCTCAGAGAGTTATGCGATTGAGGTAATCATACGGCTGGACAAATCCATGCGGCTAGGACAGAATACACTCATACGGCTCTGGCATAATCATGCTTCTTATTCAAAGTATTTCAATTTTGTAAATTGAAAACTTTGAAGGGGGTCTTGTAGAAGCATAAAAAAGAAGAGAAAAATGATCCATACGGCCAAGGGGCAGCATGCGGCTCAGGGGTCCTATGCGGCTCAAACACAAAGGCAGCTCGAGTGGACTCCATGCGGTCCGCGGAGGGAAGCCACATATCTTTTCAGAACAGCTGTACCCAGCACCATTCAAATACAATTAAAGCTCTGACGGTTGACAGCTGACAGCTGACAGCCCTGACGTAAAGTAGTCATGATGACTGACACAAAGGCACTATCTTCCTAGGGAACTGGAGAAAATCTCTACAGCTTCGAGGCAGGTTTATGCGGCCAGACTAAACGAGTTCACACGGCCGGTGCAGAGAAATCTATGCGGTTCAATTATGAAGGTCCCCCATGCGGCTCGGCCATAAAGAAACCCATGCGGCTCGGCCATGAAGATTCTCATACAGCTCGGCCTTGAAGACCCCCATGCGGCTCGGTCATGAACATATTCATGCAGCTCGGTCATGACAACCTTCATGCGGTTCGAGTATAGAGACTATTCATACGGCTCAGTCATGAAATCTTTCATACGGATCGGTCATGACGACCTTCATGCGGCCCAAATATGAACGCTCCTCATGCGGCTCAACAAGGATGACAGGACACGTGTCCTAAAGATATTCAAATTTTGGGTCAGATTCCAATAATTTGGGACACGTGGCAGGAGAATGAATTAAATTGATTCATTAAGATTTGCGAATATCAGCAAATCATCATGATGGAAATTTATTACAATCAATATTAATGACTGACATGATTTGGCATAATCCTCATTAATGGCCCAGATCCTTCACGCTCAAGATTAATGGCCTAGATTGACCAATCCACAGGCCGCCGCCATCTCCAAGAAGCAATTATTTGCAACCCTAATGATCACACCCTATTCCTATAAATAGCAGGGTGTCATTTTCTTGCGAATATATACACGTACACACAGAGGAGGCGCCCCCCTAATAATCAGAGAGAAAATACACAGAGATCAATCCAGAGAGAGAGAAGCCAGAAGAGCAATACGAGGAGAGCAAGAAGAGCATTTTTTCGTCAATGCCAACCATCTCGTCACAAGAGCCAAGGCTGCATACCGATCGTCCAAGGAGTAAGACAGGGCTGTCGTCGCCTTCCCGAGCCTCTATCGTTATCCTCCAGAATCAAAAATAAACAATTGCACTTAGATTATTGTACCTAAGTTTTCGTCCATAGGCTTTCTTTGTACAAGCGAGTTTGTAACGTGAAGTAAAAATCCAGTCCTTCCATAAAACTGTTCTTCTCTTTTATATTTCATGGCAAACACTCGCGTCGTCCGTCGTAAAAAAGAAGACTAGTTCATGATGTTGCGACAAAGAAATATGTCAGTCGACGATTATGACTCGAGCTTCTTAAAACTGGCAAAGTTTGCCAGTGCCTTCCTCCCCAACAAGGAAGCATGGTGTGAACGCTTCCAACAAAGCCTAAATGACGAACTGCGAAGGGACGTCATGAATTAAAGGTGTCAAACCTACCGTGAATCCTACGATACCGCTCTCGATTGTAACACCCAATTTTCCAGATAAGGATAATTTTGAAATTTTGTAATTATAATTATTATTTATTGATAATTATTTCTTATTATGATTTTTGGTGATTTTTAATCATTTTTAAACTATTTAAAATTATGACTTGTGATTTTGATATTTTACTATTGTTTGGTTTTAATTTCGAGGAATTTGTCACCCCCAGTTTTCAGGAACATGGATATTTTTGTCATTTTGTATTTTTGAAATATTTTTAAAATTTATTTTATTATTTATGATATTGTTTTGGAATTATTTGAGTCGGGTTCGAATTTCAGCTCAATCCGACTTGAAACGGGGACCCGGGGGTAGTGTTGACTTTAGTGGACCCACACATTAGTTATCCATGGCCCACATGATAGAAATATTTTAGTTAGAGGTTAGACTAATTATTATGGATAAGGTTAGTGTGATTAGAGACTTTAGAATGACTAATTTAGCCCCAACCAATTAGTCCTTTCCTAATACTAATAGAATAGGTTAGTGGGGGCATTTTGGACCTTACTATAATAGAACAAATAGCCCCATATGGCCAGCCACTTTGGAAGAGGATAGGCTCAAGTTCATTTCATTATTCTCATCCACACTCTCTCTCTTGTTCTTCCCCAAATTTCTAGAGAGCAATCCCTAGCAATTTCTCCACCAAATCCTTCCATTTTGCCACCAAATCTTCTTCTTTCCTTCTCCATTCTAGCCAAGGAGGAAGCTACCCAAGTTTGGGAGGATTCGGAGCTCGTTCGTGTTCTTTTGGAATCTCTACGTGTCGGTGTCGCTCCGGGAAGGCTTTTCTTCGATTCGATCTACTGGGAGGTATAAATCCCTTCTCCTTTTCATTTCCTCATGCATATAGGTCTATTTTGAACCCATAGGAATGACCCCCATGGTTGTATCTCCATTTGTGTCCATTTCGTGTCCATTTAGAGGTCATAGGAGTGTCCTTTGTGTTGTGGTTGTGTCCATGTGGGAAAACCCCAAATTTGGACACACTATGTGTTGTTGTTATTTATGAATGAATTATTACATGTTTAATCTCATATTTTTGTATTGGAGATGCGTTCTATAGTGTCTCATATATATATATATATATATATATATATATATATATATATATATATATATTAGTGTAGAAAGTGAGTTCTTGATATATTATGTTATATACTTGTGTTCTTTTGTCTCAAACTACCCAAATTCGTCATAATTTTTATCCACGTTTTTAGTAGCAATAACAACTTAGAAATGTCACAACTTTTAGCTTAAAACTCCGATTTATCTTCCATTTTTTTTAAAAAAACGTATCGAAGTTAGCTTTCCAAATATATATCTTAATAAGACAAATTCTTTCTGTAACTTTCTGTAGAATTATTTGAGTGTCAACTGTATGAAAGATGAATGCGTTTCGGTATTTTCGCGATTTCGAGAGCTTTCGGACACGAAAATGCGATCTATTTGAAGTTTCGGAAAGCTAACATGAAGTACTACAACATACTTTAATCCTAGAATTTAGTGAATGCCCAATTGGTATAGTATTGGTTTTAAGTAAAAGAGTGACTATATGATATATATATTTTGTGTAACCTATGAGCCTATGTAGTATGGATATTAAATGAATATAGAGTATGTAATACATGATATGTTAGATGAATAAAATGATATATATATGATATATATCCTATTTACATTAATGTATAGATATGGTTGAATGCAAGCATGTAGGAATGCAATTAATGTAATATATATAAGCAATGCATAAATGCATGAATGAAAGAATGATATACAATGCATGCATGAAAGTATATAATGAATGCTAGATATAAATGCAAGGTATATATGTAATGATAGATATGAATGCATAATGTATAAATATTGTAAATGCAATATCAGATTTTATATGTAGACATAAAACCAATGCATAACTGATATTTAGATTGAATGTTAGTTCATTTTAGGTTACTCGAACACTGAACTGTCCATGTAAGCATATATACCTTCATTTTCCTATTGCTAAGCCAATTTCAGTTTTCAATATAGTAGAATGTCTATGAATATAATGTTAACCTTCAACCCCTTAATTCGAAATGTTAGTTAATTTCAGTATTAGACAATGCATGAGCTGTATGCATATGGGATGTTGGCTTAATGGCAAATTTCAGATAACATGGTTCATTTTATATGGTTAGTTACACCAGTTTATGGGATAGCTCACTTTAGTTTATATGTAAATGTGGAACTAAACTGAAAATGAACTTTACCCTCTGCACAAGGACACCCCACTCTATATCAACCACCATGCCATGTAACCATTCTCTAAATGATTGCTATAATATATATAGATTTATGTACAGTATAGATGCATGTTAGTTATAACTTAAATAATCTCTACACTAATGTGTATAGATGTATACTTGTAGCCATGCATGTTAAGTATAATACATGTGTAATGTAGATGGATTAGCTTTGTGCCATGTGTAGTGTAAACTCATAACTAGTGTTGATTTCTCTTTTCATGTGCACCGCCATGTTCACACACACACACATAGCTTTACATGTTAGTTCTTTTCTCTTATATATATATATATATATATATATATATATATATATATATATAATGTTGAATATGCATGAATATGATGTATCTTGATATGTGACTTGTGTTGGCTTGTATAGCCTTGGATTTGTATGGTGTGTACTAGCTAGGGTAGACTGGTTAGGCCTAGTGAGACTTCATTGAGTCTAGGTTGACCCAGTTGACCTAGCTTTGACTAGATAGTTGACTAGAGTTGACCAAGTGTTGACTTTAGCCTAGTTTGACCTAGACAGCATGTAGATGCATTGTAGCAGTCTATTTCCTTATTTTAGACATGTTGTAACTTGTGTTGCTCTGATTAGGAGACAGACACCTCTCCTCAGGCAGTACACCCTCTTCGGACATTCAGTTATCAGGCAAGTACATTCTCTGACCGTTTCATACTTGTCTGGATTTACATTCTTGCTCTAGATTACTGTACTTGATGCTGACACGTTGTTATCACGGATTGGTACTATACAGATCTTCTTTTTGGGATGTTATCCCCTTGTATTCACTAGATACATATTATGATGTGCGTTTCATTTCCATATTGTATTTATTGAATACCTATATCCTTGTATACTCCTTGTGCATATTGTACTCTCAGTATCATATGAGTCCCAGGGATAGACCATTGTACACTATTGTATAACATTGTACAACTATTGTATAACATTGTACATCTATTGTATAATATTGTACATCTATTGTATAACATTGTACACTATTGTGTAAGATAACGTAACTGAATTGGAGGATCCTTGTGTATTGATTGGGGAGGGGGGAGTAGAATTGGTTATGTAATCAAATCCTATTGTACAAGAATTGTATAACTATTGTATATGTCTATTGTACACCGACATACAATGGAGTTACCATTGCATTTTCCTAGACCGTTTACATAACCATATTATACTCTAAATCACAGTAGGCTTACAGTTCTTACTTATCATATTTAGATATTTCCTGTTATCAAATCTCTACTGTTTTTCATATACTTCTTTCTTTCAGCATTTCATGTACCTTACTCTATTGCATGCTTTATATTTCCTAACATCATATGAACTGCGTGAGATGTTTTGTGCTCGCTCCCGTCCTGACTGGACCTGTTGAAAATTTTATAGAGGACGATGAGGAACCCTGTACCCTTACTTGGAGTTTGCCTAGTTGACACTCGCGACCTGGACCCCTGGGGAGGTTCAGGCAGCTGCTCAGGATGATACCTTGTATAGTGTAGATAGCTTAGACTGTCCTCTCTTTTTATGTTTAAACTGTTGTCTTTATTTTCAGAGTTGTATATTTTTATAGATGTTGAGACTTGTTATTTATTTCTGATGTACCTCAGTTGAGGATTTCTTATATATTTCCATCGTGCTATATTATGCCTTAGATTGTGATTGAGTTGTACCTCTGTGTTGGCCTCCTTTTGGAGAGTATATTCGTGTTATGTAGTTATAGTTCATGACCTAGAACAGCGTTCTATCGCCGACACTACGGCGTAGGCTGGGCGCTGTTACGTACTCGTACCCTCCCGGTGGGTGCGAGTCATGACACGTTTTTAGTGGTGGCCTATGCAGGTCGAGTTTATATAGTGATGTTCGAACTAGAGTATCACTACAGCCTGCAATAGGATTAGGATATTTTGAGGTACTCAATCACATTAGGAAAAACTCTTAATCAGATTCCTTTTGTCTAAAATTGTTACTTATTGACTTCCCTTTGAATATAAACTGTCCTCCTTTGAATTTTCGCTTCATTCTCATAAATTGCTTCTTGTTTTGATCTGTTTTCATGATGGTTATAAAGGCATGATCTCATCGCTTCGGTTCGGGAGATACTATCGAGAGGCTGGCCACCTCTCGTCCTGTTCATCAGGGCCTCGAGACTGCAGCTTCTGTTGTGCCGACTCAGGTTGGCGTTTCTGCTACATTAGAGGTGCACCTCTATCTATACAGAGATTTTCTCCCATCATTTCTGATTTCTCTCAGCAGCGGTGATTCATGCAGCATCAGCAGCAGACCAGGGGAAACTAGCAGGACGAGCTATCGTCAGGACAGTCAAGGATGTACAGGCCGTTGGAGATCTAGTTGCAGGTTCCGTTCTTTTGATTTCATTTCCGCAATTGCCTCTTATAGCTGTCTTGAAATTCGATTCTTCCTGTTCCTTGTTGATTTATCAATTTTGTCCTGTTGTTTTTGGTGTTATGTTGATTTTCTTCTAAGAAAAATCATATAGGCTAGGTCACCTAAATCATGGGATCTAGAATCTTTGATAGTCGTGTTAGTTGGCATATTGAGGACATGTAGTTAGATTTCGGATGTATTTCTTGGGTATGGGAATTTAAGGTTTTTGCCGTCGCATGCGGCAATACGAAAATTTTAAATACCATGAACCTAGAGGTACGTACCTTAGTCAAGGACTCTGTGATTATCGTAGCCTTGCTCACTAGCATGATGAAGACTCTAGACAACATAATTTTGGGCAGACGCATATGATTAGCAGATTGTATCTTGAGAAGGTTTAAAACATCATACCCTTTTGATTGTTATAAATGACTTAGGAGTAGGGATATTTAGTTTTGTAGAGCTTATTCGTAGGTAGTTCCTTCATAGTATAATGGTATGATGACTTGTAGAGTGTCTGTACCCTAGAGGTGATAGTTAGCATTGGTGCTAGAATAGTAACCCATTGCAGATAATTTCCTGTTATTATGATACCAACCAGTTACATATAGGATGTTAGTATGCCATACAACCTTGATGATTTATTATAGTTTTCCTTTACCCTTCCAGTAAGGCACCCAGTGACCAGAGCCTGCCCTTGAGCATAGTTGTAGTTTCACCAAAGACTAAGAGGTCTATATATATAGATGATATACTTAGGATATATGTGATGGGTTGTTGTTCTTGAGCATATATATATGTGGTATTTGGGATTGGTGTGCTTAGCTTGTGGGTAATTAGTTATGGGTGACTTGATAGGATTTGGAAGTTGAGAGCTAGTCTATTATAGAGTTTTCTTTGTTAATCCCTAGTTGCCAACACTAGGTAGCTAGCATAGATAAATCCTAAGAAATTGACCAGCTGATGACCAAGTACTAGGGTGTTGAGAAAATTGACTAGTGATCGACCCTTGACTATGTTTGACCTAGAAGGGGTGCGATCATCTTAATTTCGAGGACAAAATTTTTATAAGGTGGGTAGGATTGTAACACCCAATTTTCCAGATGAGGGTAATTTTAAAATTTTGTAATTATAATTATTATTTATTGATAATTATTTTATATTATGATTTTTGGTGATTTTTAATCATTTTTAAACTATTTAAAATTATGACTTGTGATTTTGATATTTTACTATTGTTTGGTTTTAATTTCAAGGAATTTGTCACCCCCAGTTTTCAGGAACAGGGGTATTTTTGTCATTTTGTATTTTTGAAATATTTTTGAAATTTATTTTATTATTTATGATATTGTTTTGGGATTATTTGAGTCGGGTTCGAATTTTAGCTCAATCCGACTTGAAACGGGGACCTGGGGGTAGTGTTGACTTTAGTGGACCCACACATTAGTTAGCCATGGCCCACATGATAGAAATATTTTAGTTAGAGGTTAGACTAATTATTATGGATAAGGTTAGTGTGATTAGAGACTTTAGAATGACTAATTTAGCCCCAACCAATTAGCCCTTTCCTAATACTAATCGAATAGGTTAGTGGGGGCATTTTGGACCTTACCATAATAGGACAAATAGCCCCATATGGCCAGCCACTTTGGGAGAGGATAGGCTCAAGTTCATTTCATTATTCTCATCCACACTCTCTCTCTTGTTCTTCCCCAAATTTCTAGAGAGCAATCCCTAGCAATTTCTCCACCAAATCCTTCAATTTTGCCACCAAATCTTTTTCTTTCCTTCTCCATTCTAGCCAAGGAGGAAGCTACCCAAGTTTAGGAGGATTCGGAGCTCGTTCGTGTCCTTTTGGAATCTCTACGTGTCGGTGTCGCTCCGGGAAGGCTTTTCTTCGATTCAATCTACCGGAAGGTATAAATCCCTTCTCCTTTTCATTTCCTCATGCATATAGGTCTATTTTGAACCCATAGGAATGACCCCCATGGTTGTATCTCCATTTGTGTCTATTTCGTGTCCATTTGGAGGTCATAGGAGTGTCCTTTGTGTTGTGGTTGTGTCCATGTGGGAAAACCCCAAATTTGGACACACTATGTGTTGTTGTTATGTATGAATGAATTATTACATGTTTAATCTCATATTTTTGTATTGGAGATGTGTTCTATAGTGTCTCATATATATATATTAGTGTAGAGAGTGAGTTCTTGATATATTATGTTATATACTTGTGTTCTTTTGTCTCAAACTACTCAAATTCGTCATAATTTTTATCCACATTTTTAGTAGCAATAGCAACTTAGAATTGTCATAACTTTTAGCTTAAAACTCTGATTTATCTTTCGTTTTTTTTAAAAGAACCGTATCGAAGTTAGCTTTCCAAATATATATCTTAATAAGCCAAATTCTTTCTATAACTTTCTGTAGAATTATTTGAGTGTCAGCTGTATGAAAGACGAACGCGTTTCGATATTTTTGCGATTCCGGGATCTTCCGGACATGAAAATGCGATCCGTTTGAAGTTTCGGAAAGCTAACATGAAGTAATACAACATACTTTAATCCTAGAATTTAGTGAATGCCCAATTGGTACAGTATTAGTTTTAAGTAAAAGAGTGACTATACGATATATGCATTTTGTGTAACCTATGAGCCTATGTAGTATGGATATTAAATGAATATAGAGTATGTAATGCATGATATGTTAGATGAATAAAATGATATATATATGATATATATCCTATTTATATTAATGTATATATATGGTTGAATGCAAGCATGTAGGAATACAATTAATGTAATATATGTAAGCAATGCATGAATGAAAGAATGATATACAATGCATGCATGAAAGTATATAATGAATGCTAGATATAAATGCAAGGTATATATGTAATGATAGATATGAATGCATAATGTATAAATATTGTAAATGCAATATCAGATTTCATATGTAGACATAGAACCAATGCATAGCTGATATTTAGATTGAATGTTAGTTCATTTTAGGTTGTTCGAACACTGAACTGTCCATGTAAGCATATATACCTTCCTTTTCCTATTGCCAAGCCAATTTCAGTTTTCAATATAGTGGAATGTCTATGAATGTAATGTTAACCTTCAACCCCTTAATTCGAAATGTTAGTTAATTTCAGTATTAGACAATGCATGAGCTGTATGCATATGGGATGTTGGCTTAATGGCCGATTTCAGATAACATGGTTCATTTTATATGGTTAGTTATACCAGTTTATGGGATAGCTCACTTTAGTTTATATGTAAATATGGAACTAAACTGAGAATGAACTTCACCCTCTGCACAAGGACACCCCACTCTATATCAACCACCATGCCATGTAACCCTTCTCTAAATGATTGCTATAATATATATAGATTTATGTAAAGTATAGATGCATGTTAGTTATAACTTAAATAGTCTCTACTCTAATGTATATAGATGTATACTTGTAGCCATGCATGTTAAGTATAATACTGTAATGTAGATAGGTTAGCTTTGTGCCATGTGTAGTGTAAACTCATAACTAGTGTTGATTTCTCTTTTCATGTACACCTCCATGTTCACACACACACACACACATAGCTTTACATGTTAGTTCTTTTCTCTTATATATATATAAAATGTTGAATATGCATGAATATGATGTATCTTGATATGTGACTTGTGTTGGCTTGTATAGCCTTGGATTTGTATGGTGTGTACTAGCTAAGGTAGACTGGTTAGGCCTAGTGAGACTTCATTGAGTCTAGGTTGACCCAGTTGACCCAGCTTTGACTAGATAGTTGACTAGAGTTGACCAAGTGTTGACTTTAGCCTAGTTTAACCTAGACAGCATGTAGATGCATTGTAGCAGTCTATTTCCTTATTTTAGACATGTTGTAACTTGTGTTGCTCTGATTAGGAGACAGACACCTCTCCTCAGGCAGTACACCCTCTTCGGACATTCAGTTATCAGGCGAGTACATTCTCTGACCGTTTTATACTTGTCTGGATTTACATTCTTACTCTAGATTACTGTACTTGATGCTGACACGTTGTTATCACGGATTGGTACTATACGGATCTTCTTTTTGGGATATTATCCCCTTGTATTCACTAGATACATATTGTGATGTGCGTTTCACTTCCATATTGTATTTATTGAATACCTATATCCTTGTATACTCCTTGTGCATATTGTACTCTCAGTATCATATGAGTCCCAGGGATAGACCATTGTACACTATTGTATAACATTGTACAACTATTGTATAACATTGTACATCTATTGTATAATATTGTACATCTATTGTATAACATTGTACACTATTGTGCAAGATAACGTAACTGAATTGGAGGATCCTTGTGTATTGATTGGGGAGGGGGAGTAGAATTGGTTATGTAATCAAATCCTATTGTACATGAATTGTATAACTATTGTATATGTCTATTGTACACCCACGTACAATGGAGTTACCATTGCATTTTTCTAGACCGTTTATATAACCATATTGTACTCTAAATCACAGTAGGCTTACAGTTCTTACTTATCATATTTAGATATTTTCTGTTATCAAATCTCTACTTTTTTTATATACTTCTTTCTTTCAGCGTTTCATGTACCTTACTCTATTGCATGCTTTATATTTCATAACATCATATGAACTGCGTGAGATGTTTTGTGCTCGCTCCCGTCCTGACTGGACCTGTTGAAAATTTTACAGAGGATGATGAGGAACCCTGCACCCTTACTTGGAGTTTGCCTAGTTGACACTCGCGACCTGGACCCCTGGGGAGGTTCAGGCAGCTGCTCAGGATGATACCTTGTATAGTGTAGATAGCTTAGACTGTCCTCTCTTTTCATGTTTAAACTGTTGTCTTTATTTTTAGAGTTGTATATTTTTATAGATGTTGAGACTTGTTATTTATTTCTGCTGTACCTCAGTTGAGGATTTCTTATCTATTTCCATCGTGCTACATTCTACCTTAGATTGTGATTGAGTTGTACCTCTGTGTTGGCCTCCTTTTGGAGAGTATATTCATGTTATGTAGTTATAGTTCATGACCTAGAACAGCGTTCTACCGCCGACACTGCGGCGTAGGCTGGGCGCTGTTACGTACTCGTACCCTCCCGGTGGGTGCGGGTCGTGACATCGATAGTGAGCGTGTCTTTGGCCGTATGCCGTATAGAGCCGTGCCGATCATCCGTAGCCACTTCAACAAGCGTTCTAACAACGTCGGGGGATCAGGAGTATCAAAACGTCCGAACACATTTGATAACCGGGGCCATAGCGGACAACAATGTAGCATATACGGTAGGCATAGGCACCGAACCACTGATTGCGTCACGAGATCTTGCTACAAGTGTGGCGAGGTAGGCCATATATTTACATATTGTCCGAAAAATGTTCCAAATTAATACAACCCACCAAGGAATGTTCTGAATCAACACAAAGCGCCTATACTACAAGGCGCAAATGAAGTGCCCGTGAACCCGCAGGATCAACGCCATGGAGCTCAAGGTCGAGTTTATGCATTAACTTGGGATGAGGCGTTCACATCCGATACTGTTGTAACATGTATATTACTCTACAAAAATATACCTGCTTGGGTTCTATTCGATTCGGGTACAACACATAGTTTTATATCTACTGATTATGCGAAAGAAAACGCAATAACCATGCAATCACTAGATATAGACATTAGCGTTAGCACTCCATCGGGAGTCGATATGCCTGCGAACTTTATTTGTAGGATGGCCACATTTGATCGGAGGAAGAAATCTATTCTTGGATGCCATCGTACTAGACATCAAAGAGTACGACATAATCCTGGACATGGATTGGTTGGGCGCTTGTCATGCAACGATCGAGTGTACGAAGAAGAGAGTGGTGTTTTGTCTTCCTGGTGAGACATAGTTCTCATATTCATGCGGTACGGTCTCGAAGACGACAATAATGGTATCGACAATCTCGGCAAGGCGTATGTTACGTTCCGGCTGTACGGGATACTTGGCATCAGTTCGAGACACGCGAAAGGATAATACGAACACAATACAGACTGATGTTGTGGCAGATTTCTTCGACATTTTCCCTGATAAGATGCCAGGATGCTGCCGGATCGAAAAATAGAATTCAATATCGACACCTTTTCGAATACACGGCCGATATCAAAAGTGCCTTACCGAATGGCTCCAGCAGAACTGAAGGAGCTGAAGGTGCAATTACAAGAGTTATTAGACCGCAGATTTATTCGCCCTAGCATCTCTCCGTGGGGAGCTCCCGTACTGTTTGTTAAGAAGAAGGATGGATCGATGCGGCTATGCATCGACTATCGGGAACTCAACAAGGCGACCGTGAGAAACAAGTATCCCTTGTCACGAATCGATGACTTATTTGACCAACTGCAAGGTACGTCAATATTTTCAAAAATTGATCTTCGTTCAGGCTATCATCTATTGAAGATCAAGTCCAATGATGTATCGAAGTCTGCCTTCCGCACTCGATATAGTCATTATGAATTCCTAGTCATGTCATTCGGTTTGACGAATGCCCCAGCCGCTTTCATGGATCTGATGAACCGAGTCTTCCGACCCTAAATCGATAAATTTGTAGTCATATTCATCAACGATATCCTTGTCTACTCAAAGAATCGAGAAGAACATGCAGAATACTTGAAGACAGTACTGCAGACTCTGCGTGAAAACAAATTATATGCCAAGCAGAGTAAATACGAGTTCTGGATGAGTAATGTGGCATTCCTCGGACATGTAATCTCTGTCGAAGGTGTTGCGGTGGACCTAAAGAAGATTAAAGCGGTGGTAGATTGAAAACGACCTACCTCGGCTAACGATATTCGGAGTTTTCTAGGCTTAGCGGGCTATTACCGAAGATTCGTACGAAGCTTTTCAAAACTAGCGTCACCTCTGACTCGCCTCACCCAGAAGGGAGTAGTATTTGAATGGATTGACGACTGTGAATCCAGCTTTCAAAAGTTGAAGCAACGGCTCGTCTCAGCTCCAATCCTTGCACTTCTAGACGGTCCAGAAGGCTTTCAGATATTCAGCGACGCATCAAAAACTGGCCTCGGGTGCGTAGTTATGCAGAGAGATAAAGTCATCTCCTACACTTCACGACAGTTAAAGCAGCACGAGAAAAACTATCCGACGCACGACCTAGAATTAGCGGTGATCGTGTTTGCATTGAAACTCCGACGGTACTACCTCTATGGTGTGGCTTGCAGAATCTACACAGATCATAAAAGCTAGAAATACTTGTTTACGCAACGAGAACTCAACCTACGACAGTGACGTTGGCTCGAACTCATAAAAGATTATGAGCTAACGATCGAGTATACGTCGGGCAAGGGAAACGTTGTAGCCGACGCGCTTAGCAGAATGTTTATGGGATCACTGGCCATAAATAATGAGATACGGCGAGACCTTGAAGCGATGGGTATCGAACTCAGAATTAAGTATCGACACCTGCACCTAGCTCAGTTGAAGTTAGGATCGAACCTGCTTAGCAGAATAAAGACCGCACAGAAGGACGATTCATTCTTGAAGAAGATGTGTAAGCTAATTTCAACAGGAAGGGCGACTGACTTTATGGAAGACGAAGACGGGACGATGCGACTAAAATGAAGGCTCTGTATTCCTGAAACTGTCGAACTCAGAAAAGAAATTCTGACGGAGGCACATTATACAAAGTACTCGTTACATCCTGGAAGTACCAATATGTACAAGAACTTGTGCACAAACTTTTGGTGGCACGACATGAAGAAAGACGTGGTTACTTTCATGTCGCAGTGCATGGCGTGTCAGCAAGTGAAGGCAGAACACCAAAGGCCAGGCAGAGAGCTGCAGAACCTCGCCATTCCCGAGTGGAAGTGGGACAACATCTCGATGGATTTCATTGTGGGATTTCCGAAGACGTCGCGGGAGAATGATGCGATTTGGATCATTATTGATAGATTGACCAAGTCGGCTCACTTTATTACAATTAAAGTAGGATGGAGCATCGATCGGTTAGCGTAAATCTATATCGACGAGATTGTTCGACTGCACGGGGTACCGACCTCAATAATTTCGGACAGAGACGGGCGATTCCTATCGCATTTTTGGACGAGCCTACAAACGACGATGGGGACCAAACTAAATTTTAGTTCTGCGTACCATCCCTAAACAGTCAGTTAGACGGAGAGGGTAAATCAAATCTTAGAAGATATATTGCATCTGTGTGCGATCGATTTAAAGACTAGTTAGGATACGTATTTGTCGCTTGCAGAGTTTGCGTATAACAACAGTTACCAGTCGAGCATTCAGATGGCTCCATACGAAGCGCTCTACGAAAGGAAGTATCGTTCACCAATATGCTGGAACGAAGTCGGAGAGCGACAAGTGCTTGGACCGAAACTGGTGGAGCAGGTCGTCGAAAAGGTCTGCTTGATCCGAGATAGACTCTGTATCGCGTAAAGTCGACAAAAGAGCTACGTAGATCTTCGCCGACGACCGCTAGAGTTTCTGGTCGGGGACCATGTGTTTCTGAAAGTAACGCCCATGCGTAGTATGATATGGTTCGGCGTTAAAGGCAAATTAAGCTCGAGATTTATAGGCCCCTTCGAGATAATCGAACGAGTTGCAATGGTAGCTTATCGGATCGTACTACCTCCTGCCTTGGCTGATGTGCACGATGTTTTCCATGTTTCCCAAATTTGAAAATACGTACACGATCCAAGTCACGTGGTTAGCTTCGATCAGTTGAAGCTACGTACTGACTTGTCTTACTCGGAGGAGCCTATCAAATTCTGGACCGTAAGAAGAAGGTATTACGAAATCGGTCGATGTCCTTGGTTCACGTGCTTTGACGGAACCATTCAGTTGAAGAGTCGACGTGGGAAATGGAAGCGGAGATGAAGGAGAAGTATCCTTCGTTGTTTGCCTAATTTAAGGTCAGACCCTTGTTCTTAAGTTTCGGGACGAAACTTTTTTTAGTGGTATATTATGTAGCGCCCCGCTTTCGATAGGCGACAGACTTTATAATATACTTATGCCGAGTCAGATCGGTCAGGAACTTAGATGGCCATCTGAGTCGATCGCTGAGCTTGGTAAACGATAACACCTTGCGGCATTGATCAAATCGATTTGGACGGATGTTATGAGAATCGATCCAACTAATGGAACGACTTCTGTTAGAATGAGTCCTAGATGCAGCGGGCTGCGTCTCGGCGAGTGAGCTCTATATAAGAGTTCCTTCGACGGGACCGGACCGCTGTATGATTTTCTTGGAGCTTTTACCGCTTGGTTTTGATAAAAGTGCTTTTGCGTCATTTTTTGAATGTAATCTACGAATTTCGAAGCAAAGAAATAAAGAAGGAATCCTAAAAAAGTGTTGGTGCCATTGCAGGAGCTCGCATAACTAAATCTTGAATGTTGCGAAGCGCTTCGACGGTCGGCACGATCAAAGAAATTAGTGGGTGATTCAGCCCCTTTTTTCTACTCTGTCCCGCAAACAATTTTTTTTGCCTCGAATTCATTCAAATCGACGATGCCAAGTTAAATTCATGCCAATATACTAAGGTCAAGAACTCGAAAAAATGTATCGATTTAGAGTAATCTACTCTGAAAATACAAGTTTCTCACATAAACGAGAAAGTTTAAGGTTCTTGTAAAAAGATAGACTATTTCACGTGCTGCAAAATAATATGAAACGTCGATCATGAGTTATGATACCTCGGACAATTTGGTGCCTACGGGACGCTAAATCGAGAGTATGGCTTTGGGAAAAATGAATCGTTGCATGAGTTGGAAGAAATGATAATATCGTTCAATACTGTCCGCACTATACAAATCTGTTTACATATATTAAACTGTTCACGCATTGGCATGGTCATGGACAGCTTGTGCACAAATTTGATCTTCCTCGAATCGGTATCCAGGGCATTGAAATTGAATCGACCTAGGGGGAATGAGTAATCGTGCCTCGACACTGACGTACTACGGGACCGTCAGTCAGGCTTGCAACCTAGACTGAACGGGTCGAAATGTCATTGAGATAGTCCCACGTGGTGTGTAACACCAATGACCTCACATATAAGATAGTAGCATGCTCACATATTGTCTTATGCAGGTAGTAAGTATTATCTCTGTTTTTATGCAGGGACGAGCACGGCCGTGGTAAGAACTGTAATAAATCGCTATGTTTTACTGTATGATTTATTTCTTCAAGAAGGCTATCGATATGAACTGAATTCATCTAGTTCTAAATAGAAAGATAACTCTAAGCATGCATACCTTAACAATCAGAGTCAGTTTAGACGAGTGGGTTTATCTCATCTACTTAGAAAGTGTGCTAATTCCCTCCCCAAATTCCCCAGGTACGGCGGGAGCTCTAAACTGAAGCTGAAGTACGGAGAGGCGTTTTGAAGGTCTTCCCATCCTGAAGTATTTTGAAGCCAATTCAATCGAAGGCTTATGTATAAAGGGGCGAATGTATGGAACGACAAGTGTTAGTTCAGGCAGATTGTCGAGTATATTTCTTTTGTTTTCAATCAATGTAGCCGCAACGGCATCCAATGTTATTACGACTTGCACTTCGTTGCAAGCTATGTGTAACTTCACTTCTCGAAGATTTTTTTATTATTTAAATTCATGAAAATCCTTAAATAATTTTCCTCAAATACTATTTTCCTTAACCAATTATTTTCTCTTCTCAAAATTAACCATTTGGGCTAACCCGTGTTGGACCAATTGATTTCCTGGGCTGCACTGGCCCATGGGGGAATAAGGGTTAGAATGCTTTTTCATTTAAAATCATCAGGTCATTCCTTCTCCTCTCTTCTTAATTGTTCTGTTCAGTGAGAATTTGAAATTCTGGATCGTAACTGATTTTGGCAGGAGGATGATTCCATTTTTCCTTCCAATTTCAATTCGTGGGGACCCCATCTAACCGCCTATTTAATCTCCTTCTCTCTTCTTGGAATCGTGCCATTCAATTGATTCATTTCTCTCAAATTCCTGCAACTGAGCTCAAATCAGGAATCATGGCGGATGCATGAAGAAGGAGCGAAAATTGGTCTTGAAGATCCTAGCAACAGCAAGGTCGAAGAGTGTTCTTCATCGATCGGCCAAGAGTTCGATCAGTTCCTTGGTAAGTATCTAGAATTTTAATTCCTTGATTTGATTTATTCTCAGCCAAACTTTGATCCATTCTTGTTCGTTTGGTTTTTTGTTCATCTCCTTCGAATGATTGAACCGATCGAGACTGTCTCCTCTTGATTTAATCTGTTGGAATGATCGAAGCTCTGACAGACTCGATTGAGCACTTCCTGTGCATCAACCAGATGTGAAAAAATGTGAGTATCAAATTCTTCATTGTGCTCAGTTAAATTTTTGAACCTTAATTTTGATCGAATCTGATCTTTTGTAAAGTAGAGATGATCTGAGGTTGATCAGATCTGAGCTAGGTTACGTGAGCAATTCAGATGTTCATGAGGTATTGATGCACCCTTACTGTTTGATTGATCTCCTTGTAGTTCCATGTGGCATCACATCGGATTCTGAATTTGAGTCTTGAGCCTTCGAATTTTAGTAAGTCTTTCTAAAACTCGTGATTCATTCTTTTTGAAATGATCAATGGTTTTAGTTTGGGACAATGATATCTTGTTCCCCATCATTTCCTTCATTTTGACTCAGGAAATTCAAGGTCAGTGGTCTTGAGTCGTGTGTTCGACACAGAGTGGGTGTTGAGTCACAACTATAGATTGGCATCTTGAAGGTATTCCTCTTAAACCATTCTTTTCTATTTATTTCTGTCGATACATTGTGTTGAGTACAGTATCCAGCGTATCAGGATTGTTAGGATATTTATGATAATATGTTGATTCGAATAATCTTGTTGGATAGTCATATTGAGATGTTGTGTTCATAATTATATTTGCATCTCATGATTGGAGTAATGTTAGTGTTAACTTGCTAAACTGATTTGTTGGAAGGAAGTATCAGGTTAACCTTGAGCCTTATAGAAATTCCAGTTACAATTATAGCTGATAATATTTAACTACATCTCTGTTGGCTTTATATACTGAAATGATCGACTATGGTTAGCTGTTAGGTTGAGACTTTAAGTGTATGTTTCCCTTATATGTAGAGACATGATACACTGTGTTAGGAAATTAATTATTAGTCGAGAGAGATAACAGTAGATTTAGTATCAGTATCCTGAGAGATATTTACGAGTTTGGGGGCATAGGAAACCACATGAAAACAGGGTGGGTTCAGTTGAGCTAGCTTAGATTGCAATGGCTAAGCATGGATTCAAATAAATTTGGAGAACCAACAATTGTAATATTCAATTCTCAGGTTATATCCTTGTGTTAGTTCTTGCAAAGCCAAGCTGATATGTTAGTTGAACTTACTCATTTTTAACCAGCCCTCATATTGGAATACCTAATCTATTTTCAGTTGGCTTAAATGTTTGACTTAACATTGAACTATGGAAGCTTGGATAGGATTAATACCTGAGTTTATGTGTTCTTGTAAAGCAATACTTTATCTTAGTTCCAAATTCTGAAGCTAGTAAACCTGAGAGCTTATATCACAGGGTATGAGTATTCGGGATTGGTACTGATCAGTTAGAAGTTCTATTCTAGCAGATACTTCATTTTATATGAGTAATCTGAGTTTATGGTTAGAACAATATGTAATTTAGAAGGAGCTTTTCACATCAGTTTTTGGTTAGGGCTTTCTAGTAGCATTTTAGTCACCTTACTAAACTGTGAACAGATATCTAGGCCTGTAATCCTAGTATTGTGTGTATGTTAACCAAATCCTGAGAATTACTGGTTCATATTTCTTTTCAGTCGAAAGATTAACATGATAGGGTTACACAGTTTGAATTTGCAGTACTTTGATTCTTGGGGTGCAGGTGGTTAACCTTTCCTATCTTCCTTACTAGAATTAAATCTTGGTTGCCTATAAGGAATGCAGGCTTATGAACCAATAAAGGATGCATGTGACAACCTTCTTACCTTCCTTAAGCGACTGTTTCACCCTTTTTTTCCTAATAATGATAGATAACATTAAACTGGACTGTGGTGGGGAATCATAGGTTAACCCAATCGATTCACAGTACATAGTTGACATAGTTAGTTTCAGCTATTATAGATTGCTATGATTTCATACTTGGCAAGTGTTAGATAATTGGATTTCTGTGGAGATTTAGCTAGGATATGGAAGTCAGGAGACTATAAATTATACCAATTGATTTTGACCGTTCATAAAGTCATGAGATTAGTCAGAGTAAGTAATGTATGAAAGTTCAGTAATAGTTTAAGAGCAAGCTAGCTAATTTTGTCTATAGGAGGTTTTCCTAAGAATTAATATGGACTGCTGAAGAGCAGTCCATCCTTGATATTAGAGGCTAATAGTCTAGGGATGCCAAGTTTTTGGGTATATAGATAATATGGTGAAATAGTTATATGGGGTCACTAGTTAGATTTTGGTTACTTGCTAGTTTAGAGTATGGTTAATTTTTTATTTTGATATTCTATAAAGTCATGAATAGAAGGGGTAACCCTAGGCTTGGACTATTTAGAAACTATTCATGATTAAATTGTTGATAACCAAAGTAGAATTAGTCTGTTATTAATCAAATTGTAAATCATTATTACATACAGGAGGATATCCGGCTTCCTTGATTACCTATACTTTCCCGGAGCCAGGCAAGTACACTCTACGGTATTGTATATTTCATTATATCATGTGCTTCCTTGATTGACACACTGCAACACGACATATATTTCTGGTGCTCATGTTCCTTGTTCTTATTACTTGTACCTGGGAAGGGAAAATATACTATTTATGTGACCAAACCCAAGAAACAACTCAGGTGTGTTTAGCTTAGACCCCGCATCGTGCACGCGGGTTCTAAGCCGTACCATTCATGTGCTTTCATGTGCTTACCCTAGCCGGTCACACACTTAGTTATATTTCAAATATTGTACACACATGTTCAGAAGATTTATCATGTACTTAGTTCCTATGATTCCTGAGATACCATGTTCTTTTATGTTCTTACATACCATGTTCTTTTATGTACTTTACACACCATGTTCTTTCTTGTACTTTACATACCATGCTCCCTTGTACTTTCATATCATGATGTCTTGTTCATTACCTAGAACTGTACTTGCTCCGCTCCTGAATAGGATATGTTGCAGGTGAGTTGGAGGCCCTGTGCGACACTTATTATGACCGAGAGCCAGTTGATGCATGAGAGCTAGCTAGGGCTGCTTTTGACTTAGAGGCTGAAGAAGCCTAGAGCTTTACCATTAGTACTTTATATTTTTCCATGTATTTGAGACTAGTAGACTCTATCTCTTATTCTGCTGGAATGAAATAATTTTTGAGACTTGTACTTTACTCTGGATTTGGGGACACATTTTATAGATGCTGTGATTTCATACTTGTTCATTATTATCTGGTTAGATTTCCCTAGATTGGTACAGCTTACTTCGTCGTGTCTAACGACGAAGGCTGGGCGTGTCCGACTCGTATCCGATTATTCGGGAGCGGGTCGTGACACTATGAATGAAAATCATATTTCTATCTTCCTATACTGCGTCTCAATTTGATGTGATTTGTGAAGTTTCAACTTGGCATTCCAATATAAAAATCAACGTAACGTTCTTGCCTTGTACGAGTGCAATTCCAGACTCGTACGGCATCACGCCTTAGCGAGGACGATTGATTCGGCAAAATAACACCGGGGACGAACGGTTTGTCGACTCGGGACGTGACAGTCAATGGAGAAAATATTGGGGGAGGACAGTCGCTAGTGCGTATGGGAAGGCAAACAGGTAAACCATAGTTTTCGAAAGGAACTATGGCGTGATATATTTGGAGATACCTTCTGACGTTTTGGATGTTACGGTCGGATACGTATGACTGGATGCCAGTTACATACTTATAGCCTAAATTCCACCCATGCGCGTGAAAGTTGTCCTCTAAATTGCACATTAGACGGTTAGAATTCCCTTTGCATATTTGTGTCTAGGATAGTCTTTTGTATATTATTTTATTATTCTGACAGTTCATATTACATGTTCTTCATGTATCTTGTTACGTCCCTCTGAGGACCTGGTGATTTCTCCAGGTGTGTTTGTGATTTTCGCAGATGCTCTAGCCAAGGACATAGTTTACAATCTACCTTCGCGATGCTAGCTTTTGGATCGTCTTTTGCTTCGCTTGACTCTTCCATCGTCACTATGTATTTCTCTCTTTTTGTTGGTAGTGGATTTGTCTCCGTCCAACTACATGTACCAATGACAATTCATAGTTGATTATATGATATCTTTTATTCTTTCATTTTGTGGATAAGATTAGTTAGCCTTGGTTTTACTGCATTTACAACTTATGTATACATACGAGGATTTCATATATTGGAGTATACTTCGTATGTATGCAGCTGGCCTGTCTACGTACTTAGTCCTAAGTATTTTGGGCCTGGGGCGTTACATGGACTTCCTTTATCTTTTGTGTTTTGTTGTGGATGAGATATATTTTATAGATATTTTGGCCTGTGATTTATATTATTACAGCTTATGTACATATACGAGGATTTCATATATTGGAGTGTTCTTCGTATATGTGTAGCTGGCATGTCTACGTACTTGGTCCTAAGTATTTTGGGACCAGGGCGTTACATCACCCCTTCTATATATAGCCTCTCACTTTCTCTCTCCTCTCTCTTTTATTCTTTCTTCCATTCCTCTTCCTCAAGCTTAAGAAAGTGTTACGCCCCTGTACCGAAATACGGAGACGGACGAGGCCAGCTACACCATATGAGGTACGTGACGTCATACGACGATCGTGGCTGTCAAGAGACTAGGGGGTACATGCTACAATCAAGTCTCCTATGGTCCCACAGAGTTCTATGTCTCAATCAATCAACACAACATCAGCAATTAAATGAACATTAAGGATAAAGCAGTAGGGCGTCCCCGACGCTTCATCAAAATGGTCATGAGAGACTAGCTTTATAACATAGCTATCTCAGAGAGTCATGAGCACAAAATTATACACAGCTGCAGTCTGTTTAGTTACAATTATGTACTGACACAAAATATCAAGTAATCCAGCTAACAGGTGCCGGTGGCTGAAAGCCGCACAAAAGTATAAGCAAGAGTGGTGGAGAAGAAACCCACTCGAGTCCCCGACCAGCCATGCTCCTAGTATGCACCATGGATGTCAGGAAGAAGGATCGCGTCCTCTGGCTCTGCTACGAGATCTGGCCAAACAAAACCAGCGGGGTCAGCCCCGAATAGCAAGTACCGCCAAAGGGCACAAGAGTTAAGATAAAGCCCAGTTATAATGATAAGAATAAAGCTTATGCTGCGGCTATAGGGTAGCGCTACATCGTCGGACCCATCTGGCACCCTTACAACCAAACAAGGACAAAAGGTGCCACATGGAGCCGGGACGCGTCGCACTCTATGACCTTTACATAAGTTTACAGATATAAGTAAGAAGATCTCCTGGTCGTGACTTCGGTCGACAGACCATCGCAGCACGATAACCAACCCAACAATCAAACAAGAACATGGGTTGGATCACGTACCGCGGTGGGCCATGTTCCTTAGTCATTCACAGGAGTAACACATCACAATCAATTTAAGGCTTCCGTTCGTAACTTCGGTTCGCAGCCTGTCATAGTACGATAACCAACCCAAGAATCAAATAAGAACATGGGTTGGATCACGCACCATAACAGTCCGCTTTCCTCAGTTACTCGCGGAAGGTAAAAGAAAAATACAAGCAAGTCATTTTCACGGCCAGTCAAGTCTACGAGTTTCTAGTATGGCGAGGTTATCCTCGCATTAAATTATCAGAGTCCTCAGATCGTATCTTTCCAGCAAGGCTAGCCAACCCAAGGGTCCGCGTAGTCAAGTATTATTAAGCACAGGTCCCTCATAAGGCTACCTTGCAGGCACAAGTCCCCGGAGGGCTACCTTGCCAAAACTTATATATATCAGGAAATAATCGGATACCGGCATCCACTCATTACAGATGGCACAGTATCCGTGGTGACCAGCTGGCGCGTCGAGGCAATACCTCAAGGCGGCTGGTGTAACACGATCTCGGGATTCTGCCCTCTCCATGCATCTAATAGGTTTAGTTGCCTAATTTAAACCCTATATGAAATCTTGGATCCTCATGCTGTGGCCTGCATGATCATCCTCCTAGAATGTCGTACCGTAGTACGAGTACCCCAAGTGAGGATCCATGTCGATCAGTAGGTCGACACGTTCTACCCTCCTTAGTGTAATGCAACATTGCAAATGCGCCACATGGGATTACGAGTCATTTGTCAAGCATGAACGAGAACCGGGACATTCAGGCACATGTAGCGAGTAGGAACACTTTGTTCTCCAGGGTCAGATTCATGCTCAGGACAAAAGGCGTAAGGATATATCGCATACACAAACCAATACATATACACGTATATAAGCCAAGGTAGCATGAAAAATGGAAAACTAGGGACAGGCTGACTAGGTACTAAGGCAAGGTCGGCCAACCAATGCGGGCGCGTCACATCCATGGCGCGGGCGCATGGCGGGCGAGGGCGCGGTCACGAGCGCGGACGGCCACACGGGCGCGGAAAGCGCCGGGCGCGGGCGGCCACGCAGGCGCGGGGAAAACGGCCGGGCGCGTGACGTCCACACAGGGGCGCGAACACGCGGGGGCGCAGTCATGCGGGCGCGGACACGCGAGGGCGCGGGCCACGCAATGCGCGGACTCGCGAGGGCGCGGGCCACGCAAGGCGCGGACACGCGAGGGCGCGGGCCACGCAAGGCGCAGACACGCGAGGGCGCGGGCCACGCAAGGCGCGGACACGCGAGGGTGCGGGCCACGCAAGGCGCGGACACGCGAGGGCGCGGAAGGCCGGGCGCATGACGTCCATACAGGGGCGCGAACACGCGGGCACGGCCTGGTGCTGGAACCACGCGGCGCGGGAGACCACGCGGCACGGGCACCACGCGGGCGCGGGAGCGCGTCCTCCCATCAGCGCGGCGCGGGACGCGCGCGCGCGGAGGGCGCGGGACACAGGGGCGCGGGACACAGGACACTGTTCATCTTCTTCCCCTCAACCGAGAGGGAAGAACCATGAACCCTAAAAACTCCAAAAATCATAACTAAGTCAATTCTTAACCAAATTTCGATTTTCAAAGTTCAATCTTGAGTAAAATTCAACTCTCTACAACATGGAACCATTAAAACTTGAAAATGATGGAGTTTAGTAGATCAAAACCAAGGAAAACCGAAAATATTTAAAACTTAGATCTACAAAAATTAAAGCTTCCAATCAGAAAATTCCAAGTTCTAATCTAGTAGAGAATGAGGAGAAGAACAAGTTTTGGTAAAAATTTTGAAGGAAAAACGAAAATGATGGATCTCTCCCTTGTGCAAGTTGATACTTGCCTTTTGGTTGGGTGAAGGAAGTAAATGAGAGGAGTTATGAGGAATGAATGAGGGGAGAGAAAAGGAATGGGGTTTTATATAAAAGCCTAAACCAAGTTGGTTCATGATGACCCAACGGGTTCGAGTGAACCGAGAACATGTCACCCAATTAGAGCCAAAACTGTAAACTAAAATCACAGAAAATAAATTACGAAATATTATTTTGTCAAATAATTTGGGATATACATGAAGAAATACAACAAAATAAATATCGTATAAATATACGTAAATACAAATAAGCAGTATACGTACTAAAAATATGTATTCCGGAATCTGGGAGTGACATCTCTACCCTTCTTAGAAAAATTTCGTCCTCGGAATTTCCAGCCAAGACAGGATTGAAAGGTCAGGACAAGCAAGGCACAATCACATGCAAGTTAACTAATAAGCAGTTATTATCTACATCACAAAAGTACAATACAAGCAGGTGCAGTGAATGTGGAATCGTGTCATTATGGCATAAAGATATACCTCACAAACCAAACAAATGCGGATACCGAGATCGAATCTCGTCCTCGTGCTCCCAAGTTGATTCTCCCGGAGAGTGATGGTTCCAAGAAACACGGACAAGGCTGATCGTCCGATTCTTGAGTACCTTCTCTCGTCGGTCTAAAATAGATACGGGTTGTTCCTCGTAAGTTAAGTCGGTACCAACGACTAACTCTGAATGATCGAGGACATGACTCGGATCCGGGACATACCCACGTAACTGGGACACATGAAACACATCATGTATGCCAGTTAACGAAGGCGGAAGGGCAAGTCGATAAGCCACATCGCCTACCCGAGCGAGAATCTTGAAAGGACCAACGTATCTTGGACTAAGCTTTCCTCGGGTTCTAAATCTAATGATACCCCGAGTTGGCGAAATCCGCAGAAATACTTGGTCGCCAACTCTGAACTCTAGAGGCCTACGATGCTGATCTGCCCAATGACGATGTCGGTCATGTGCAACTCGAAGGCGCTCTCTGACCAACTTAACTATCTCCACAGTTTGCGTGATCATCTCTGGTCCCAACAACTTTCGTTCTCCGACGTCGTCCCATGCCAAAGGGGACCTGCACTTCCTTCCGTACAATGCTTCGAACGGGGCCATCTGAATGCTAGCCTGATAGCTGTTGTTATAGGAGAACTCCACAAGATGAAGGTGATCCTCCTAAGATCTGCCAAAGTCCAAGGTACATGCCCGTAGCATATCTTCTAACGTCTGAATGGTTCTTTCTGACTGCCCGTCAGTTTGCGGATGATATGCAGTACTGAATCTTAACTTGGTCCCCAAACTCTGGTGCAAGCTCCGCCAGAAATGGGAAGTGAACCGAGTATCCCGATCTGATACTATACTAACTGGAACACCATGCTGCTTCACTATCCGCTTCATGTACATTTCTGCCAACTGTTCAGTAGTCTGCCCAACTCGAAAAGGAAGGAAATGAGCGACCTTCGTGAGTCGATCTACTATTACCCAGATTGCATTCTTGCCAGCCGGGGATCTAGGTAAACCGGTCACAAAATCCATCGTGATGTGCTCCCATTTCCATTCTGGGATAGAAAGCGGCTGGAGCAATCCTGCTGGTCTCTGCTGCTCGGCCTTCACCTGCTGACATACCAGACACTTGGATACAAATCTCGCTATCTCTCTTTTCATGCCATTCCACCAAAAATACTGCCTGATATCTCGATACATCTTCGTTCCTCCTGGATGAATGGAGTAAATAGAACTATGAGCTTCGGACATAACTTCCTGCCGAAGATCTCCACTCGGTACACAGAGTCTATTTCCAAACCTGAGCGTACCATCCTCATGAATTACTAACTCCTTCCTACGGCCTGATTCACACTCCGACCGTAACTTCTGAATCTGTGGATCTCCTGCTTGTGCTGCCCTTATCCTCTCTACTAAGGTTGACTGAATCTGCATACTGGTCATTCTTCCTATATCCCCTGGTAAAACTACTTCGATTCCCATACTCTGGAGGTCTTCTAAAATATGCTTCTGCGAGGTCAAGATAAAGGCACTGTTTCTCTTACTCAGTGCATCTGCAACGATATTCGCCTTGCCTGGATGATACTGAAGATCTAAATCAAAATCCTTCAGCAGTTCTAACCATCTTCTTTGCCTCATGTTCAAATCTCGCTACGTGAACACGTATTTCAAACTCTTATAATCAGTATAGATCTCTACCCGATCCCCGTACAAATAATGCCTCCACAACTTGAGTGAAAACACCACAGCTGCTAACTCCAAATCGTGAGTCGGGTAATTCTTCTCATGGTCTCGAAGCTGCCGAGACGCATATGCTATCACCTTTCCATGCTGCATCAATACACATCCAAGACCCTTCCCAGATGCGTCACAATACACTGTAAAGCCTCCCGATCCTACTGGAAGCGTCAAGATCGGGGCCGAGATTAATCTCTTCTTCAATTCTTCAAATGATGCCTGACAACTAGCTGACCAAACAAACTCCACGTCCTTGTGCGTCAAACGCGTTAAGGGCGCAGAGATCTTGGCAAAGTCCGCCACGAACCTTCTGTAGTAACCAGCTAATCCCAAGAAACTTCGTACTTCCGCAATCGTTCTCGGGACTGGCCAATGCTCTACGGCCTCAATCTTCTTAGGATCCACTGACACTCCTGCCCCAGAAATTATATGCCCCAGGAACGAAATATGATCTAACCAGAATTCACACTTGTCGAGCTTCGCATAAAGTTGATGCTCCTTCAATGTCTGCAAGACAGTCCTAAGATGTTTCTCATGCTCCTCTTCACTGCTGGAATAGACAAGAATGTCATCTATAAACACTACCACAAATTTATCCAAATATGGAAGAAAGATGCGGTTCATCAAATCCATAAATACTGCAGGGGCATTGGTTAGTCCAAAGGGCATTACTAAAAACTCATAATGCCCGTATCTTGATCTGAATGCCGTCTTCTGAATATCTTGCTCTTGGACTCTCACCTGATAGTATCCCGAACGAAGATCGATCTTGGAAAAGATGCGGGCCTTGCTCAATTGATCAAACAGGTCATCAATCCTTGGTAGCGGGTACTTATTCTTTACTGTTACTGCATTCAGCTTACGGTAGTCGATGCACATCCTCGTCGACCCATCCTTCTTGGGAACTAGAATCACTGGCGTGGCCCAGGGCGATTTACTGTCTCGGATGAATCCCTTAGACTTCAACTCTTCTTCATGTTGATACAACTTATCCTGTTCTGACGGCGACATTCTGTAAACTCTGTCTGCAATAGGCCTCGTTCCAGGGTTCAACTCAATGCTATATTCTACCTCTCTGACTGGGGGTATCCCTGGGAGCTCATCAGGGAAGACGTCGAGAAAATCTTCGACCACTCTCGAAATCTGTCCTAGCTCTGACACTGCTGCTGAGATGACGCCTCCGGCCTGATTCTTCAAGGTTCGAGTAAAGATGAACTGCTCCATCCCAGGAATGCTGAATATGACCCTACCTCCTCTACAATCAATGGTCGCATGACTGTCTCTCAACCAGTCCATGCCAAGAACAACATCAAAATTCCCCATAGGGAATTCAATCAATGATGCGGGCAATAAATGCCCACACACCTCTACCGGACATGAAAAGCGCACTCTGCTCACTTCTACGAGCCCATTGCCGGTGAGTATATCCATCCTCTCCGGCAATGCCTCAAACACTAGTCCAATCCGTGTAGCATATTGTGCAGAGATGAATGAATGAGTAGCGCCTGAATCAAATAATGCTACAGCGGGAAATGAGGTGACGAGAATTTTACCTGCCACCACGTCACTGGACGCTAGAGCCTCTCCCAAGGTTAATGTGAGAGCCTGGCCCCGCGGAGCCCCTTGTTGCGGCCTTCCTCGACCATGCTGTTGCTGCCTCTGAGGGCCTTCGGCTTCCTGTGCCTGGCGGAACATCTGAGCCTGCGTTGGTAGACGCTGGGCTAGGGGCCTTACTGCTAATACTGGCCCTCCACTCGGGGTTGCCACTGGAGCTGGCAATGCTGGAAACCGCTGAGCTGGCCCTCCTGGCCTCTGCATCATAGGACAAGTAGAAATACGGTGGTCTGAACTACCACACCTCAAGCATAAGCCATTCGCTGACCGGCACACCTCCCTCGTGTGCCCTGCCTTCCCACAGAATGTACAGCCCGGGGGTGCTTCCTGACGCTGTTGCTGGTTCCTCGGCTGCTGATGTCGAACTGGCGCTGTATTAGTTGACACGGCCGTCCTCCGCGGCGCCCCCGCATCATGAATACGTACACCGGGTGCTGGTGCCGATGTTCGCTGCATTGCTCCTCCTACAACCTGGAAATGAGATCTCTTCTGACCTCCTGCCCTCGATGCCAACCTCTGCTGGGTAAGCTCGTGCCTCCGGGCTGCCGTCAAGACAGCGTCAAACGTCTGGTAGTCGTGTCCTTCCACAAGCTGCAATAATTCCAAATGAAGTCCCTGCTAGAACCTCATAGCTTTCTCTGGCTCCGTTGCCACCATTGATGGTGCAAAACGGCACAATCTGTAGAACTCTGCTACATACCCATCTACGGTCTTGTCTGCTTGCTTGAGATTGATGAACTTCTGCTGGAGCTCATATCGAGCTACTATGCCAAAATACTTGGCCTTGAATCTGTCACTGAAGGTGGTCCAACGAACAGGGCGTCTTGTACCAACTTCTTCTGATGCCCACCAGTCGCGGGCAAGATCCTGAAGTACCAGTTTGAC
The DNA here is from genome assembly GCA_029216955.1 of Iris pallida. Classification (NCBI taxonomy): domain Eukaryota; kingdom Viridiplantae; phylum Streptophyta; class Magnoliopsida; order Asparagales; family Iridaceae; genus Iris; species Iris pallida. The sequence goes on from JANAVB010024997.1 coordinate 2,979,016, forward strand.
CTGATCAACCTTCTCATCGTCTGGAACCTTGGCTGCCACAAGAATGGCTTCGATGTCTTGAATCCATGCATCCGCAGTGATGGCATCCTCCGTGCCATCAAAATACCTCGGGTTCAAGCGACGGAACCTTCCTGAGGCTCCCGAGTCAACCCCGGCACTCCTCTCAAGAGCTAACTGAATCCCTTGGTTCAGCAACACGTTCTGCTCCTGCTGCCGAGTCTGTTGCTGTTGGTTAGTGACAAAAAACCCCCGAATGATCTCCAGGAGTGCTACGGCGTCTGGTACTGCCGTCGCTACTGGTGCTGCAGGAGTTTCATTAACCTGCGGCTGCACTGCCTCTGGTTCCATTTCTGTTCGTGCCTGCACTGGAGAAGGTTCTCTCCCCTGTTGCTGCCCAGTCGAGCCATGCTCTTGCTGCTCTTCCTTATGGGCCTCACCCGCTACTAAGAATGAAGCACCCCTATAGAGAAGAATATAAGATTATCAAGTCCGGACGAGGAAGATTTCGAGGATGCAAGTCAGGTTAGAGATCAAGGCAAGGACAGAGAATTCGAAACAGAATTTCAAGGGGAACAAGTTTTGATTGAGACTCCTAATAATTCGCAATACCCCACAAGTCTGAAAATCAGACCTGCATGGGCCACCACTAAAACCTTGTCACGCCCCTGTACCGAAATACGGAGACGGACGAGGCCAGCTACACCATATGAGGTACGTGACGTCATACGGCGATCGTGGCTGTCAAGAGACTAGGGGTACATGCTACAATCAAGTCTCCTATGGTCCCACAGAGTTCTATGTCTCAATCAATCAACACAACATCAGCAATTAAATGAACATTAAGGGTAAAGCAGTATGGCGTCCCCGACGCTTCATCAAAATGGTCATGAGAGACTAGCTTTATAACATAGCTATCTCAGAGAGTCATGAGCACAAAATTATACACAGCTGCAGTCTGTTTAGTTACAATTATGTACTGACACAAAATATCAAGTAATCCGGCTAACAGGTGCCGGTGGCTGAAAGCCGCACAAAAGTATAAGCAAGAGTGGTGGAGAAGAAACCCACTCGAGTCCCCGACCAGCCATGCTCCTAGTATGCACCATAGATGTCAGGAAGAAGGATCGCGTCCTCTGGCTCTGCTACGAGATCTGGCCAAACAAAACCAGCGGGGTCAGCCCCGAATAGCAAGTACCGCCAAAGGGCACAAGAGTTAAGATAAAGCCCAGTTATAATGATAAGAATAAAGCTTATGCTGCGGCTATAGGGTAGCGCTACATCGTCGGACCCATCTGGCACCCTTACAACCAAACAAGGACAAAAGGTACCACATGGAGCCGGGACGCGTCGCACTCTATGACCTTTACATAAGTTTACAGATATAAGTAAGAAGATCTCCTGGTCGTGACTTCGGTCGACAGACCATCGCAGCACGATAACCAACCCAACAATCAAACAAGAACATGGGTTGGATCACGTACCGCGATGGGCCATGTTCCTTAGTCATTCACAGGAGTAACACATCACAATCAATTTAAGGCTTCCGTTCGTAACTTCGGTCCGCAGCCTGTCATAGTACGATAACCAACCCAACAATCAAACAAGAACATGGGTTGGATCACGCACCATAACAGTCCGCTTTCCTCAGTTACTCACGGAAGGTAAAAGAAAAATACAAGCAAGTCATTTTCACGGCCAGTCAAGTCTACGAGTTTCTAGTATGGCGAGGTTATCCTCGCATTAAATTATCAGAGTCCTCAGATCGTATCTTTCCAGCAAGGCTAGCCAACCCAGGGGTCCGCGTAGTCAAGTATTATTAAGCACAGGTCCCTCATAAGGCTACCTTGCAGGCACAAGTCCCCGTAGGGCTACCTTGCCAAAACTTATATATATCAGGAAATAATCGGATACCGGCATCCACTCATTGCAGATGGCACAGTATCCGTGGTGACCAGCTGGCGCGTCGAGGCAATACCTCAAGGCGGCTGGTGTAACACGATCTCGGGATTCTGCCCTCTCCATGCATCTAATAGGTTTAGTTGCCTAATTTAAACCCTATGTGAAATCTTGGATCCTCATGCTGTGGCCTGCATGATCATCCTCCTAGAATGTCGTACCGTAGTACGAGTACCCCAAGTGAGGATCCATGTCGATCAGTAGGTCGACACGTTCTACCCTCCTTAGTGTAATGCAACATTGCAAATGCGCCACATGGGATTACGAGTCATTTGTCAAGCATGAACGAGAACCGGGACATTCAGGCACATGTAGCGAGTAGGAACACTTTGTTCTCCAGGGTCAGATTCATGCTCAGGATAAAAGGCGTAAGGATATATCGCATACACAAACCAATACATATACACGTATATAAGCCAAGGTAGCATGAAAAATAGAAAACCAGGGACAGGCTGACTAGGTACTAAGGCAAGGTCGGCCAACCAACGCGGGCGCGTCACATCCATGGCGCGGGCGCATGGCGGGCGAGGACGCGGTCACGAGTGCGGACGGCCACACGGGCGCGGGAAGCGCCGGGCGCGGGCGGCCACGCAGGCGCGGGGAAAATGGCCGGGCGCGTGACGTCCACACAGGGGCACGAACACGCGGGGGCGCGGACACGCGGGCGCGGACACGCGGGCGCGGACACGCGAGGGCGCGGGCCACGCAATGCGCGGACTCGCGAGGGCGCAGGCCACGCAAGGCACGGACACGCGAGGGCGCGGGCCACGCAAGGCGCGGACACGCGAGGGCGCGGGCCACGCAAGGTACGGACACACGTGGGCGCGGGCCACGCAAGGCGCGGACATGCGAGGGCGCGGGCCACGCAAGGCGCGGACACGCGAGGGCGCGGGCCACGCAAGGCGCAGACACGCGAGGGCGCGGGCCACGCAAAGCGCGGACACGCGAGGGCGCGGAAGGCCGGGCGCATGACGTCCACACAGGGGCGCGAACACGCGGGCGCGGCCTGGTGCTGGAACCACGCGGCGCGGGAGACCACGCGGCGCGGGCACCACGCGGGCGCGGGAGCGCGTCCTCCCATCAGCGCGGCGCGGGACGCGCGCGCGCGGATGGCGCGGGACACAGGGGCGCGGACCTCCCATCAGTGCGGCGCGGGACGCGCGCGCGCGGAGGGCGCGGGACACAGGGGCGCGGGACACAGGACACTGTTCATCTTCTTCCCCTCAACCGAGAGGGAAGAACCATGAACCCTAAAAACTCCAAAAATCATAACTAAGTCAATTCTTAACCAAATTTCGATTTTCAAAGTTCAATCTTGAGTAAAATTCAACTCTCTACAACATAGAACCATTAAAACTTGAAAATGATGGAGTTTAGTAGATCAAAACCAAGGAAAACCGAAAATGTTTAAAACTTAGATCTACAAAAATTAAAGCTTCCAATCAGAAAATTCCAAGTTCTAATCTAGTAGAGAATGAGGAGAAGAACAAGTTTTGGTAAAAATTTTGAAGGAAAAACGAAAATGATGGATCTCTTCCTTGTGCAAGTTGATACTTGCCTTTTGGTTGGGTGAAGGAAGTAAATGAGAGGAGTTATGAGGAATGAATGAGGGGAGAGAAAAGGAATGGGGTTTTATATAAAAGCCTAAACCAAGTTGGTTCATGATGACCCAACGGGTTCGAGTGAACCGAGAACATGTCACCCAATTAGAGCCAAAACTGTAAACTAAAATCACAGAAAATAAATTACGAAATATTATTTTGTCAAATAATTTGGGATATACATGAAGAAATACAACAAAATAAATATCGTATAAATATACGTAAATACAAATAAGCAGTATACGTACTAAAAATACGTATTCCGGAATCAGGGAGTGACAGAAAGCCTAGCCTTGAGGCTTAGAGTGTGGTTTCGAAACCCCTCTCGGTGGTGGATTGGAAGATTAGGGTTGGTTGCTACAACCTAGGCAAGTACATCTTACTCAAAAGTGACCTTGCTTTATTTTTGGTTTTCCATAGAAACTAAAGTTTTATTGTTCTATAATATGCTTCTCTAAATTTTTAACATCTTTAGTATATAGCATTTTTGGTTTTGATCGGTGGTATTGCGTAGATATGAGTTTCTAGATAGTATTTTTGAGTATTTTGAGGTATTCATCTTTCAATTGTCAAAATCAGTAAAATATAATGCTTTTATGTTGTAGAAAATTCAATTCTATGCGATTTTGACTTTAAAAATCTGAATTTCGATTTAAAATGAAGTTTTTATGGCCAAAATAAGTTTTGGAGTTTTCAAAAATTAATTTTCTGTGACGGTTTGGATAATCCTTCTGTAATCCGCAAAAATTCGTCAGATCATCCGAATTTGCCTATAAAACTTGTTGTTACAACTCGAAAAATATGTCGGTAATCCGCCAAATGATCCGGTTAAGCTATTTTTGTCTGTTTTTGCCCATTTTAGCCCATTTTTGTCCATTTTTGATATTTAATTTGATTGTAATGAACTCTTAACATGATTAGATGACCTTGTATAGTTAGAGAATGATTATACACCCTATATATACTTGACACTAATATATGTACATAAATTGTTTTATGCCATGTACTTATCTTTTATTGATTTTCTTACATTCCATGATATAGTTCCTATTTAATTTTCTGACACGTCATGATATGTTTTCTTATTGATTTCTCCTATATGCCATGATATGTATTGCCATGCCTTTCCAGATTTTATTGTCCAGTACATTTATTGTCTAGCCGTATATTGATTGATAGTAGCCTGTCATGGCATACTCATGATTACCGTACATGTCCAAATTTATTTAGTGGCTCGTAATAGCACACTCATGTACTGATTTCCTGATTGACTTCTAGATTGAGATTGAATACATGTTCTTTATTGACACCGTGGATATAGCTTGTTAAATATTTAATCTATTCCATCTTGGCACTGGACAATCGAGTGTGAGTATTATTCCGTATATCACGTGAAGTTAGTACGGAGATGTTCGCAAGTGATAACTTGTAAATTACTCGCATATAACACATGTCATCCTAGGAAATTCTTGAGTGTCCACGACTTAAGAATTTGACATGAATATGATAAGATAAATGACTAGTAAATTTAAGTAGATCATCATAGGAGGAAATTCGCACTACCAACCCCGAGTTCCAAGGGCCCTATGAGGCATGGCTCAACCCTACTAGGCAAGGGCTCCATGACCTACCAAGTTTGCGCGTATTGATACACAATCGAGTCATATGTCGTGCCGGGTTACGGTACAGTCAGTTATATATTTTATATAATACTTTCAATCATACGTCGTGCTGGGTTACGACACAGTCAGATGTATGTTTTCTTTTACAAGTATATGATATGGTTGTTCATGTTATAAGTTCAAGATACTTTCATCTGCCAACAGTCTTGTTGGGTACTAGATGTATACTCGTACACCTGGACATCCGGGTATCTGCAGTCAGGTAGTTGCGAAGATCCTCATCTTGCATACTAGTAATTAGGATTGTGATAACCCTAGCTAGTTAATGATAGCAAGCCGTAGGCAATGATTGGCCGTGCACTTTTAGTTGTGTGTTACTTTAATATGCTTTTTATTTCAGTGAGTGGCCAAAGGCTAAGTTCTGCTTGGAAAAAGATCTACAACCTCGGTCATTGTTGGTTTAAGGGTTGTGGCTCCGATTTCTAGTAGTTCCTAAGTCCCTTGTTGCTCATCGTCTTATTCTTCCCCATTGCTATATTGTTCAGTATTTCCATTCAGTCATTTCTATTCTCGAGATATGTGTATTGGTACCGCACTAGTCTCGACCGCATTTATTTATTTCTGTCATTATGTTGTTGCGTTGTTGTTGGGCTTTGCCATTCACCTCGAGCTTTTCTTGTGGTACTTGCTATTTGGGGTCTAATCCCAGTGGTTTTGCATGGCCAGGTTCCACAGTTGATCACATGGATCTACCGTCTTCTTCTCCTGATGGTTCGTACTCCGAGGACCGACACGGACCTTTATCTTCCACTTTATCTTGTACTTTTACTTTGTGGTGTATTAGCCAAGGACATGTGTTAGTCTTTGTATATATGTTTTGTTCCCTCCGTCTTTGTACGTCGTGGATGTATATTCTGGACAGCTGCTAGTTGTACATTTACATACCTTTTGTATTGTCAGTTGATATATCTTTTTATTATGTCAGCTTATATGATTATGTATGCATTTGTGTTTGGGACGCCTTACCCATCTCATATGTGATTTACTCTTTATTGCTTCTTGTGTTGATTGGATTGAGATAGGATTTGTTCAACCATAGGAGTCGTTAGTGGCATGCTAGAGTCCTTCCACTTGTCTTCTAGACAGCCGTGATCGTATTTTAGGGTACTGGCGTACTCTGATATACGTAACTGGCTTTGTCTCGCCCCCGCTCTTTATTATTTTGGTTATGGGACATGACAAAGTCTCATTTGCACTAGGCAATTTTATAAGCAACGAATAGAGTACACAGAGAAATTGAACAACACATTAGATAAAGAAGAAACTTTACTTCATTGATAATGAAAATTATTTACAAGACTCTATTAAAATAGTCGCTGCGCGGGCTTACAACTTAACTTCATTTACCAAATGATCGCTGATGAGATAGTCGTTCCATACATTACATCCTTTTTATACAACTAAAACATTTAACACACCTGCTATAGAGAGAAGTCGAGCCATCTTTCTTCAACTGGTGCAGAGTCTTAAAAATAGGAGTTCACACGCTAGCAAAGCTTCAAAATGTTTCAAGCGTCACCTTTAGTTTCTTGGCACGCTTTCTTGATTCGCAACACCCGTGGAGAGCAAGGATCAGTACATTGCCGTGTACTGGTGGGTGGCTAAATAAATTCTATACTCTCATTTGTTCAAGAATATTTATATGAAACATGTAATACAATTTGTGATCTTTCTAACAATCCTAATGTATTTCATGTGACCATATACAATATGGTCTAACATATTATACTAGTTATATAGTAAAAAAAGGAATTGCTACAACATGTTGTGCATATAGCCTTGTGAAAATTATAACAAGAGTTGAAAAGTTTAACCTAATTATATTGGTTATAAAGTTTTTTTTTTTAATGTTACAAAAGCATGTCCCATATCTATTGTTCCAAAATCTATGTACCAAATATGTGATCTTTTGAGCATATTTATTGTTCTCAAAATTTATGTACCAAACGTGTCCTTTTTTTACATCTAAAAAAACTAAAAAATTATAAAGGATTAATTACACTTACCCCATTATGTTTCATAGGTATTACTGTATTACATAAACTATTCCATATTCCGAAAATAAATACATTGATCATCCCTCTCATTTATAAATTTTATTAACCATAGGAGTGATCAATGTTATTAGTTTTATCGAAAATAGAAACCATAAGAGATATGCGTATAATTAATTTCAAAGTAGGAGTAATCTTATAATAAGTGTAAAATATAGGATAGTTAATACAATTAACTCTTTTTATTCAATTAATTTTTTTTTTTATAAAAGATGGATATTACATGCACGTATGTATCGATGAAAGTCTTTTCAAACAATAATAAAGAGAATTGAAAAGTTGTAACCACCAAGACCACTTTGAGAAAAACTCTAGAGACTACTCGGTTTTACACTATAGAGAATTTATAGGTCTCTAGAATTTACTTTTAGAATAAGCAAATCACCAATTTCTCTTTTAAAAATATACATATCTGCTGCTGCTCCTCCTCCTCCTCCTGTCTCATTCCTCTCCAATGGCTGCCACTCTCAGTAGCTCCCATATCCTTCTCCACCACTTATCCTTCCATCCCCACTCTCCTCCTCCTCTCCTCGTCTCCAACAAACCCCACTCCGCCACTTTCTCCTCCACAAAACATAGGTTTAGGGTTTCCAAATCGACCACCAGCAGAGCCAACCTCCGTAACCCCAAATTTCTCTGTTCGAGTTCGTCGAACGGAGGGCTCTCGACCGACGTCGAAGCGCAGAGGCCTCCTTTCGACCTCAACCTCGCCGTCGTCCTCGCCGGTTTCGCCTTCGAAGCCTACACCAGCCCTCCGGTAGTCGCACCTACTTCTTTGCCAGAAGAGAAATTCTTCTAAAAGTTGACATTTTTTTTTTGTGCATAGGAAAATGCGGGGTGGCGGGAAACCGATGCTGCTCAGTGCCAGACTGTGTTTCTTTCCAAGTAGGTATTGCTAGATTAGTTTGTTCTTAATTTGATTGCCGAGAATTGAATCATTAGGCGACACTGATTTTGGCGGTTCCTAGTGTATTTTGGAGTGCGTTTGTTGTATCCGACATAGACACGGAACGGTTTTTTGGTTCGGTACAACTTGTTGAAGCTGCTTCTGCTTTATTTTGTTTTAGCTTAACTGCAACTACATCAATAGTAAGTCTCATCCCAATTTCTAGATTCAGAATATAGGAGCTTATTTTGTAGAATAGTAAGGTCCAATTGAAGCTCCATGACGATTCCGTCCCAGCCACATGAGCTATAGCTTGGGCCTGAGAATTTCTACATTCAGAATGTAGGAACTCATAGAATGGTAAGGCTCAATTTGGTGCTCCAATTTCTAGATTCTAGTTTCACATTATTTTTTAACCACATTATTTTTTGTCCACACAACCTTTGCCACCAAAGATCATTTTATGTTGTTGGATTATTCTCTATTATTCACATACATACCCAACCCATTCTAGATTTATTTTTTTATTGTAAATTTGGGCCTCAATATGAATTGTTGTGCTCCTTCTATTGTGGATGCTCTAAGTAGAGGTTGGTCCTACTTCACTAATTAGAGTCTCTATTTAGTGGTTTATAAAAACTTTGGTTTTTTCCTCACTAATTAGTGGTTATATGTTTGTTTTTCAATGTCTAAGTAGACGTTAATTTACCTATGTACCCTTACTATTAAAGTATTATGAAACAAAACATTTTGCTAATGTTATGTCGAAAAATAATCCATGGCATCTTTAAGCTGAATTTATATTAAATCAACTTCATTAGAAATTAAGTGAAATGTCACATTCCCCAAACTATATCATGCAAGTCAAAGCAATTACAAACACATCATAAACAAGTCTAGGGGTTATAATGGTCTTTGTGTTTCTCTCTTTTCATATTTTATATCACCAGTTTTAAGGATATAAGAAAAATAATGCCGAATTTTCTAGGGACTGCGATGGTCTTTGTACCTCCAATTAGAGGTTGGATTGCAAAGAAAGCTGCATGCTACATTTTTTTTTTCAGAGCCTCTAATTAGTCGTTAAGCTCTAATTGCATCTAATTAGATGCAAAGGACAAACAATATTTTTTGTTGGCCTACCTCTAATTAGACCAATTAGTGGTTCACCTCTAATTAGAGGTAAGAACAAACACCCCTAAATATCTCGAGCTTTCTTTATTTTGCAAGTTGCTATCCTATACTATTATAATTATCAAATAAATACCCTACACTTTTATAAACTTGCTACCCCTACGTTGTTAAGAGGGATATCCTTCCTATTTTGAAATATCATAATAATATCCTATTTTATAGGTGTAGGATAGTAAGTTGCAAATATGTGGAAGTTCATGATATTTAGTTGCTAATTATAATAGTTCTTGATAGCAAGTTGCTAATTTAATAGTTTAGGATAGCAAGTTGCAGGTCGGCTAAACCTTAGTGTATTGAATTGCAACTAAACCTTTTGCTTTTCATGGGGATGCTTTTGAGAGCAGGATTGGATACTTAGAAAAGTTTTTCCAGGTTATACTTTTTCCAAAAAGAAGATATCTTATTTGTTTAGTATTTTTTTTAAAAAACTTTGTATAACTTTCAAATCATGTTAAAACACCTTATTGCTTGGAGAGCAGATTTTGTCATAATTGTATAACAATACGCAAAATCCACTTGTGGCAACAACTTTTGATAAGCTTTAGCAACATCAAATATACCCTTAATCATTTTGTTTAAATTAAATATGGTAGATTGTCTAAAGGGTAACATATATTTTGAGCAGAAATTCCATTTGTCAACTGTGATCAAATTTAGATTTCTTCTTTTGTAGGGAGTTTCTTCGCGAGGTATATGATGGCCAACTTTTGATAAAGTTAAGGAAAGGCATGAACTTTCCTGCTTTGGACCCATGGGTATGGTTTTCTTTTAGTTCTATGTTTATTATGTTAAGAAACATGTACTATATGTTTGTGGGAGTATTGCTTTCCTCTTTTTATTTTTTACTATTTAACAAGTACTTACCAGAAAAATATACATAGGAAGCTATTATAAACACGATACTGTAATAACTTAACAAAACTATAGTGTTAGCTTATAAGATTCTTGGGATGTTGTCAACTTTCAGGGAACAAGTGATCCTTATGTAGTCTTGCAATTGGACGGCCAGGTTGCGAAAAGCAAGATCAAATGGGCGTAAGTCACTTTTTTAATCTGTCATGCGCACATGTATGCATTACATAAAATATAGATACCTGATGACATGCTGAGTTATACTTCTTAGGTTTGTTTTTTGTGTTTGTTGATCTTTAGTGGAGAGCAGTATCTCAGTCATTTGACATTGTACTGTATGATCTTCTCGAAATGATAGTTCATATTCTATGATTCATGGCCTCTGCCATTCCTTTGTTGGGAAAATTATAGAGGCTGAGTGCTAACTGAAACTGGTATGCTAAAATCACCTGGATGGGCACGTGGAACTTGTGTTATGACCAAAATGCTACATATGAACATTAATTACAATTTTACTACACTGGGAGTAATTATGGGCTAGGGGAAGAGTAAAAAGAATGCAAACTCAGGGGAGAATCAATTTATCTGAACCCAAGTCCCGACCGCATTGGATTAAACCTATTCTTATGTGACCTTAACTTAAGCACCTCTGTCCCTTACAGCTGTCGGGATTATCCGGACACTCAAATCTCCATATCTTTGTTGGGAAATTTCTAGCTGGCCAGGCTTTGCTGAAATCTCGTGGCTACTCAGTCGTATCATATTGCTTCACCAGATTCACTATGGTAATTCTGAATACACCACTCGGAATATATGAAAAAAGAAACGTGAAGGTTGCAAGGTGCACAATATCGGCCGAAAGCGAGACATCATCCTTTTCGTATCGGTTTTGGCATATCCGTTCGGTTACTGACCTATACGGTAAGAAAATTGGAGGTTTCTTTCTTGGTCAACCCAACAAGGCAAAGTTAAAAGAAAAAGGGAGTAGATGTCAAAACAATGTCGACATAATGGATTGATCGTGCCGAAGGTCAACATGCTATAATGTGTCAATAAAATTCCTTTTGCCACATTCTAACCATTACCATATTTAAAGGTTGTATAGTATAAATTCACAATATTGATATATCTTAATATTTTTCTATTCAAAACTATATATGTAGGGGTGATTTTTCTAAAAGCAAGTAAAATAAACAATGATATCTATTGCCGGTAAGTAATTCACCAATGTTGAATATTATTTCATTCAAAGTTATTGAAGAACAAACAATTCATATTCTTATGCTTAAATGTATTAAACATTTTCTAATTTTTTAATAATTTATTATATTTTGTCTTTCGGAATCCAAGAAATTTGGACTTCGATCTGAAACCCATATTCATAAGAGGGTCCGAAACCAATTCCGTTATCGATGTTGCGAACCTTGGAGGAATGTTCTCTTATATGTAAAACATATAGTTATTAAAAGTGCGTCTTAGCGTTGAACTCAACACCGAAGGAGGTTGCCCCTTGTTTCATATAGCGGCTCACCTTGCTTTTGTTGCGAACAAGTGCGGCCATATAGAAGGATCCAATAACACCATCTACCCTCCCTATCTAGTGATGACATTCGGGTTGACAAATGCACCGACAATATTTATGAACTTGATGAGTCGTGTATTCCACCAATACTGAATAAGTTTGTGGTTTATTTATTAATGACATTTTGGTCTATTCAAAGACGTCATAAGAGCATGATCAACACTTGGGGATTGTGCTAAAGACTTTGCGATCACATAAGCTTTATGGAAAGTTGTCGAAGTGTTTTTATTGGACTCTGTGGACACATAATTACCAGCGACGGATAGCAACGAATCTTAAAGAAGATTGAAGCAATGGAGTCATATCCTACCCTAGACACAATACCAGAAGTAATGAATTTCTTAGGACTTGGCTGGATATTATCGGATATTTGTGATTTTTTTTTGCTAGAATTGCATAACCTTTGGCGAGGTTTACACGAAAAGAAGAAACATTTGTAGGGATTGTCACGTCGATTTTGATGAGTTGAAGAGATGTTGACCTCAACACCAATTTTGAATATACTTACCAGTTCATGTTGATTTGTGATTCATAGTTATGTGTCAGGAGAACGATTGGGATGCATTGGAGCAGAATAAGAAGGTTGTGACGTATGTTTCTCGACAGTTATAGTTGCACGAGAAGAATTATTTGACACATGATTCGTAGTTAGCGACAATGATGTTCACGTTGAACTTATGGAAGCATTATTGTACGGAAAAAGAGTTGAGATATCCAAAGATCACATGTAACGCCCCAGTCCAATTTATGTAAGGACTAGGAACATTTCATGCCAGCTGTATATATACGAAAACATAATCTAATATATAGAAATCCCGGATACATACATAAGCTGTAAATGTAAATAACAATAATAGTCTCAGGCAAGTCTATCTCATCCACAGCAATATGATAAATGAATCCATTAATGAAGAATAAATAGTCAACTGTGAAAATAGTCGGGTGGAGACAAATCCACTACTAACCAGCTATAATGTAAGTCTGTGATAGTATGGAATCTGCCCTTATAAGATAAGGAAAATAATAAGTAAATGTCTCCAACACTAAGGCGTGATCAAGACTGATCAATAGGGTACATCTCCTCATCAACAAAAGTCATGTCCAAAGCTGATCCATATCTTGTGGTTAATCCTGTTCATCTATACCTGAAGAGATTACCAGGTCCTTAGAGGACTAGCAAGATACATAAAATACATGCCACATGTACAACATATAAAGCAGAATCCTGAACAGTTGAACATAATGAATTGTACAAAAACTGAAACTATTCTAATCATGGTACGTGCATAAGAACAACTACGTGTGTGTGAACTGCCAAAAGGAACATAATCAACCACCATAGTCCTCGGCAAACTACGGCTAAACGAGTCAAACCCTAGACCTTCGTGGCCGCTAGGATAGCAACATAACCCTATCCTTCGTGGGCACTAGGTTAAAACGAAATGAAATAAGGAATAAGCAGTCCATACACGCATGATTGTTCTTTCCACCACGTGGTTCTACTTTCTAGAAAAGATTGACAAGATCTCGAGAGTTGTGCAAGTAACAACGGTGCCTAATGACATATATGAACATGAGTGAAAGAAGATACACCTAGACATGTGAATCATGATAACTACAACAAAATCACAAGATGAAAAGTAAAAAAAATATCTAACAACGCATGTACTACTAAGCAGAAAGCAACATAAAAGACGAGAAATAAATGTTTATATGAATGTACAAAATTGGCAATGTATACTTGCCTGGAGTAGCGTAAAGAATCGACAACGTCTAGTGATTCAGATCGTCTGAAAGCAAAGGATGTAAATGTCAACTCGCGCAAACGTCTCCGGATGCTGAAATAAACATCACGAACGTTTACGTCATAAAAGAAATGTCTAAGATTGTCTACCCAAAGGTCCAATTCTGAACACAAGGACAAAATCGTAATTTTTGGTCAATTCGGTATCCGTCGTTGGATCCGTTTTGCACCGAAAAGTGTGCTAGAACTAAGGTCTCTAAAAGTTATCAAATTATGTCTACGAGTCCGGTATGACGATACGAACCCAACCGTATGTCCAAAGTTGGATTTCAGTAGGCCGTGCACAAATTCGTCCGTTGGATCGGGTTGCGGACTTGCCAAAATAGCATTCCGGTCAACCTTCTCAGAATCGGACCAAACTTGGCCCACAGGACCAAAAAATGTTCTGAATCCAATGGTGCAAGTTTCGTCTTAGTCCAATGAACGGTTTGAAATTGGACACGAAGTTTGCAAAACGTCGATACGGTTTCGACGGATACGGTTCGATTTCTTCGCGCACACACAATGAAATTGAGTTCCGTCGAATCCCACATGTCGACAACATCCATACGCGTCTTTCGATACTCATTGGTTGCGACCGCGTTGACCGGTTTGTTGGGGCGCACGTCGTATCGAGAATTTTTCTAAAATTGTAGTTTTTGAAACATGGTTTTTTTGGTATTTTGGAAATGATTTTAAATAGAATATAATTAACTACTATTAAATGTAAAAACTGAGTAATGATGTCCTATATGTTGTCAACAAACTCCTTCAAACAGAATATTAAAATCATGCATGAATTGGAAGAAAACAGTGTTCAAAGTTGGTTACTTGGACTGATTTATGACAGTTCTGAAATATGTTTTTTCGCCAACTTTGGATCGATTTTGCGATCAATCCAGGACATCTGAATTAATTCTATTTGAAGGGAGTCCTAAAGGGTCATGTAGGCTCTCCGTAACTTTTTACGGTTTGCAAAACAGACAACAACACAGAGAGAGAGAGAGCGGAGAACATGGATATCTAAAGTTTGGAATTGCTGTTGTGGGGGCGGGTTTGACGGCGGGTTCGACGAATTCCGGCGGTTCTCCGACGACGTAGGCGGCCGTCGGTGGTTGGGCAGAGGCGTGGGGGTGTCGGGGTTGTCTGTGTGGAGAGGTCGGGTGGGAGAGTTTGTCGTTTAAAAGGTTTCCGAGCGGTGCTTTCGCTCTTTGGTGAAGGGTTGCGTTGTTAAGGGAGGGGTCGGGTTTGGTTGTGTAGTGTATCTCGCGAGATATTGATTTCTCGCGAGAAATCAATATCTCGTGAGAATTGTTTTTTTAGCTACATATATGGCTATTAACTGAATACAAATGTCAAAGGTTCAGTAGCCATCCCGATATTTACATATATATATATATATATTTATTATTAAATATATATATATATATATATATATATTTTTTTTTTTTTTTGGAAAAAGGTAAATTTTATTCCATCAACTCAATAAGGTTACAACATAGTGATACAATCCCGGCTCAGGGGGACATTACTAGTACATCCGACTCAATGTTATGAAGTATACCCACCAGTGGGGTGGACAATCCCTCATAAATGCGCCGGTTCCTCTCCCGCCAGACATGTCAAACTGATGCAGCAAGTCTCAATCTAGCATGCCTGGCCCAGCTCTGCTCCTTGCCCCTGCAATCACCAATCCACTTAAGGATTTCTCTGAAATCCCGCTCCATTCCAACCCCTCCCAAGTGTCTCCGGCTCTGCTCTGCCCAGATGCTCCATGCCACATGGCATTGAAAGAACAGATGCCCAATGGATTCAGTCTCTGTCTCACACAAAACACACTTAGGGTCAGGGACAAACCCCGAACCGAAGCAGTCTGTCCCTAGTAAGCAGTCGGCCCAGCACCAGTTTGTATGCAGACAGTTGCATTTTCCTGGCAAGCCCCTTCCCCCAGACAAAGTCGAACTCCTCAATATCATCGAAGTGGGTGCGGACAAGGTCGTAGCAGCTGCTAAATCGGAACTCCCCTGCACCCACCGAGCGTTCAGGAGGGGCCCAAATCCAGACATCAGACTGTGCCGTAGGAGTGATCTGCACCTGTCTGATCTCCTCCCCTAACGGAGCAGTGAAACGATACTCCTCTGGCCTCCAGACCCCACCACGAATGATGTGCCTACACATCAAACCCCTGTAAGCCACGCCGTCCCTCTGGGGGCCCAGTATCTCCAGGAGGGACTGACCTGAGATCCACGGATCGAGCCATAGGTCCGTCTCCCCTCCCTCCCTCATCCTCCTCCGCAAAGCCGTCCGAAGGGCAGGACGGTTCCTCAGGATATGCTTAAAAGACACAGAGAAGTTGTTGTCAATGTCACATACCCAGAAATTTCTGCCCCGGAGATATCGACTAGTCATCCAGGCCGACCATAGAGAATCACCCTGAAGGAACCTCCATGTCAGCTTGATCCCCGCCGCCTCCCTGACAGAAACAAGAGATCGCAGACCCACACCTCCCTCTTTCCTGGGCCGACAGAGCTGCTCCCAAGAGATGGCATGAATCCCCCCATGCCAGATGAACTTGGCACATATGCCCTCAATCTTTCGGATAGTAGCCAGAGGGACCATAATCGATTGGAGCCAGAACAGAGCAATAGCAGAGATAACTGAGCGAACCAGCTCAATACGCCCTCCAAACGATAGGCCAGCCGCCTGCCAGCCCTCAACCCTCCTCTGAGCAAAATCCACCAGACTCTGACAATCACGATCCTTCGCGTAGTTGACGGAAAGGGGCACCCCCAGATATTTCACCGGGAGGTCCCCCTTTTCCACCCCAAGCTCCAAGGCCCGCTCCTCCTTCAAAGTGCAAGCGCTGCTGAAGTAGACTTTGCTTTTGTCCCTGTTTAACCGAAGGCCCGATAGCTGTCCGAACTCCTCCATCACTGCCGCAAGCTCCCTCATCCCACGCATGGAAGGCCTCAACAGGACCAAGAGATCATCTGCATAAATGAGATGAGAGACCACCGGGGATACCCTGCTGTATATCGGTACAATCCTCTCCCGATGTACCGCGATGTCCATCAGACACGTGAAATACTCCATCACAAGGGTGAATAGGTACGGGGAAAGCGGATCCCCCTGCCGAAGCCCCCTGTTGCTACCAAAGAACCCGTAAGGGATACCCTGGATGAGGACCGAGAAGGTAGGAGAGGTGATGCACTCTCTGACTCTATCCACCCAAGTCTCGGAGAAGCCCATCGCAGCCATCAAATGACAGAGGAAGTCCCTGTTGACAGTATCGTATGCTTTTCTCAGGTCGAGCTTCACACATGCCTTCATCCCTCCAGGCTTGTGGAACTCCCGAATCAGCTCATGAGCCAGCAGGCTATGCTCCGCAATAGACCGCCCCTTAATGAAGGCCGCCTGATTCCGAGACACCAGACCCTGCATAGCATCCTCCATCCTCCTGCACATAAGATGAGTAATTATTTTATACAAATAATTACAGCAAGCAATCGGTCGAAAGTCAGCAAGAGATGTCGCCCCCTCCTTCTTGGGCACAAGAGTCAGGAAGGTGTGGTTCAGCTCCTTCAGGAGCTTGCCCGTATCAAAGAACTCCTGAACAGCCGCAAGGACCGGGGCCTTGAGGGTATTCCAATGGCGTTTGTAGAAACCACTGGAGAACCCATCCGGCCCAGGAGCCTTGGAAGCATCAGCCTGCATCACAATTGTCTCCACCTCCGCCATCCGGACAGGGGCCATAAGAAGACTATTGCCATATTCCGTAATCAACGTCTTCGTAATCAGCTGCGGGAAGACCGAGGGATAGTCCGTCTGATGATAGAGCTCAGAGTAGAAATGGACAGCCTCCTCCTGGATAGCAACCTGGTCAGTCACAAGGCGCCCGTCCCTGCCAATCAGTCTCTGGATACGGTTCCGGTGCTGACGCGCCCGGATGACGTCATAGAAGAATTTGGTGCAACGGTCCCCATCCTTGAGCCAAGAGCATTTGGCCCGTTGGGCCGCACTAATCTCCTGCTGAAGCCTCAAGGTGTTGACCTCTGCAGCCAAACTCTTCTCTCTAGCCGCCATCTCCCCACTCAACATGTCGCCCTGAAGCTCTGCCTGCAGGTCTCGCAACTCCGCCTCCTTCTCCTGTAGGGAAGTCCGGGGAAGTGCCCTCACCCAGTCCCGGATGGCGCGTTTAGCATTTTTCAGCCTGTGAACCATACAAAACTGTGCAGTGCCGTCCACCTCCTGGCCAAGTCCTCCCGCCACAGTCTCCCCATAGCCAGCTGATAGGAACCAACTGTTGTCATACCGGAATGGACGGGCTCTCCATCTGGGACTCTCCACGAAGCGCACCAGGATCGGCGAGTGGTCACTGGTCCCCGCAGGGAGCCCCTCAGCCACAGAAGAGGGGAATAGGCGGAACCAGTCACTGTTCCCCAGAGCCCGATCAAGCTGGCATGCCACCCTGCTCACCTCCGCCTTGTTGTGCCAAGTCCATATGTGTCCTATCCTCTCCAGGTCCCTGAGCCCTGACTGGAGAAGACAAGACTGAAAATCTGAAAGTATCTGGTCCGGCACCGGCCTCCCCCCCAGCTTCTCTCCCCGGTATAGCGTAGCATTGAAGTCTCCCATAATAAGAAGAGGGAGATGCCGATGCCTCGCTAGTGAGCTCAGCCTGATGATGTCCTGCCACAAGGTCTCCCGACGCCTCCTGTCATTGTGCCCGTAGACGGCACCCAGTAAGAAGTGGAACCCCCCCTTGTTGGTGAAGGAGATAGCCACCAGCTGGTCAGACATGAAAACCTCCTCACCCTCCCAACTAGCTCCATTCCATCTAACCCAGATCCTCGCCATATCACAGAGACCAAGGTTGTGAAGCTGGACCCAATCCGTAGGGGTTCTACGGGACAGAGTTTTCGCCCCCCTGATCTTAGTCTCAAGTAATATCGAAATTTTACACTGTTCCTTCCTCAGCACCTCACTAATCTCCCTCCATCTCCCCAGAGAACACCCTCCCGTACATTCCAGGCAAGGGCCGACATCTAAATCACGGGTGGGGTCCCCTGAACATCCTCTGAAGGGGCACCCGGGGAGAGTGCAACCTCCATATCTCTGGTATCCTCATCTCTATCCCCCTGTAGAAGGAGGGGGGCCGTGGCCCCGTGTGGGTCCCCCTGTGGGGGAGGTTGTGCTAGGACTGCCACCCATTTAGGGTTGACCTGCCACACTCTCTCTGTCCCACCCTGTCCGCTATCCTCACCATGTGCCTCCGTAGCCTGGCGCTTCCGACTGTACACCTGAATAGCAAGCGCTTCTTTATCTCCCTGTCGCCTGTCCTCCTGCCCCATACTCCTGGTGGTCATGGTCCTCGTCCCTGCATACTCAACCAACGCTCCAGCAAGATCCTCCGTCGGGGGCCCCTCACCTTCCCCCGAGATAGGGGGAGAGTCTGCCTCCATATCATCCTCCATCACGCCCACCTGGTCCACAACGGGGGAGTCATCTGCACCACCTGCCACCTGCGCAGCCTCCTCCGGCACCACCTCAGAAGCTCCCCCACGTCTACACGCGCTCGGGAGATGTCCGAAGCAGGCACATGCCGGACATCTGGGGGGGACCCACTCATACTCCACCTTCTGCCAAGCGAACTGGCCAGAAGGTGTCCTGTACTTCAGCTGCTCAGGCAGGTCCAACCTGGCGTCAATCTCCACAAAGACCCGTGCATACATCAGTCTAGACCTGAAGGTGGTGGCATCATCCGCCTTAATCGGCTTGCCAATGAGGCTGGCAAGTCTCATAAGCAGTGGGACACTCCAGAAGCGTACCGGGAACTCAGGGAAACGAACCCACACTGGCACAACATTAAGCACCTCCTTCTCACACCTCAAGTCGGGGGTCCATTGCTTCAGAATGATGAGGCGGCCGTCAAATGTCCATGGCCCTCCCTGGAGTATCCGAGTCACATCTTCCGCCAACCCAAATTTAACGAAGTAGAAGCCGTTCTCCTTGGAGAAGAACTCCATGCTCCCCTTCGGCCGCCAAACTCTGTCCGCATATCCTCTGATCTGCCCGTAGAAGGGCTTGCTCCCCAATACGTATAGCACCAACGTGTTCTCCCAGAATGCCGTCACCTTCGCCACTTCATCGGCCGGGAAGTCGGCGCAGAGCTCACCCCCAATCGCCATAGGTGCAACGTACTCCATCGATGCCGGCGTCTTGGCGACCCCCACCTTGCAAGCATCCGTCCAGGATACAGGCCGCGGGCCCGAACTCCGAGGTGGGGTCGTCGGAGGTGGCCTGGCACTCGTGCTCGCAGCAGTAACTCTCCCTCCGATAGCTGGGGCAGCCGTCCCCGTCGTCCCTTTCGCACTAGGCCGCCATGCAATCCTGGCTTGTCCCTCCCGATCCCCCGAGTGTGCCTGTCCCCCCGATGGACCCGCTCTCCTGGCTATCCCCGCCCTCCTGTCCGATCCCTGCGTATAAGTTGTGCCCCTCCTAGCCTCAGGGATCTGTGATCTTTGCCCTCCTCCGCGCCGAACCCTCCGATTCTGGACCGTAGTCCAAGCCCCCTCCTCATCCTCCAATCCCGACGATGTTCTTTGGGCGGCGAACACCATCGGGGACCCCCCGGATGTCACCGTCGTCGAACCCCCAGCCGAAACCTTGCCCGGGAGGGGATTTCCCGCCCGCAGCCCGCCCCGGCCACCCCCCCCCCCCCCGCCTGGGGGGGGTCGCCGGCAGCCGCCCGCCCCCCGGGGGGGGTCGCCGGACCTCCCCGGGTCGTCTGCTGCCCTCCCGCGCACCCGCGGACGCGAGCAGCAGTAGCCTCGCCATTCGCCGGCGGCCCGCCGCCGCCGACCGCCACTGGCCGGTCGCCACCGACCGCCCCCGCCACCCCCTTGCCTTTCCCCCGGTCCGGGGGGCGGTTGGCAGCCTCCACGTCGCCGTTGGTCGATGCCCTAGCAGAGCTAGGGTTTACTGTAGCCGCTGTCACCATCTTTTATAATTGCCATATATATATATATATATATAATATATATATATATATATATATATATACACACACACACACACATATGTATAATTATATATATGCAATGAATACGAGATAAGTATATAAATTTAAAATGAGCTAAAAGTTATTATTATCATTATTATAAAAAAAAAATTCCCCACCTCATAAATCCTGGAGAAAAATATATTGCTACACATAAATTTATTTATTAAGTAAAATTTCTAATATTATAATTCTAGAAGCAGAAATATAAATTCTAAATACTGAAAGTATTTACTATATAAAATATTCAATATAAATCATAAATATTATTATCCATCTCATTTCGCCTATAAAAAAAACATAACAAAAATTTCTGAAAGATAGAATAACAAAAAAAAAAAAAAAAAAAAAAAAAAAAAAAGAAATCCGAGGGGGTTTACATCCTACCCAACTTATAAAAAATTTCGTCCTCGAAATTAAAATAACCCACTATGGTGGAGGAATATGCTAATGGTTCTAAAATTGCTCTAGAGATATGCGATGATTATATGGTTTTTCCTAATCAAGCAAAGAATAATCAAATGTAAACCAATATTATTCATGGTAACCTTATCATAAAATTTCAAGTTGTTACCTTCATTTGTTTCTTGT
This sequence comes from Iris pallida, assembly GCA_029216955.1. NCBI lineage: Eukaryota > Viridiplantae > Streptophyta > Magnoliopsida > Asparagales > Iridaceae > Iris > Iris pallida. Next base: position 3,000,254 of record JANAVB010024997.1, read on the forward strand.
GTCGCTGTTCCATTTTCATCCGTCATGGCAAAGGCCTGTCCGGGTCGCGGTGTTCTTGCCTGCTGTCTAGCCTGCGCAAACTGTGCCGGCTGGTCGGGAAGCGGTTAACGCGGATATCCTCCTTGTGTTGTGGGTTGAATTGGTATTGGTGGTGTTGGTGTCACGTGTTTCTTTGGACAATCTCTAGATATGTGTTGGCTGGAGCCACAAGTCCAACATAGTCCTAGTCTATGTCGACAATCGACTTGGTCATGTCCTCTCTTCTTACAATATTGACACGTTGGAATATGTTGAGCTTGGTACAGTACTACTTTTTGTTGATGATGCATGGTGGGACGTCTTTCAGGTCCTCCGGATGTGGCTTGAGTAAGTGTGTCTACTGAAGCCGAACGTTTCTGACTGGCCTCCTTCTTGTTGATACGCTCTTGGCGTCATGTTGCTGTTAGGACGACCGAATAAGATGTAGGTGCTACCAATCCTACTAGTCACTGTATCTCGAAAGTAAGCCCATCGTAGAACTTTTTCGCCTTCTGCTCTTCCGTCTGGATCAAGTATGGTGCATATCGGCTCAGTCATAGGAACAACGCATTGTACTCCTCCACTGTCTTGTTACCTTGAGTAAGGTATATGAACTCGTCCCGGAGTTCCGCTCGTGCCGTAGCTGGAATGTACATCTCCCGGAAGAGTCTAGAGAACTCCTCCCATGTAGCTTGCTCAGGGCCTAGTCTCCCCTCTTCAGTCTCCCACCAATGATGTGCATTGCCGGTCAATTGCATTCTGACGGCCGTCATCCACTTCTCTTTAGCTACCAGTTGATGCTCGATGTTGGTAAGCCATGCATGAACTTCGGTAGGGTCCTTTTCTCCAGAGAACGGCTTTTGTATCATCTTCCGGAACTCAGCGATAGATCCGTCCCTCGGTTGATTTGTTGGTGGTGCCGCATGTGCCAAAGCTGATACGATGCTCTCTCGAAGTGACTCAGCCTGTCGCTGCTGAGTCTGTTGCTGTATCGCCTGCTGGGCCTGCATCATCGTATAAAATATCTGGAACATTTGCTGCCCAGCTGCCCTTGAGGTAGAATGGGTGTGAAGGACATCTGCTGAGGGAACGGAGGAGGAGGAGGTGGTGGTATGTACCCTCCCTGGGGTACTGCAGTCGACTGCTCAAACTGTCCCGACGGTATTGCATACATCTGGGAGTACTGCTGCATCGTCGGTGGAGTCTTGTTAGACTGCCCCTGCTGGAAAGGAGTAAATGTGGTTGCCATCGGAGGCTGCGATGGAGTTTGTTCCTCTTGAGTTGCTAAATCACCAAATGTGATAGCACGAGGAGAGACACGTCCGCTTCGAGAGTTCATTTACTGGTACGAACAGAAAAAATGCGTTAGAATAGAGTCAAACAGGAGGCACTTCAAGCAATCAAATGGGAGCTCAAAAATGAAATCAAAAGAGAGATTATATAATGTGGATGAGATCCTAATTTCTAATCCTATGTGCAGGATCGTATCAGTACAATTACGTAATCGATACGATATTTTCTGACCTGCATGGGCCACCACATCACAATAGCTTGAAGTATGTTTTCATGTAGGAGCTGAAAATGAGACAAAGGAGATGGGTAGAGTTCATGAAGGTATCACCTTGGAAAATCAAATGTAGTAGTCGATGCTTTGAGTAGAAGACCAATTACGATGTATTTGACGATGAAGCATCACATGCTTGAGGACTTTGTGTCTTGGGATTGAGGTTGTTATACTTAGAGTGGAAGGGGAGATGCGAATTTGCATATAAATTCTACATTGTTGGACATGATTCGAGAGGCACAACCACATGGCGAAGGGTTACAGAGACTGAAAGCACAAGTTGAGGCGACTGACTGATGAGTTTATTTATGAGGTTTGATCATTGAGACATTGAGATTGATTATGTGCACCTAACATTCTATTCATCCTGGAGCAACCAAGATTTACAAAGATTTAATGAATCATGTATGGTGGTATAGAAAGAAGTGGTCCGATTCACTTTGAGATGTCTGGTGTGAACAAGTCAAAGCAGAACGATGGAAACCTGGGGGATTACTTCAGCCTCTTCTTATTCCCGAGTGGAAGTGAGAACATATTAGGATGGACTTTGTGATTGGAATACCAAGGCACCAAGACCGTTCGAAGTTGGACATTCGACAGTGGGACTAGCAGAGTTGTAATTCAAGCAGATAGTGCGATATATGGAATTCTAGTAAATATACTATCCGATAGAGATTCGAGGTTTGCTTTCCATTTTTGGTACAGTCTACATGATAGTTTGGGAACGTAGTTGAAGTTTAGCTCTGCTTATCGCTCACAAACAAATGGTCAGTTAGAACGTACTATTCAAAATCTCGAAGATATATTGTCACGACCTGCACGCGAAAGTTCGGGCACTAGTAGTAGAAGCACGTCCAGCCTACGCCACAGAGTCGGCGGTAGTAAGCTGTCAATCCTCAAGTATATCCAAAACTCAACCAACAATAACATAATCTAGAATCTAACTCAATCACAATACTAGCATGTAGATATGAAAATGGAAAGATAAATCCACATAATACAAATCTGATAGTCAAGTTCAGTCATCCTCAGAATTATTATAACTCAGTCAAATGTTATGATAGAAGCAAACTAAATGACAGAAAGTAAAACTAAGCATCCTCTAGTAGCACGTCGGCTATGTCATCTCCTGCGTCATCAGCTAAATCATGATCTGTTTTAGGTGTGCCATAGTACGTAGTACACCCGTTCTCTAAATTCTCGCCTAAAATGTGGTTATCTAGTCAGGATTGGAGCAAGTACATCACGAGAACCACTACTCATAACATGATAGCTATTATATAACAGAAAATAGAAGAGATAATACTGAAGTAAAGCAGTAACATGGTAAGGGTAGATAAAGTAAACAGAAAATTATGGCATGTAACATAGCAATATGAATGCAGAAGTCATTGCTACACTACGTGAGGTGGAAGTACTACATTCTATATGTGATCGGGCTGAGAAATCTACTTGGTACGGCTCAATCATACGTGTCATGTATGATTAGCTATTCTTCAGGGAACATGATATTTTGGGTTTTGATCACATATATACTAAAGTACTTCGTGACTAACTAGCATGCATGGATTTAAATCATGGCAGGGAACATGAATTAAGTAACAGGATAACAAGATAAACATGAATATAAATATCATGATTGAAATCCATAAATACTAATCTCGTGTGATACTCTTGTCAGTAATTATGGCATGTACATCTAGATCGTGAAATACAATAACTATCAGAAAATGAGAGCATTGCTGGAAATACTTGCCTCAGGTATCTGATGTCGATGTACGCGACACGAACGTGTCGACACGGAAAGGATCACAGTCTATACTCCAGAATCATAATCCCAAATAAGTCGAAGATCAATATGTCCCATAATGTCCAAGATTATATCTGATGTCCAATAAGGTCCACGATCGTATCCGATGTCTAATATAGTCCGAATAATTCCATGAAGCCGATAAGAGATTGAGCACAAAGTCACAACATATGAAGCACGATTAGAATATGATTAATATGATAATAGAATAGAAAGTCATACCTTATTATCTATAATCTATATATAGGAAATCTTTATAAAGTTTGGAATTAAGTTTTTTATTTAGAAATAATATTTTGAAAATACTATTAACATTATTTGATTAAACTACTATAGGCAAAACATTTGATAATAATAATATAACCAAAATACTAGTACTGTTAATATACTATACATGTATACAATGTACATACTAATACTACTTATACATAATATTGAACATATACAATAATGCATACGTAATTACCCTCCTAATATTAATAAATACAGTATAAATTCTGTATATATATATATATATATATAAGACATGCTCCGGCCACACGGGAGGATATCCCTCAGGCGAGGGATATGGATGACCAGACTGAAGACAATCCTGACTGGGCTCTTACTCTTAGCAGGATTCAGGCCCATCTTGTTCCTTCCTCCATGGTAGATGTAGTCATTGATCAGGCGGATGAGACACTTCCCTCGAGTGTCGATCTAGACGAGTTACAGGGGACCCCTCATCTATTAATTAAATGTCGGTCCTAGCATGGAACATTAGGGGGGGTGTTCCATTGGACGATGGAGGGAGATTGGAGGGGTTCTGAGGAGAGAGTCGTGTGACATTGCTATCCTGCTGGAGACGAAGATTAGAGGGGCCGCTATACTCTCGCGTAGGACTCCGGCAAACTGGGATCACATTCACAACTTAGATCTTTGCGGTATGGCAAGGATCTGGGTTAGGTGGAACCGAGGTAGCTGGGAGGGGGTGCAGATCCATAAATCAGAACAACTCATTGGCATTACTTTCGAGAACAAAGGTGGGTTCCGATTCATCCTGGGTGCTGTATATGGACACAATGACCGGTGACTCCGGGAGGCTTTGTGGGAGGACATTGTGCATCTGGGTCTTACGACGGACAACATGCATCTTCCTCTGCTCATCATGGGGGACTTCAATGCTATGCTGCTTCGTCAAGAGAAGGTGGACGGTCGTCCTGTTCCAGACTTGATATTATATGACTTCCAGAGGTGTCTGCTTATGTCAGGGATGCGGGGGCTGGAGCGAGCTGGACATATCTGGACCTGGCACAACAAGGCTACACATAATCGGATTGCTTGTCAGTTGGATCCGGCCTTGGACAATAGCGAATGGTTCAGGTGCTTTCCGAACTCGGTGGCGGAAGGTCTTGCGACGGGTACTAGCGACCATTCTCCTATCCGGATTGGCCTCTGTGAGAGACCCACTGTGCGGGCGAGACCGTTTCGGTATAACAACAGCTGGTATCTGTCTGCTGGATATGAGGAGGTGGTTACGGGAGAGATGCAGCACTTCCGGGAAGGCACGGCTCAGTTCCGCATGGTTCACAAACTCAAGCAGATCAAGCGGGCTCTCAGGGGTTGGAAGACGAGACCGCGGTCTTCTCTGGCGGATAAGGAAACCGAGCTTCGGGACACTCATGTGGCTCTCCAAGCTGACATTCTGAACGGGGAGCTGGCGGCTAAAGAGAAGATCCTGATTGAGGAGGTCAGCACCATGAGACTGCAGGAGGAGATTAGTGCGGCACAGAGGGCTAAATGTACCTTGCTCAAAGATGGAGACCGCTGCACCAAATTCTTCTATGATGTGATCCGCACCCGTCAGCACCGGAACAGCATCTCCAGACTTCTGAATGCCGAGGGACGTCTTGTAGGGGACCCGGTGGAGATACAGGAGGAGGCCGTCAGATTTTACACTGACTTATATCAGCAGACGGATTACGCTAGCACGTTTCCAGCCCTTGTCACGAAGAGGCTGGTGTCCCACCATGGGAATAGCCTGCTTTTGGCACCTGTGAGGATGGAGGAGGTGGAAGATATTGTGATGAAGGCTAATCCCAACAAAGCTCCCGGGCCTGACGGCTTCTCTTCAGGGTTCTTTAAGCGACACTGGGGTGTGCTTAAGGTCCCTGTACTGGCGGCGGTACAGGAGTTCTTTGCGGAGGGAAGGCTTCTGAAGGAGATGAACCATACCTTCTTGACGCTGGTTCCTAAGAAGGAGGGAGCGACCTCCCTTGCAGATTTTTGGCCCATTGCTTGCTGTAATTTTCTTTATAAGATTATCATTCATCTTATGTGCAGGCGTATGGAGGGGATTATGCAGGGATTGGTGTCCCAGAATCAAGCAGCGTTCATCAAGGACCGGTCGATAGCGGAGCACAGCCTGCTAGCAGATGAGATGGTGAGGGAGTTCAGCAAACCTGGGGGGATGAAGGCTTGTGTGAAGCTTGACCTCCGAAAAGCTTATGATACGGTCAACCGGGACTTCCTGTGTCACTTGATGCTTGCCATGGGGTTCGACGAGAGGTGGGTTGCGAGGGTGAGGGAGTGCATTTGCTTCCCTACTTTCTCAGTTCTCATCCAGGACACGCCTCATGGCTACTTCAGGAGCAACAGGGGGTTGAGGCAGGGTGACCCCCTCTCACCGTATTTATTTACCTTGGCGATAGAGTACTTTACATGCATGATGGACACGGCGGTGCATAGCAAGAGGATCGTCCCCCTTTTCCGGTTGGTGAGTCCGGTTGTCTCCCATTTGATCTATGCTGACGACTTATTGGTGCTACTCCAGTCTTCTATGAGGGGCATGAGAGCGCTATCTGACATTATGGAGGAGTTCGGGCGGCTTTCTGGACTCCAGTTAAACAGGGAGAAAAGCAGAGTCTACTTCAGCTCCCGGTGTACACTGTAGGAGGAGAGAGCCTTCGCCTTGGGAGTGGACAAAGGCGAGCTCCCAGTGAAATAGTTGGGGGTCCCGCTAACGGTCAACTATGCCAGAGAGCAGGATTGTCACAGCTTGGTGAATTTTGTTCAGAGGAGAGTGGAAGGCTGGCAAGCTGCGGGTCTATCATTTGGCGGACGGATTGAGTTGGTGCGTTCGGTTATTGCTGGCATCACGATGTTATGGCTCCAGTCTATCCAGATCCCTACGACTACTATTCGTAAAGTGGAGGCCATCTGTGCTGACTTTATTTGGAGGGGAGGGATGCATGCGATCTCCTGGGACCAGCTATGTCGTCCTCGGGAGGAAGGAGTGGAGTTGAGGCCTCTTCAGGCGGTCAGGAAGGCGGCTTGTGTGAAGATGGCCTGGAGATTCATCAAGGGGGGTTCGCTTTGGGCGGAATGGATGGCGAACAGATACTTAAGGAGGACTAACTTCTGGGCCTGCAAGATAGACAACAATTTCTCGGTCACGTTTAAGGCCATTCTGAGGTGTCGACCGGTGCTTCAGACCGCTATCTGCAGGAACATTAAAGATGAGACGACTACCGACCTCTGGCTTGACCCTTGGTTGGGTTCCAGATCCTTGCTCGAGATATTGGGAGGTCAGCTGGACAGAGAAGCGGGCAGGGGGCTCACATGCAGTCGGATCATCAGAGATAGAGTTTGGAGGCCAGAAGGGTATCCGTATACTGCTCAGCTTGCCGAGGAGATTCGCCTTATTACTATTGACGCTAGCCAGCATGAGGATTCCTGGAGCTGGGCCAGCCCTGGTACGGGAGGCGGGTCAGGTTTATTCTGCTTTCGTAGCTGCTACGACTTGGTTCGGACCCACCACGACCGGACTGAGGAGGTGGACTTCATTTGGGGCAAGGGGATTGCCCGAAAAATGCAACTATGTGCATACCGACTTCTACGGGGTAGACTGATGACGAGAGACAGACTCCTCAGGTTTGGGATGCAGATCCCAGATGCCAAGTGTGTGCTATGTATGGGGAGGACGAATCTATGGGACATCTCTTCTTTGTATGCCCGATGACCTGGCACATTTGGACTGAGCAGTGCGCGCAGCTGAGAGGAGGAGTTGGGGTGGATAGAGACATCCGGAGCATTCTCAGCTGGATCCGAGATCACAGAGGCCGAGATCCGGGGTGGGCCAGAAGAGCCAGAGTTCGTCTCGCCGCGTCCGTTTGGCACATCTGGAAGGAGCGGAACAGACGTATTTTCGAGGGCTTGACTACCCCCCATTGGAATTCTATATTACATAGAATTCGATGTATCAGTAATGGTTCCATAATATTATAATTTGGGGTATGAGAAGTTGTGATATTTATGTATTGTAATACCTTTTCCGCTATATGCGAGGAATAAAATTCACCATTATTCCAATATATATATATATATATATATATATATATATATATATATATGGGTATACAATTTAGTATAAGAGTCTTGGCTTAATAATTAATATACCTAAATATAATTGAAACATCACTGCCTAAGCCTTATATGGCAAATGGGCTGAAGCCCAAATCCACAACAGAATTAAAATACTTAAAAGAACCAACTCTGGGCTTAAAGCCCAAGCCTACAGTTAAATCACTGCTATAATAAACCTAATAACCAAGACGGGCTAAAGCCTAGTTCACAAATTGGCACTCGGGCTGAGCCCCAAAGCCCACAACAGCATAGCAGCCCACAGGAAAAACAAATATTAAACCTAACTACTCTTACTGGGCTCGAGCTCACAACAACTTGGTTAGGGTTAAAAGCCCCGAGTCTCCTTCTCTATTGAGGAGAGAGAAAACAGCCGACAGAACTAAGAAAACGAAGAAGAGGAAGGGAAGAAGAGTAGAGGCGAAGCTCACCGCGAGCGGAGACGGCAACGCTGGCACGGAAGCTCGACAACAGCGTCCGATCTGGGACGGAGCAGTCGACCCACGACAGTGCTGGAACGACGGTTAGGTTCCCGAGGTTAGGCCAGAGGCGGTCGACGATGTGATACAGCGGCCGGATCTGAAGTGTTGGTGGCAGATCTGCGGTCGGCAACGCTCCTAGGTAAGTGGCAGTGGCAGTGGGGTGGTTGGGGTGTCGATCGGTGGTGAAGTTGATGGTTGAGGTCGGGTGGAGTTAGTGGCTATGGTCGGGATCTATGTGGTAGGTGGTCGTTAGGCTGAGATGGTGGAGGCCCGGTTGGTGGAGACAGGGTTGGGGTGTTGGTTTGATGTGTGGTGGTGGGACTGGTGTGGGGGTTGGTCAGCAGTGGTTGTGGAGGGTCTGGGATGGTGGTGTTGTCGTGCAGTGGAGTAGGGTTGGTGCGGTGGTGATGGGTGGTCAGAGCTAGGGTGGAGGGGTTAGTGTGGAACAGTGGTATTGGGGTCTGCTAGGTGGTGGAGGGTGGTGTTCTCGAGGCTAGGTTGATGGTACTGGTCGGGGAGAACAGGGGAAGAGGGAGAGTCGGGGCGGTGGCGGAGTCGCCGGAGTGCGGTGGACGGGCGACGGTCGGTAGCGGCTTGATCAGAACATGAGGGGTGGGGGAGAGCAAAGAGAATTTTGTTTGTAATAAAATATTGGGAGTCCCAATATTTTAATTGAAATTAGGTAGATTGCTCTCCAAGCCTAAATGGCAATTATGTAATATGTAATAGATCTAGGGGTATTTAGTGAAACCCACTAACAGACCTAACTAACCCCCTAACTAATCACTAACTAATCTGCAATTTAGTAACTAATTGATAATTAATACTAACTAAATAATTATGCTAACTAACAGACATTCTCTAACCCAACCCTATAGGCCTACAATCCAAGTCCAATGTTTGGTAGGCAATTATGATAGCTAGCCCACAATTCAAGTCCAAGGTTTGGTAGGCTTACATAGTTAATATCAAATTAATAATTCTAAAATTAATATTAACTAATTATTTAATACTAATAATTCACAATTAATAAATAAATTCTGAAATAAAATTAATTAATTAAATATTAATAACAAGAATTAGAAATAATTCACAATAATTCGAAAAATATTTTTATAAATCCCCAAAATTGTAACATTGATTTCCAAAAACAGGCTTTCCAAAATTAGGTAGTTACATATATAGCGTACATGCATGTTGGATTTCAGAGGATCATCTGCATTTGTTAGAATTCTCTTATAATAACGGTTATCACGTAAGTATCAAGATGTCATCATTTGAGATGCTTTATAAACGAAGATGTCGTAAACTATTGTCATGGGACGATGTAGGACATAAAGTACTATTAAGACCTGAAATAGTAGTTGACGCAACTGAGAAAGTCAAGCAGATTTGAAAGCATCTTTGAGTGACACAAGACTGACAGAAGCAATTGGGTAAACAATCACGAGAGAGTTGGAATTTCACTCTTGAGACAGTATTTTTTGAAGATATCGCTAACACGAGGTATCGTTCGATTTGGAAGAAGTGAAAAGTTAAGTCCAAGATTCATCGGACTTTTGGTATATTGGAGCGTGTTGGCGAGGTAGCCTACCGATTAACATTACCGCCTACCTTAGAAGGTATGCGCAAAGTGTTTCGTGTATCACATTTGAGGAAGTATGTGGCGAACCCCAATCATGTGTTGGACCATTCTGAGATTGGTGTAGGACCTGGTCTGTCGTATGAAGAGTAACTGGTTGAGATTTTGGACCGAAGGAAGGAAATGCTGAGGAATTATATCGTTTCATTGATACGAGTGACATAGAGACATCATTCACCTGAAGAGTTTACTTGGGATCGTGAGGACGAGTTATAAGAGCATTTCCCCCCATCTTTTCGACGATTGAGGTGCCTAGTGCTTTTTAAAACATTGCTAGAAACCCTAGGCCTCATAGCTAGCCATCACAAGACCTAATCTTTCTCCTCGAACTTTGACCAACAGTAAATCAGAAGAAAAATTAATAGAAGATAAAGTGACTTGACCTGACTACTCTCTTGGCAACACTTCTTCGATGAGCTTCTCTCTCTACTACTGTGAATTTTTGTAACGTTTGACGATGCTCCTCTTCTACTCACTCTTTCGATGCAAATCCTTCAAAGATCTGGTCTCCAAGGATCACTAGTAAAAGAAAACACGAGAGCCACACCACTGAGAGGTGATGATGAGTTGTTCTGCTTCTTCATCACTTTTTGCTGGAGAGAGAGGTCGGAGATGTGCAAGACTAGGAGGAAGGATGTGAGTTGTTCCATTATCTACTTGAAGAGGAGAGGAAAACTGACTGGAGGCTTTGTTACTATGGGAAACACCAATGAAGGAGGAGCTCGTTGTAAGGAGGTACCAACTCTCTTTCAGCTTCAGTTGCTTCTTCACTTATTAGTCTCTTGTCGCCTCAAGATGACCGTAACTCTCACTCACCGCCTTGAAGGCCACAACACAACACACTCTCTTGCCGTCCAAGATGGCCATGACTCATGATTTCCAAGGTCTTAGTTCTTTGTGTGAATCTTCAAGCTTGTTGTCCATGGCTTCATGTAGTTGATTCACAGTCACCATAGTCGAGCTTGTCTGATGTGTCAAGCACTTCTATATCTTCCTACTTCATGGGAATCCACGGACATAATGATGTACCTACATGAGCATAACACTAGTACAACAACAGGACCTCCTTAATAACAATGAACACTATATCTAGGTGAGTGAAACCACTCACATGGACAGATACATGGGTTCAATAGTAGTGGCATGCATGGAACAGAAGATGACATTTGCAGAAAATAATTTGACAATTTGTTTAATTTTATATTTTAAAGCACGGTTCAGATCTGTAAGTTGGGATATGAGAAGTTTCTCCCTTGATAATCTCCATTTCATCTGATGCTTTCATGTCGTCAACCCTCCTTTTTTATATTTTACATTTAATGACAAATAAGAAACAAACTGTCAGTGGCCTTCATATTGGAGGATCCATAGATGCTAGTTATAGGGCTTTCAAACATGATTATGATCTCGCTTTTGACATGCAACACCGTTGTCCCTGCCACCTTTCAAGCTCTAGACGTAATTTAAGAAAAAATGAGATGAAACATTTTAATTTCTTGCTTCTAAAAATCAAAGGTGAGTTATCTTCAATACTTCACATTTAGTTCGCTATTTTTACCTTTAGCTATATAAGTACATCGCCTCTTAATGGTGTTTGAACAATGTGCAGTCTGACAGTTTATACTCCCCAGCAATTATGTGAACATAACTGCAAATATAATAAGTAGATATTATCATATTACTACTAATACTTGGATAGTATGCCCTCACTGAAGGTGAAGTCCAGGTAGTTTCTAAAGCTGAATGTACAGAAACTAACTAATACAACTACAATGAAACTAAAGGGGATTTTCATTTATAACTTCAGCTTGATTTTTTAATTTAAATATTTTATTTAATTAAGCATTATAGTCAATAATCAGGTTGATGAAAGTGCGTACCATTCTAGATTCCTTTGATGAAATGAAAATGTAGCATTCAGATAATTTTCATTTGGTAGTGCTTGATGCTTTTAATTATTCAATCACCTTAGGACAACAGATCCAGAGTGGAATGAGAATTTTACTTTCAATATCAGGATCCCACCAACAAATCTTCTGCAGGTACATTTCCTACCTTCCATGTCTATTAGTTTTACTTAGTGTGGGGCCTTTCCTCTCTCTTTTTGCCCTACTACATTTTGCTACACTACCTTCACCTTCATCATCAATATCTAAGAACTGAAATGTATAAATTATTTGACTGCATAGATCAGCTTTAAGGCATTGTACATATATTTGTTATGCCTATTTTCTACTTTTATCTCCGACGTTGATGGAGCTGACACTTCCTAGTTCCTAGTGCATTATACGTACACTTAGTAATCATATTTTCCATAAGTAGTAGTTGCCACAACCACTTCAGTGTGAATGGAGGTACTCTACCTTCATTGATCGTGACTTCTGATGATTTAATGGATAGATGACATTCGTGCTAAAAAACAGATGTGCATGTAAACACGAACTATCATGCATGAAAATATTGGTTACGATGCATCCCTTCATAACAATTCCATCTCAAGTATCGTTCATTAAATCAAAGTTTCGGTGAATGTACTTTGTTAATATTTGTCTCCATATTTTTTAGATTTTCATATTCTACATATTTTTAACTATAACAAAAAAGAAAGAGAAGAAAATCCTTTTGACTAGTTGACTAGTTCTTTAATGGATTATTGGATTTATGATTTAATGTTTCTATATCGATGAAGTGCTTCAGCATCCTGTATTACTGTTTTATAAAATAACATCAGCATAAAGCCCCTTCCATTCCTCTTATAGTTCTTAGAAGTCACTTCAACATCTTTTGTTCATTGACTATTGTTATTGTGTATAATTGGCACACATTTGCTGGACAGTCACCTGTTGCATCTTGTCTATCCACTCGTTCACAGTTGTATCATCTGTTAATTAGACTAGTGACAGTTAAGAAGTCATGTACTATTTATTTAGAGTTTTATCCTGATCGTAGTCACATCAACTACTTGAGTTAATATTTTTGCTTGATTTTTAGAACAGTATCTCTCATTGCTTGATGAATATTTGTTGCTCCGCTACCTAAGATTTGGTAAGAGGGTCATTTTTTTCATAGCTACATATACCGACACTAAATTGCAACATAGATTGCTAGTAGCCACAGGCATATGAAATAGAAAGCGAGATGTTGGTATCCTTTTTGACAATACCTTCTATGGCAACTTTTCTTACCCCATCTCTCATCTGTTTTATAGCTTGCTTGTTTTACAGAATGAACCCAAGCTAATATAAAATTTTCCTAGTAAATTATGTTTTGAACTGCAAGATGAGAGAGGTGGGTGTTTATCATATTGGGAAAGATAATGTATTGCCTTCCGTACAGAATGATCTTCACGACTGCATCCAAGTTGATGTTATTCTTTTTCTCAGGTTGCTGCATGGGATGCAAACCTTGTGACTCCACACAAGAGAATGGGAAATTCAGGTCTCAATGTTGAAGCACTTTGCGATGGTGAGAATGTTGTCCACTGCATTCATATCTTGTTGACTCAGCGGTTTGAATGATGACTATATATATGTTAGTAGTCTTATGTTTAGTCAAAAACTGTGTAATTGAATTATATCTTACCTTTCTGTCAAAACTCTTAGGAGTGAGGAGGAACTCCAAAGGTTGCTCCTTGCTGATTGAACTTAAAACTCCATGACAGGAAAAGACTGTTCTACCTAGCCTTTGAGATTATATAGTAGTGCTATATCTTACTCATATCTGTGCCTTGGTTTGCAAGTTGGTCACCACTCAAATAATTGATGTCACAATGAGTTGACCGGTCATGAAAACTTTATCAATTCTTTTGTTCAGCTTCTCAACAATGAGTCCTGCTGCATCTCAATCCTTTTTTGATGGAAAAAAGGCTTGGATAATGATTTTAACTAGCCTTTCTTTATTGGTGGAAATTTGAAGCACTATAATCTAGGTTGTCAACTTGGAGATATGTATTGTGTATTGATTTGCTTGCGTGTCGTATGATATAACTCTAGGATTTTAGGTTTTTACTTCCAAATCCATATAGGAACATGATTTAATATAATTTTCTCATAAATTTGTATTTGTTTCATTTTACAGGTCCATCTAGCTCTAGAATCCAGATTCTTAAGTATATATTAGAAGACTCAAGTAAAAAACCCAATACTACCCACCATATGTATCGGATCGGATCAACAAATACGTAACAAAATGGTACTATATTCTATTGTAAGATGTGTATCGTGTATTGTAACATACTAACAACGTAGACTATATTTAGTGTTATAGATATAGATGATATCAGCCGAGGCTGATATCTTCTGGTACATGAAAATATCAGATATTATAGGTAAATAAATGTTTTCACGTCGGCTTGGGTTGGGTTAGTAGGTTCTTATATTAAAATTACTAGTTTATTATTTGTACTTGTAATATTATAATTGTTAGTTTGTTACCATGTTATAATTTTATGTTAAATGTTTTTTGTTAGTTAGTTTTAGCCTTGTAGGACATTTAGAACATTTAGTACATCTAGAAATTTGAATTTGATAGGACATTAGTATATATATAATATATTTATATATCCGGTATTTCAATAAATCTATGATACCTGACATGCGATATCTCAAAACCCAAACCAATATGAATTCAATGTCCGATACCTCGAAGGAGTACCAAGGTTCACAGTATCGGCGGTTTTGGATCGGAGTATCGGATTTTTTTGGTATCGGAAAACAAATAATTATTAATAAATTATTTACATTTAAAAATATATATTTTATACATTCAGGCATAATTTTAAGTATTTTCAGTGTTATTTTTTAGTAGTTTTGAAATTAAATGAAATAGTAGTCACCCTTACCGATTGGTTTACATACAATAGATTGATTTTCTTTTTTTTTTACATACTTTTACAACCTTATTATGCTTTAAACCCTTGCTGATATGTCTTTTTAGTTTAATTTTCTTTGCCGAATTGACCGAAAAAGAGACCCCCCAATGTCGGTATCGGTCAGTATCGGATTGGGACATGCCAAACCGTATCGGTATCGGCCGTATCGGATCGGTATCGACTGATACTTTAAACCATGCCTCGAACATTGACTATATTAATTATCAATTGGGAATATGACGTGGGCTTGCCACATTGTACGTATATTTTTCAAGTTGTTGCCATTTTGATTTAGTTTTGGTTTAATTTAGCATTGGTTTATTTTAAGTCATGTTTCCTAATTTGAGTCCTAATTATGTTAGGAAAATGTTGAGTCTTTATTTGGTTCTCTTTGAGTTAAAAGTTGGATTTTTCTTTGAGTCAATGGAGAAGGTCGCTTTGAATCCAGGTTTGGGCAGTTTCACAGGAAACTGGTCCAAGATTCTAGAACCTTCACCTAAAAAGGTTTCGGTCAGTTACAGTTTGATGAGGCCGAATCAACTATAAATATTGACGACGACATGCGCTTTGATGCCAAATATAAAACAAAGAAGAGAAGTCAAAACAAGGGATCGGGCAAGAGGAGGTTACATGGGGTGAGATTGGCTAGACCACATTGTCGATAGCAGTTTTCTTCTTTGACAGCAAATTTACACTCCATTAGCAGCGACCACTGAACACTAAGCCTTGCACACTTCATTTTTTTCCTGTACTGGAGAAAGAGCAGAGCTTGGACCAAACCACAAGGCTAAATAATAAAGTTGGGTTGGATTCAAACTATAACTGTGTTGGGCTTCATTCCGTAGGCCATACTTGTTCCCATCCAAAATATAAAAGAAATAATACTTTGATTGAAAAAGTTATATCTATATATATATATATATATATATATATATATATATATATATATAGGGGAGGGATATTGTACCAAACTTATTGCATCAATTATTGCACCAAACAATCTCAACCACACATTTATTTCAATCATGTGGTTATAAAGCATGCTGACGTGGCAACAACTTTATGGAATGCTTTATAACCACATGATAGAAATAAATGTGTGGTTGAAATTGTTTGGTGCAACAATTGATGCAATAAGTTTGGTGCAATATCCCTTCCCATATATATATATATATATATATATATATATATATATATATGGAATAAGGGTAAATTTTATTCCACGCAAATCGCAGTAAAGGTATTACAATACACTATTCTCACATCTCCCTCCCCAGTTAAGGGGTCATTACAGATACATCGAATTCTGTATTATGTAGAATTCCTACTGGCGGAGTAGCCAGTCCCTCAAAGATACGTCTGTTGCGCTCCCTCCAGATATGCCAAACTGATGCTGCAAGTCTAACTCTAGCCATCTTGGTCCAACCAGGGTCCATGCCTCGGCGATCTCTGATCCAGCTGAGGATCCCTCGAATATCTCTGGCATTGCCAATTTCACCCATCGATCGCATGCACTGCTCAGACCAGATGTGCCAAGTCAACGGACACTCAAAGAATAGGTGGCCCATAGATTCTGCATCATCCGTACAGAGTACACACTTCGGGTCTGGAATCTGCATTCCAAACCTGATAAGTCTGTTCCGCGTCATCAACCTGCCTAGGAGGAGTCTGTATGAACAAAGCTGCATTTTGCGGGCAATCCCCTTCGCCCAGATAAAGTCATACTCCGCAATCCTGTCATGTGGAGTCCGAACCAGATTATAGCAACTTTTAAAACTGAATATCCCTGACCCTCCAACCGAACCAGGATCAACCCATCTCCAGGAGTCCGCAGGCTGGCTAGTATCGATAGTGATCTGACGAATCGCCTCAACAAACTGAGCCATGAATGGATACTCCTCAGGCCTCCAGCTCCCATCCCTGATGATCCGACTATATTTCACCCCCTGCTCGCCTCTCTGTTCATCTGTGCACCCAAGATCTCCAGAAGGGAACCATTACCCATCCACGGGTCTAGCCAGAGATCAGTGTTCGCCCCATCTTTCATAATCCTGGATATAGCGGACTGTAGAACCGGTCTGCACCTAAGGATAGCCTTAAATGAGACCGAAAAATTGTTATCAATCCTGCATGTCCAGAAATTCATCCGCCACACATATTTGCTAGCCAGCCACTCTGCCCAAAGGGAACCTCCCTTGATGAACTGCCACACCATCCTCACCCCAGATGCCTCCCTAACCGTCCGAAGAGGTCGCAACCCCACTCCTTCCTCCCGGGTCCGGCAGAGTTGTTCCCAAGCGATCGCATGCATACCTCATCTCCAGATGAAATTAGCACAAATGGACTCCACCTTCCTTATGGTAGCTATCGGAATCTGAATCGACTGCAACCAGAGCATAGCGATGCCAGAGATGACAGACCTCACCAGCTCAATACGGCCACCAAAGGACAGTCCAGCTGGCTGCCAGCCTTCCACTCTCCTTTGGGCAAAATCCACCAGGCTGAGGCAATCCTGATCCCTGGCATAATTGACCGTCAACGGAACCCCCAGATACTTTACCGGTAACTCTCATTTCTCCACTCCCAGAGCAAGGGTCCGTTCCTCCTTGAGGGTGCACTGAGAGCTGAGATAGACCCTGCTTTTCTTCCTATTCAGCTGAAGACCGGACAACCTCCCAAACTCCTCCATAATATCTGAAAGCGCCCTCATCCCCCTCATAGATGGATGCAGGAATACCAAGAGGTCGTCAGCATATATCAAGTGAGACACCACCGGCTTGACCTGCCTGAAAAGAGGGACAATCTTCCTACTATGCACAGCCAGGTCCATCATATAAGTGAATTACTCCATCACCAGAGTGAACAGGTACGGAGAAAGAGGATCCCCTGCCGCAGTCTCCTGTTGCTCTTGAAGCATCCATACCCTGAATGAGGACCGAAAATGTAGGGGAGCATATGCACTCTCTCACCCTTGCCACCCATCTCTCATCAAACCCCATAGCAAGCATAAGGTGGCAGAGGAAGTCCCTGTTGACCGTGTCATAAGCTTTCCGCAAATCCAGCTTCACACTGGCCTTCATCCCCCCCCCCCCCCGGCTTGTTGAAATTTCTCACCATCTCATGTGCAAGAAGACTGTGCTCAGCAATCGAGCGCCCCTTGATGAAAGCCGCTTGATTCCGAGACACCAAGCCCTGCATAATCCCCTCCATACGACGACACATGAGGTGAGTAATTATCTTGTATAGATAATTACAACACGCAATAGGCCTGAAGTCGGCGAGGGAGGTCGCGCCCTCCTTCTTCGGGACCAAGGTCAAGAATGTGTGATTCAGCCCCTTCAACAACTTCCCTTCCAAGAAAAATTTCTACACCGCCTCTAGGACCGAGAACTTTAGCTCACCCCAGTAACGTCTAAAGAAACCACAAGAGAAGCCGTCAGGCCCCGGAGCTTTATTAGGATCTGCCTTCATCACAATAGCCTTCACCTCCTCCAATCTCACAGGGGCCAACAACAAACTATTCCCATGGTGTGTCACCAGCCGCTTCGTGACAAGACCTGGGAACGAGATGGGATAATCAGTCTGCTGATATAAGTCCGAATAGAACCTGACTGCCTCCTCCTGAATCACCACTGGGTCTCCAACAAGCCTGCCCTGCCATTGTTGTACCGGAATGGCCGAGTCTTCCAAGTGGGCCTCTTAGAGAGACCTACCCGTATATGGGAGTGATCGCTGGTCCCCGCTGCTAGCCCTTCCGCCATGGAATTCGGGAAGTAGCGAAACCATTCGCTATTTTCCAAAGCCCGATCAAGCTGACAGGCGATCTTGTTATGGACCGTCTTATTGTGCCAGGTCCAGATGTGTCCAGCTCTCTCCAGTCCCCTCAGCCCAGACAAGAGGAGACACCTCTGGAAGTCGTATAAGATCGGATCCGGCACCGGATGGCCTCCCACCTTCTCTTGCCGATGAAGCATGGCATTGAAGTCTCCCATAAGCAGCAGGGGGAGATGCAGGTGCTCCGCCATCCGACCTACGCGAACAATGTCCTCCCACAAGGTATCACGAAGCCGCTTATCATTGTGCCCATAAACTGCGCCAAGAATGAAGTGGAATCCTCCTTTGTTTATAAAGGATATGCCGATAAGCTGCTCGGTCATCATAACCTGTTTTCTTTCCCAACTATCTCTGTTCCACCGAACCCAGATCCTAGCCATATCACAGAGATCTAGGTTGTGAGATTGCCCTCAGTTCCCCGTAGTCCTGCGAGATAGCATAGTCGTTCCTCTAATCTTCGTCTCAAGTAGAATAGAAATGTCACACTTCTCCCTCTTCAGAATGCCACTAATCTCCCTCCTTCTCCCAATGGAACACCCTCCACGAATGTTCCAGACAAGGACCGACATTAATTAATTAATGTGGGGTCCCCCTGAACTCCATCTGGACTGACACCCGAAGGAAGTGTTCCGTCCGTCAAATCTATATCCTCCCCCATCTCGATCCCCGAGGAGGGAGTAAGATGGGCCTGAATCCTGGAAAGAGTCAAGGTCCAATCTGGATTGGCCACGGTCTGATCATCTAGCCCCCTGGCTGAAGCTCATCTTCCCGTGGGGACGTGGCATGCCTTTTCCTGCTATAGACCTTTTTCACCATAGAAGTCTCTGTCCCATCCTGTCTGCTAACCAGGGAACTTATACCCCTGGTCACCGTATTCCTCTGGAGCCTGAACGGGACCATCGCGCCCTGAGAGCCCTCCTGTCTCGGCGGGGTGTCATTCTCTGACCTCCTATCCCCCTCCATCAGGCAGTCCTCCGTCGGCATGACTGTCGCCGCCACTCTGGTGATGGGACTGGACGCCACCTCTGGCTCAGCTACCTCCATCTGCGCAGTTGAGGACCTAGCTGTCTCCGTCCCTCTAGTCAGGCAAGCACTAGAAGAGTGACCAAAGCACGCACAGAGGGAACACATTGGGGGGGACCCAATCATACTCCACGGCCTGAGTCAGAACCTCCCCGGACGCCACCTGAAACTCGAGAATATTCGGGAGCTCCGTCCCAGCCTTAATCTCCACAAATACCCTGGCGTACATCAGCCTGGTACGGAAAGCCGTAGCCTCATCCGCCTTGATCGGCTTACCGACCAAGCTAGCTAATCTCATTAGCAGAGGGATGCTCCAGTATTTCACCGGGAACTCAGGAAAGCGAATCCAGATGGGAATCACATTCAACACCTCCTTCTCACATCTCAACTCCGGTATCCACTCCTTCAGGATAGTGAGCCGTCCGTCAAAGGACCAGGGCCCTCCTTGAATAATCCTGGACACATCCTCCTCCAAGCCGAATTTCACAAAGTAAAATCCATTCTCACAGGAGAAGATCTCCATGCTCCCCTTGGGACGCCATACCCTCTCTGCATATCTCCGTATCTGTCCATAGAACGATTTACTTCCCAACACATACATCACCAGCGTGTTCTTCCAGAAGTCCGTTACCTCCGCTATCTCCTCTGCTGGAAAATATGCTCGGAGGCCTCCTCCTACCTGCATCGGTGGCACATACTCCATCGACACCAGACTCTTGTTCACACCCGGCATACAAACATCCTTCCAGGATTTGGGACGAGACCCGTCTGTGGCCGTCCGGGGAGTGGCAGACGAAGGCCTCTGACTCCCGGCATCTCCAGCGATACCCTTTCCTTTCTTCGCCGCCGTCGCCTTTGGTCGCCATCCAGATGCAGTGCGTTCCGGTCCTCCTTCCTGTCGTCGTGTGCCACCTATGCCGATGGTAGACCTATTCCCGTTCCTCCCAGGGACCGTCTGACTCATTACTTGATTTGGAGCCCCTCTTCCCCCTCCCGGACGTCGTCTCACCACCGTCGTCCAACCATCATCCTCTATCCGGCCATCCCGAGACCCGGATCCCGATCCGAATTCGAACATAGGAGCATCCCCGTTGATTGTCGGAGTAGTCGCAGCCCCCCGGGCCGCCCTGCCCTCCTCCACCGCATGGGGGGGGGGGAGGGGGGTCGGCCGCCCCCCCTTGGCCGTCGCCCAGCCCGGCGCCTGCACAGATGGGGCTCCGCCCGACCCCCTGCTTCCGCCTCCAGGCCCCCCCCTTCCGTCTGGGGGGGCCGCCCGCCCCCTCCCTTCCTCCCAGGTCTTCTCCTCCCCTCCGCGAGAGGGTCGGGGAGGAGGGGTGAGGAGAACCCTAGCCTGCGTGCGTTCGCCTCCCAGGTTGACTTCCATTTTTTCCATATATATATATATATATATATATATATGCAAATGACCTCTAGCCTAGTGGTTAAGAGAGATGCATGCGGCCCGAGTGGTCAGGAGTTCGAATCCCAGTGGGAGCGATTCCAGAAAC
Source organism: Iris pallida (assembly GCA_029216955.1). Taxonomy (NCBI): domain Eukaryota; kingdom Viridiplantae; phylum Streptophyta; class Magnoliopsida; order Asparagales; family Iridaceae; genus Iris; species Iris pallida. The sequence continues at coordinate 3,021,406 of JANAVB010024997.1, forward strand.
AATTTACCTGGTTCCAAAAAAAAATATATATATATATATATTGAAAATGGTAATTATGTCGAACGCTCCCACTGGGAATCGATCTCCTGACCACTCGGGCCGCATGCCTCACCGCTACCACTAGGCTAGGGGGTCATTGGATGCCAAGGACCTCTAGCTCAAGTGGTTAGAGTGAGGTATATCCCCCGAGGTTGCAGGTTCGAGTAACGGGAGAAGCACATTTAGTTTCCGTGGAGGAATTAATGTGAGAGCAACCAGAGTGTAGACTGGTTGCGGATGTGATACAAGTGCGATGCAGGTGCGGGTCTTCCGGCCTAGTTTGTAGGCCTTACAGGAGTCTGTAACACAATTACCTCTTTCAAAATATGTGTGTGTGTGTTTTGAAAAAGTAAGTAATTTGATTGATGTATGGTTGAATACACTTTAACTAGAGGATTATACCCCAGAAGACATCCATCTTTTGCATCCTAGTAACAATATCAAACTTTTTCTTGCAGTTCCTGAGCAGCGGATGCACATCCTTTTTGATACTCTGTAGTAGCCATTTACTTCTAGCCCCACCTTTATTGAAAATTCTATTATTTTTCTCTTGCCATAAGTGCCAAATGGTAACATTGAGAGCATGTCTCTCCACAATATACTCCTTGGAAGTTGTAACCTTTCTTACTTTTATACTGGATAGCAGGATAGTGTCCATAAGATTATTAGTAGAAGTTACCCCTAGGGACCATGCTACTGGTCCGCAAATCTCTGCGGTGTACTCACATCCAAAAAATAAATGCTGAATAATCTCTTTCCTCTCACACGAAGCACAGGTTTTCTCTGCAATAGTACCAAAGGTTAGCAGTTCATCCTTGGTGAGAAGTCTGCCCTTGATGGTCCTATAAGTGCAATAGGACATCTAGCCATAGTAAGAATATCACAACACATCCTGCCATTCCACTACAGTAGGAGGGCCTCTAGACTCGCTGCTGATTTGAAGGTAAAGGATCAAGTGTTAGAGAGATTCCATACCCAAATATTCACAGGCCTGCAAAGGGGTAGTGATTCTTGCTGCTGAGGTGTTCCATTATTAAGAATGTGGGCAACTTGTCAATCTTCATTGCATATAGAGGCTTGCCAGCCAAACCTGTCAATAAGCCTTCCTTGTGCCAACCACTTATCAAACCACAGAGAAGTGGTTCTACCATTAACAATAGCCCTTGATGTAGCTGGCTGGAGAGCATCCCTGATATGTAGAACACTTTTCCAAGTAATAGATGCATTATTATCCACCTGAATGGACCAACAATTCCTGCCCCTCAAGTACTTATTCTTCATCCACAAGCTCCATATACTTTCAGTAGTCAGAAGATTTCATCCTCTCTTCATTTGCAGACTGGACATCATTGATATTTCTCAGCCCAAGCCCTCCTTCAGGTTTTGCAGGTTCAGGCCACTTGATAGCATGTCTAGAGTTCTCCCATATGAAACTAGCACATAAAGGGAGTATTTTCTTGATCACTGACTGAGGAAGCTTGAACAATGGAAGCCAGAACATTACAATATTACTGATGACAGACTTAACCAGTTCTAGTCTCCCAACTACCTGTTGGCCAATACGAACCATACTACCTGTTGGCCAATACGTCCCTATTTCTAATGGTATCCTTAATATTCTTGGGTTCTTCTTAGTTGTACAATTTTATGCACTTCGTCTTGCTGGAATACTCTTCTATTTTCACACACTTTGAAACTGCCAAAACCGAGTTCTGATGGTTTGGTCCACATAGGAGTTTTATCTGGTTCACACCAGATGCTATATTGTTAGGATCTAGATGTAACCCTAGAGGGGACGAGGTGAATAAGGTTTGTAGGCAAATTTCAAGTTAAAGCACAACAGGATAACAAAACCTTGTATCCCATATTTTTTATCGTTTCAAAATTTACAACAACAACAATGAGATGCTATATTGTTAGGATCTAGATGTAACCCTAGAGGGGACGAGGTGAATAACGTTTGTAGGCAAATTTCAAGTTAAAGCACAACTGGATAACAAAACCCTGTATCCCATAATTTTTATCGTTGCAAAATGTACAACAACAACAAACCCTCTATCTCATATTTTTGTGGTTGTTTGTTTGAATCTTTTTCTTCCATCTAACTCTGTTAACTGCTATGACCTCTGTAACACTAAGATAATTCATATCCTTCTTTATCACATCAATTCAAGTTCATTTAAGCCTATCTCTAGGTTTAGCGGCTCATTTAACTCCTCTTTACTGGAGCATGTATTGGTCTTTGATGCACATGTCCAAACCATCTAAGTCAATTTTCTCTTATCATATCCTCAGTTGGTGCCACCTCTGACTTTCCTCGAATACGCTCATTTCTTATTTTACTTTTCAATGTATTGCTAGTCATCCGTCTTAGCCCATTTCTGCTATACTAATTTTCTGAACATGTTTCTTAATTCCTATAATATTCTTATCTATAAAGAATGGCTTGTCTTATAGCTATCTTGTATATTTTTTTTTCAAATTCTAGGTATTTTCTGATCACAAAGTAATCTAGAAGTACTCCTCAATTTCAACCATCTTAATTCTATAAATTACATACTTCTTAATCTTTCTGTTACGGTGAACAAGGTTCTTAAAAGTGCTAGTCGTGCGGACACCCGATGCCTAGCTTACCTAAGTGGCCGTCTAGTTCTAGGTCGGACATTTTTTTTCCATAAAAGCCTATTAGTTTCATCAGAAAATAGCGGGTCAGAGAATTCCCCCCCCCCCCAAATAAGTCTATTATTTTCATCTGAATTTTTTTTCCATAAAGCCCATTATTTTCATCCGTTTTTTCTTCTTCATGAAAGCCTTTTTTTAGCATGTCAGAGAATAAGGTGTCTCAACCCGGCCGGTTAACATCAATATATATTCTTTATCAGAAAAGAAAGGAGACATGAGGTTACTGATCCCAACATGCTTTCCTCCAACGTAAAGGAGAGTGACGAAGGGGTTCCCGCTCCGACTGGAGGAGGAGAAGTGGGCTAGGATTTCAACTCGAACTTTCTAAGGAATGTCTTCCTAAAGATCAACTAGAAGGTACTCGTCGCTTGTGGCAAGGTTGGTCGGATATTCGGATCTCACGGAGGAAGGTGCTCGTCATCGCGACAAGGTCGGTTAGATATTTCCAAGCATGTCCACTTGTCGTGTCGGGACAACTACCATCCTAGGTGGCGGCTCCCTCTTCCATGTCGACAATTTTTTTCTTTTCAACTACCCTAAAATCTCTGCCAGTCTGTCGACCTCGGAAGAGGGAGTGGAGAAGGAGATGAGTTATCAATTTTGACTGATTAACACTCGGCTCCGGTTGAAATGTATGCATCTCATGACTATCTAGCTCCTAGGCGTCGATAATAGTGACTTTTAGAACATTGATGGCGAAAGATTGATCCTAAATACCGAAAACTATCACTACTAGGTATCTCGTCCATCTATATGTACTATCCAATTCATTTCCCTTTGCCTTTTGCTTTAAGTTTTCATATATCCTGTTTTTGGCCTACTTATTTGAAAATCTTTATATTCCAAAGTTTGTCTCTACATCTCTATTTTAACATATAATCCTTCTGTACTAGACATATCCAGGAAGAGGTTCCATAGTGTATGATGTTTACTAATGATGTTGTGTTGGTCGAAGAGAGTACAAAAGGATTATATGTCAAAATAGAGGTGTAGAGAGAAACTTTGGAATATAAAGATTTTCAAATAAGTAGACCAAAAACAGGATATATGAAAACTTAAAGCAAAAGGCAAAGAGTAATCTCATCCATAATATGTGAAAGGTGTGAACTTAATGTTGATCTTGATGTAAACCAACGATAATAGGAATTTTTTTACTATCTCCTTCAACGATTTGCTGATCGTCGTGGCTCTATCATATATATCCTTAATAGTCTCAATATAGCTAATAAGAACTTTTTCCCCCTCCAAAGCCGGCTACATTAGCTTTCTAGGAACTATGTCATAAGCTTTCTCCAAGTCAATGGAAACCCCTTTTTTTCTACAAATATTTTTACCAACCAAACTTCTTAATTAGTAAATGGCAAAAAACCAAATTGATTTTATGAAACTCTAACTTCTTTTCATAATCTTTGCTCAATTGCTCTCTCTCGTAGCTCTATGGTATGTCTCAAGCTTATTTCTCAACACTTGTTACAACTTTGTATATCCCTTTATTTTTTAAATATGGCACTATAATGCAAAAAAGTAAAACATTGAAGATATTTACAACATATCCCTCCAAGATGGAAGACTTGCACTAGAAAGGGTTGATCCTCATACAATCCCAATAACCATCAACCAATCAACACGATAATAAATCTACCTAGTCGCTTGATCTAACAACCGAAAACCTAGCATGCTCTTGTTTGAACTCCAGGAACAACTTCCCAATTACAAATAGAAAGTATAATGGAAAATAGTTAATAAACAACGTTACTTTATGTTAAAGAAGGTTTCTTGAAGGAATCTTAGGGAAGCTCTAATGGAATCTTGAAAGTTGTACTTAAGACTCTTAAGATGATCAAGGAAGGATGTGCAAAACACAACGTCTATACCAACCTCTGTTTCTTGAAGCACAAGGAAAATTATGATAGAAGTTTTAGTGTTGGAGAGTTTTGAAGAGCTCTTCATCCTAGAGGACTATTATTAGACTTTAGTATACTTCCTCTTTCCATTTAGGACACTAATAGAGTTGCCAAATAAGTACTTAAAATCCCCGAACCTTTTACTAAGTCCAAGTCGGTTTGACTATTTTAGGCAACCAGTTCATCAATTAAATCATCAAAACAACTGTCATGTCCCGATTCCGCAGAGTCATTTCGTCCTTCCTTCGGACTCTGTGAGACCGTTCGTCCTCGCTTGGGCGTGATGCCGTGCAAGCCTAAGCTGCGCTTGCACAAGGCCAAGACCTGTACAATGACAAAATAGACAAGATAGACAATAACGCAGCGGAATATACTACAGATATTTGAAGTAGCAGCGGACATTTTGCATAATATAATTGAACACAAGGTAGTAGAAACAAATCTATTTATTAATTTCATTTGAACACGGATTATAAGCTCTCAATTCTCTCTGATACAATGTTTACATTCTTTTAGAAACATTACAGATTACAATGGTCTCGTTCCATACATTACATCCCTTTATATACAAAATCAACTCTTGCAACAGATGAGCATCTATTGGCATCTCTTCTGATTTTTTGCTCCTGAGGATGAGGTTCGGGTTATCGCTTCGGACTATCCTTCTCGATGCATCTTGCACCTGCATGCAGACTGATGATGGGTCAGTATATCAGCATACTCGTGATTGTGAACAAAGCCTACATTTGTTTGAAACAATCACTAATTCATTTAGTGAGAAAATATTTCTTGTGATGAGATCTTGCTACTTTTACCTATGTTCATTTCTTGCAGTACATAGTCAGATTACATCTTTTGTAAACACTTTAAAAAGCCACAGTTCATTTCAATTCAAGCATTCAAGGGACTATTTATTTCATGCACGATGACTATTCTCTTTTTGTGAAGTGCGCAACTTGTTTCATGAGTCATACTTTATTCTCAGAGACAATATCATTACATTATTTTCTCTTATTCAAGACATTCTCATAGTCAGACTTCACGCACGATTATCATATATTTTTTTTACAGGGACATAACATGTTCTTAGCAACAAATTATTCATATAAGCAGATTCATAAACAGAAATTTAAGCAACACATGTATCACTTTTTCAGTGATTCTTACCATAGCCGACAGTCCATCCCTGCACAAGACAAGGATTAGCATAAACATGATATAACCAATGTTGTTTTCTGTACGTCTCTGCATTGTTAACTCTTAGCAAAATCATTAATGACACATGCATACTCGATTGGCAGCTGTTACTCTCCGGTTCAGCTCTGCACCAATCAACACTTATCTATATGGTGGTCCATGGGTATTTCCATGATTAGCTGCTGTGACTCTTTGGCTCAGCTCGTCGCTAAGGACTCAACACCCCCCTGATCGCGAGGTCTCATTTACCTCAGGGTGCCCTATTCTCTCCTAGGCCGAGTGGTTCGAGACGTCCTAAGAATCCACCCGAGAGACGATACTTGTGCACAAGTTGTCCGAGACCAATGCACTTGCTCTAGCATTTCTGTCAGGTGAAACAGATTTTGATCAAATCTTCCAGATATGCGACACGTTCATTTCGTGCCTTAGCAGATATACGACACGTTTATTTCGTGCCTTAACAGATGTACGACACGTTCATTTCGTGCCTTTCTTTTTTTAGGATCACATAGCCAACAACTTCTCTCTTTTCTTATCAAGCATGACAATGAATCATATTCAGAACAAATATCTATATTAGCATGGCATCATCTCATTTGATTTAACATAGCAAAAGTTCATTTCTTTTTATCAGGCAACAATCTTTCTTTTAGCATACATGTTATCTCTTTTCTTATTCTTAGCATGGCAGCATGTGGATTCTCTTATAAGCATGCTCAATGATTACCATCTTGTTATTAGCAATAGCATTCATTCAAAAATTTAGATTCTTATTAGGCGTAAGCGAATCATAAAATGAGTCTTTGTCCACTCATCCAGATCAATCGTCTTCTGTTGCAGAGCCAATAATTCGATCTCTCTATTTATCTAGTGCCTTCGCAGAGCGGGGCACTACAACAACCACCTGAGCTTGTTGTCTAAAATTTCAGTGCATCCTGTGCTGGTAATCAAGTCACTTGGGCTTTCCTGTGTGGCTCAGCCCGTCAACCACTTTGTGGGCCCTACTCGCTTTGCACTATGCATCTTTACCCAACCACACTCGAGTCTGCATCCACTCTCTGCGCTTCACGTCCGCTCCTCACTTTCTCGTGGTGAAGGTTCTAAACGACGGTAGGCGGGTGTGCGGTGGAGAGGATCCGCCTAGGCCCCCTAGACATTGCCTAGACGCTTGATACATTTTGGACATTTTTACTTATTTTTTTTTTGCATAATATGCATATTCTAATGGTGTTTTATGCATAACTAAGTTGTAGAACAAAGATTTATGAAGTTTCGGTCTTGTAAAAGTGAACCATAGATCCATAATGCTTGCAAAATTGTTTTGCCAAACCATCTGGTCATATATTGCTCTGTCTAGGCGTCCATCTATGCCGCCTCACCTCCGTCTATACCGTCAAACCTCCGCTGGCCGCCTACTCCACCGCCAACGGCAAAATCGGTACAGATAGCGGCCGCCTAGCGCGTAGGTGACCGCCTCGATTGCCATTTAGAACAGTGCTCGTTGTGCAATCCGACGCACGTGCCTGCTACTGCCTGCTCCCGTCCACCCGCATTGTGCTCAACATGACCTACTCCGGGTCTGGGCCTGCGCTGCTCTATTTATTTTCTGCTTTTTCCCAGGGATGTTGCTTGTAGTAAATAATCCATTCGGGCTTCAAGCAAGTCTCTTGACACCTGAACACTTGGGCACTTGTATTGCATCAACCACAATGTTGTACACTTTTGACTTTGGTTGCAAAATTTCAAATTTGAATTTTGTCCCCAAAACGATTTGGTTAAAACTCGGTCTCTTCTCATTTCAACAACCTATGCAGGCTCAAACATATATCAAATACACAATGTTTCGTTAATTATCAAACCGAGCTAGATTGACTCGACATATATAAGGGCAATAAGCCTCCTTTTATTGTAGTTGAGTGATGTTGAATAAAATTGAGGGCTCTTCCAATGGTTGCTTTTGCGATGCAAGATAGCCCAGTAAACAGCCATAGTACACTGATGTTCTGCAATCCAGATATAGCCCAAAAAACAGCTTTGATACCCTTAAAAACACTAAAACAGCCCCTAAGCCTTTTGCCCAATGCCTAACCCTAGTCTCTACATTATATATAGATTTCAATCCCCAAACTTTCGAATAATTTGTTTCCAATTCTAAACCCGAGTGTCATATTCTTCCAAATTGAAAGATTGACATCGGTTGCACGCTTGCTCTATCAGAATTTTTCATCAGAAGGCATTTCTAATATACTACTAGACATACTACTAGACTATGGTATTAGTTTCAAATCATCTTCAATGTAAGAGTATTTGCTTGAGTTGATTCACTGAATATGACTTGAACAGCATCTTACATCAATTACAAGTAATGGGTTTTCTTCTAGGAAATTTGCATGAGAGCGTGGTGGAATTAGAGGGCCTTGGTGGTGGTGGAAAGATATATCTAGAGGTAATTTATTCTGATATTAATTGCAAGATAAATACTGGTCATATGTAGGAGATCCTTAACATATCAAGTTTTAAATACCTAACACTTATCTTTTGTAGTTTGATTTGTTGGTGTGTTGTCAACTAATGGTTATCAATTATTCTCAATTGTGTATTATACTCGAAAGGATCTATATGCTGATATGGGCAACATCTTTACCAAGGCGGAAATTCATCATACATTAAAACTCCGCTTTAATCCATATTAAAAAGCATCTGAGACTCCACGAGGAACTTCCGCACAAGCAAAATGTACCACCTCATATATTCTGTATAGAACATAGACTACCATTAATTTTTAGCCCACTCGCATAAACACAAAAATAGACAGACATATAGAACATATAATTTGTGACATGATCCAAGCTACAAGCTATATAGAAGTAGAACATATAATTTTTTGTTGGCTTTTTACCATATCTATGAAGTTTAGCAGCTACATATTGAGAATGTTTCGGGAACTAAAGCTTTAGAGAGAGATCATCCTATATTTCTTCAACCTGCATCAATGTTTCCTCACTTGTTGTCTGATCTATAATAGTTGCGAAAGACTGAGAAGATTTAGTAATTATAATTTTGACCTATTTGTCAGGTCAGATACAAAAGCTTTGATGAAATTGATCAAGAAAAACAGTGGTGGAAGATTCCTTTTGTCTCAGACTTTCTAATGAAAAGTAGCTTGGGGTCTGCTTTGAAAATGGCTCTTGGATCTGAGAGTATAAATGCCAGTCAATTTGTACAATCTGCATTTGGTCAGTTAAAACCTTCATTCAGTACTTACATTCAAGAAGTCCCCACTCCTAATAGTGAGAAAGAGCTTTCTAATGGCTCCGAAGAATCTTTGAGTGCTGTTGCTGGTCCAGAGCCATTACTAAAGGAACAGAAGGGTGCAGAAACCTCAGTTGATAATATGAAGGCTGAGGACGAAAAGAATTCATTAGAATTTGATGTTGATGATGATAAGAAAAGTGTTTCTTTATTGGACAAAACAACTGATGTATCTTTGCCACAAGATAAGTATTTTTGGGAAACTTTTTCTCAATTAATTAACCAAACAGTGGTTCAGAAGTTTGGTTTTACTCTTCCTGAGATCAGATTGTGGGAGGGTTTTGATTTGCTGAATAAAATGAACTTACAATCACAGAAAATTGCAGAAGAAGAGTATGTTGAATCTGGACTGGCTACTCCCGTACCTACTCCAGAAAACAGTAATGACAATGATAGTCAAAAAGACCTCTCTAGGGATGGTACTCTGTCGTCAATTCTGGATATTAGAAAAGCATCCTGGAATGTTCTGAGTCAGACAGAAACTATTTTAGGAGCATTGATGGTCCTCACTACACTATTACCTCAGAAAAAAGATTTAACTTCAGTGGCTGATGAGAACAAAAGAGATCCTTCTATGACTGAACGGGAGGATGCTACTGGGCATTCCTTGGAGAAAACAGAGAATTCTTTGCTTCCACTGGAAGCGTCAAATTTAGATACCAGAAAAGCAGAGGAGATGCGAAAACTGTTCTCTAGTGCTGAAAGTGCAATGGAAGCTTGGGCTATGCTCGCAACCTCACTGGGTCGGACAAGCTTTATAAAATCTGAATTCGAGAAGATTTGTTTTCTTGACAATGATTCCACGGATACACAGGCAAGTGTTGTTTTCAGTAACCATCTTTTTTGCTATTAAGTGTTTTCTTTGTCGTAGCCCTCAGTTTTAGTACACTGGGGAATTCAATTTAAGTTGGGAAATACATACAGCTGTTGATTTAGAGAGTTGCAGGTAGCCCTTTGGCGCGACTCACTTCGAAGAAGATTAGTTGTTGCTTTCAGAGGTACTGAGCAAGTATGTTGTGATATCTAATGTAAATGCAGTTTCTTTGGTGTTGTTTCTTTGTGAGATTTTCTGATGTTATCCTGATGTGGCTGAATCTTTGATGTGCTAATTGTTTTCTTACAGTCAAGATGGAAAGACCTGCGCACTGATCTAATGCTTGTGCCTGCTGGGTAAATATTCTAGACACTTTAAAAATGATTTTGCCAAGTGTCCCCATTTAAATAGTCTGAGAAATTGGACTTGATAATCATTGATATTGTTTGTGGAACTTAACTGCTTATTCTAGGATGCGTAAGCAGGGCATAAGAGAATTTAAGGAATACCTTATTATTGTTTTAGTAAATGTTTAAATTAATGCAACATGTTTTCTTTCTGTCTTTAGACACAACCATATAAATGTACATAGTTAACTGGATAAATCCTGTAGATCTTTAATAGGAAAAATTTGATGAATAAAGCACTTATTACCACACTTGTACTACATAACTAAAAATGTATATTTTTTTCATGAAACATTTAAGTGGTTTTCTATTTAGGAACATAATGTTATCTTGTCATGACTAATACTTGTATTAATTTTAAAAAAATGTGTCTTTTCAGTTAGTATTATATATTAAAAAAATTGACTTTGATGATTTAGTTGAATATTATTAGAATCCAAATGGAGCTAAAAAGTTGCATAACATGTCTTATCCCAGTAAGTGTAATTAAGTAAATAATACCTCGTCATCATCATCCAAGCCTACTCCCATCAATATGTGGTCGGCTATGGAGCATAAGAAAGTTCCATACAAAATTTACAAAGTTTTATGTCCGGCTGTCGACCTGACGTCAACCCTCTATGTTGGTGCCAAATTCATAGCCAAGGTTCCTGTGAGCATGAGAGGGCCATACCTTAGAACTTGTGTGGGCATGTAGGTAGACCTAACTTTGGATTGCAATTCAAGCTCACCAAGAAGTGCCCTGCAAGATCTAGACGGAGATGTAAGATGGTACAATTTGCTATAAGAAATTGCATTAATCTCTATGACACATTATGCCAAAGAGTGAAGTAATGTCAATCCTATTAAATAGTACCTGCTTGAATAATAATCAACAACAATGATTTGATCCAAATTTTTTGGGCCAGCTACAAGAATCCTCATATTCCATTCAGCTCCGTAAGGGCCGCCGCCTCTATAACATGTGAATGTTGTAGCCTTTTCTCCAGCCTCAATCCAAGTGCGTTTCAGGTCCAACATTATTATAGCGTTTTTGTATATCTATGAGAAGCTCTATGGCACCCACAATTACTAACTAAGATCTTGCCTCTCCTAATTGGTGCATCAGTCTCCTTTGGCATTCCAAACATCTCAAGTGATTTTTACTCAAACTTATTCTCAAATGAGACTGCCTCTCTAATGCACTCATTTCTTCGCCCCTCTTTTAATCTATGTTGTCACAGACGACGCCTAGGCGTGCAGGTTGGAGAGGTCTCGCCTCGACCCGGGGAAAATTTTCCTGGGTGAAGTTTTGCTCGCCTAGGCGCGCCCGCCTAGGGTCGCCTAGGGGAAAAATGCCCGCCTAGGGTCACCCAATTATGCTTACTATCCTTACTTGATGTCGAATATTGGTTATTTCATATTTGTTGCTTCTTATATTACTTTTATGTTTATTGCTTAATGCTTATTAGTTATACTACATATTTGTTGTATGCATAATTATAGAATTTTTTGATTCAAAATAACGGATCCTGGACGGGCGCCTAGGCGAGGCGGGTGGCCTGTCGCCTCGCCTCGCCTAGCGCCCAGTACAACATAGCTTTTAATACATTGCCTGGTATCCACCTCAGCTTTTACATTGCCTGGTATCTGATGTGGGCCCACCCATCATCACATACGCCCGTCGTCGGAGACGTGGAGTTTAGGCCCAGGCCCACTGTTTAGGCCTTTTTCTGTATTTAATCATAAAGGGGCCTTTTCTGTTATTTAGTTATAAAGGGTATTGTGGTCTTTCACCACAATAATCCCTTTAGGGTTTTGTTTCCCTTTTCTATTTATAGCTAGGGCTAGCCGTCTTTAGTTTTTATGCTTGTATTGAGAAAACTCTCGCAAGTGTCAATGAAGAAGGATTTATTACTTTGATCCGTTCATCAAAGTTGGAAGTTTTGTTCTTTTTCTATATAAAAGATCATTCTATTTCTATTCCTCTTGGTTATTTGTTGGGTTTGGTGAACCGATTAAGTCGATTCACATCATTTGGTATCAGAGCTTTCTACGAGCCATGGCCGATGGAACAAGAAACACGATCGATGAGAAGATCCGAGGTCTTCGGGAGGACTTCACCGCCGAGATCGAGGGTTTGAAGAAATCGATGGAGGTCGCCGCGAAGGATCAAGCGTCCACGAATCTAGAGATCCGCACGGAGATGCGGGATATGCGGAAGGAGTCGACGACAATCATGATGCTTTTACAAGATATTTCAAAAAAAATCAATGGCGGCGAAGCGGAGGCGGCGCCGACCCAAACCCTAGGCGACCAACTAGGGTTTGTGCAAACGGAGGGGGAGACGACCGAGGATCGCCGCGGGCCGGCCGACGGGCGGTGGCCCGCACCCGCCGCCACCACAGCGCCGCCGGACGGGGCGCGGGCGGCCGAGGAGCAGCGCCGGCCGGCGGCAGACGGGCGCGGGAGTCACGCCGCCGACCGCACCAGCCCGGGCGGGGCCGCGGGCGTGGGAGGCGGGCGCTGGCCGGCCGCCGACCGCCACCCCTGGCCGGTCGGGGCCGCGGGAGCCCCCGGCGAGCGACCGTGGCCGGGCGCCGGCGACCCGTACGGTCCCGACGGATCGGCTCCGCGCGCGGGAGAAACCCTAGGGTTTGGGGCCTCCTTCGGGGGTCGGACGATGATGACGATCCACGGAGATAGGTTCGCGGGCCCGGGGAGGGGCTTGGCGGGAGTCCCGGCGTGGACGGGAGGAGCGGAGCCCCCAGGAGGAGCGAGGTACGCCGGAGGCAGCAATTTTTTTTGGGGGAATGGCGGATTCCGCCAACTTCCAGAGAGGGGACTTTCCCCCACGACGACCACCACGGGCGAGGGCAGTCGGTGACTACAGGGGCCCGGTGGAGGAGTGGGGTGAGCAGATCTGGGCTGACGAGCGGTATGAGGAGGGTGACAGGGGCCCATACGAGACCCAGCGGAGAGATACACATCGCTGGGAAGGAGGACGAGGCCGAGAGGATATGCAGCACGGTGACCTTGGCGCGGATCGCCGGCTGAAGAAACTGAAGCTGCCCACGTTCGAGGGCGAGAACCCGGACGAGTGGATCTTTCGAGCGGAGCGCTATTTCGAGATCATGGAGCTGACCGAAGCAGAGGTCCTCAGGTGCATTGGGATTTATTTTGAGGGCCAGGCCCTGGCATGGTATCGGTGGAGAATGGCGAGGACCCCGTTCACCAGCTGGGCGGAGCTGACGGGCTACATTTTAGACCGCTTCCAGGAGACAGCTTCGGGTGATTTCTACGAGCAGTGGTCATCGCTACGCCAGGAGGGGACAGTTCGAGACTTCGTCGCGAAGTTCGAGCTATTATCTGGACGCGTTCGGGGGGTGTCGGACGAGTTGCAGATCGGGATGTTTATGAAGGGTTTGAAACCCTCCATACGAGCGGAGCTCAGGCTGCAGAGTCCGCGATGCTTGGAAGATCTCCTCCGCCTAGCCCACAAGGCCGAGGAGAAGTTGGCAGAGGAGAAGCGCCTCAAGGGCGCTTGGGGGACGACGGGGCAGCGCAGCCAGGCAGGGACAGTTCTTCCTCGACCAGCGGCGGGGGCACCAGCACCAGCCCCGCCACCGGTACCGCCTAGACCCACGGGCGGAACAGGAGGAGCCGCAGTACCAGGGAGACGCCTCTCCGAGGCCGACATGAGGGCGAGAAGGGCGGCTGGCCTATGTTTCCGATGCGACGAGAGATTCACCCCCGGTCATCGATGTGCGAGCAAGTTGCTGCAAATCGTGATTCTACCGGACGAGGAGGAGGATGCCGAGGAGGTAGAGGCCGCTGTCGCGCCAGAGGCGGGAGAGGAGCAGGAGCATGTGCATATGGATGTGGCTGAGGTGACCCTCAACTCCGTGGTAGGGTTTACTCCGAACCATACCATGAAGTTAGCAGGGAAGTTGGGAGAGCAGACGGTGACAGTGCTGATCGACAGTGGGGCCACCCACAACTTCATCTCGCGACGACTGGTCGATCGGCTCGGTTTAGAGTTGAGTACGGTGGAGAAGTTCACGGTGTTGCTGGGCACCGGGAAGGTGGAGGAGAGCAAGGGCCTCTGCAAGGGGGTGTCGCTCTCACTGCAGGGCTTTCAGCTGACGGAGGACTTCCTACCATTGGAGTTGGGCAATGTAGACATCATATTGGGAGTCCAGTGGCTGAAGACCCTCGGGGAGATGAAGGTGGACTGGAAGCGTCTGCGAATGGAGTTTCGGGAGGGCGACACGGCGGTGGTGCTGAACGGGGATCCGACTCTCTGTTTTTCTATGGTGGCTTTCAGCGCCATTACTCGGGCGTTGCGGACAGGAGGAGAGGGGTACTTGGTCGAGCTCCAGGGGTTCTCGGGCGAGGAGGCGACTCACGGGGAGACACCAAGGGAGGTAGAAGCGGTGCTGGAGCAGTACCCCGAGGTCTTCCAGAGCCCGCAAGGGCTACCTCCGATCAGAGGACACGAGCACTCGATCGTACTCCGAGGGGAGGGGGCACCGGTGAGCGTGCGTCCCTACAGGTATCCGCATCTGCAGAAGGACGAGATAGAGCGGATGGTTCGGAAGATGCTGCAGGCGGGGGTGATCCAGCCTAGTGTGAGTCCTTTTTCATCACCAGTACTGTTGGTGAAGAAGAAGGACGGGAGCTGGAGATTTTGCGTCGACTACCGGGCGTTGAATAAGGAGACAGTCGCGGACAAGTTCCCTATCCCGGTGATCGACGAGCTGCTAGACGAACTGCATGGGGCAGTTGTCTTTTCGAAGATCGACCTTCGTGCAGGGTACCACCAGATCCGGATGCGGCCGGAAGATGTGTCGAAGACGGCGTTCCGGACTCACGAGGGACATTATGAGTTTCTGGTTATGCCTTTTGGACTGACCAACGCTCCTTCGACCTTCCAGGCATTGATGAATAAGGTATTCCAACCCTATCTTCGCAGGTTCATCTTAGTATTCTTCGACGACATCCTCATCTACAGCCGAAGCATGGGGGAGCACACTGACCACTTGGGGATAGTGTTCCGGGAGTTGCTTACGCATCAGCTATACGCCAACCGAAAGAAGTGCAGCTTCGGTTTGGCGCAGGTGGAGTATCTGGGGCACGTGGTGTCGGCGGAGGGGGTAGCAGCGGACAGGACGAAGATTGCGGCCATGTTAGATTGGCCCGTGCCCACTACACTACGGGCCTTACGCGGCTTCCTGGGGTTGACGGGCTACTACAGGAAGTTCGTAAAAGGGTACGGCACTATCGCTCGGGCCCTTACGGAGCAGCTGAAGAAGGAGGGCTTCCAGTGGGGAGAAGAGGCCACTAAGGCCTTTGAGGCGTTGAAGGTCGCCATGACGACAGCACCCGTGCTAGCATTACCCGACTTCAGCAGAGCGTTTGTGGTGGAGACGGACGCCTCGGGATATGGCCTCGGGGCGGTACTCATGCAGGAGGGGAGACCCATAGCCTATTTTAGTCAGGTCCTATCTGCTAGAGCCCGACTGAAATCGGTCTATGAGAGGGAGCTGATGGCGATCGTTTTGGCGGTGCTGAAGTGGAGGCCTTACCTGTTGGGACGGGAGTTTGTGATACGGACCGATCAGAGGAGCCTCAAGTACCTCCTCGAGCAGCGGCTGGTGACTGAGGAGCATCAGCATTGGTTGTCCAAGCTGGTCGGGTATCGATTCACGATCGAGTACCGTCCAGGGCTGGAGAACAAGGCGGCGGATGCTCTATCTCGACGGGAGGAGGTGATCGACCTGGGCGCCCTATCCCGTCCTATATGGCGAGATTGGGAGCCGATGTTGCAGGAGGCAGAGCAGGACAGAGAGCTGCAGCAGATACGGCAGCAGATAGAGGGCGGCGATGGCGCTCCAGCAGGCTACACGTTAGCGGGTCGTCGTTTGCTCTACCAGGGGAGGATGGTGCTGCCGAAGACTTCGGCCTTTATTCCCGTTTTATTCCAGGAGTTCCATAGTTCTGCGACAGGAGGCCATTCGGGGGTTCAGCAGACTTATCAGCGGATGGCCAGAGAGGTGTTTTGGCCCGGGATGCGACGGGCCGTCGCACGATTGGTAGCCGCTTGTGACGTCTGCCAACGTCACAAGTATATGGCTATGGCCCCAGCAGGATTATTGCAGCCACTGGCCTTGCCGGAGCGGGTTTGGGAGGATGTTACCATGGACTTCATCGACGGGCTACCACGTTCCGAGGGGTACACGGTGATCATGGTGGTGGTGGACAGGCTGAGTAAGTATGCTCACTTCATTCCCCTGAAGCATCCTTACACGGCCGTTACTGTAGCGACGGCGTTTCTTCGAGAGGTGATCAGGCTCCATGGGGTACCCGCATCCATTATCTCGGACCGGGACAAGGTATTCATGAGTATTTTCTGGCGGGAGTTATTTCGGGTTCACGGTACGGTCCTGAAGAGGAGTACCGCATATCATCCCCAGACTGACGGCCAGACGGAGGTCGTTAACCGCAGCGTCGAGACCTACTTGCGGTGCTTCGCCTCTGATTCTCCCCGACAGTGGCACAGTTGGCTGGCTTGGGCGGAATACTGGTATAATACTTCGTACCACTCACGGGCGGGGACGACGCCGTTCCGGGTGTTGTATGGTCGCGACCCGCCCCCCTTGGTACGATTCGGAGACGCCCAGACACCAGTAGGGCAGGTGGAGGAGTATATGTTGACCCGGGACGGGGTATTGGAGGAGCTGCAGAAGCATCTGTTGCGGGCACAGCAGGTGATGCGGGCACAGGCAGACAGGCATCGGCGGGACGTCAGCTTTCAGGTAGGGGACATGGTTTATCTCAAACTACGTCCCTATCGACAGCGCTCGATGGCGAGGAGGCCGAATGAGAAGTTGGCGGCTCGATACTTTGGTCCTTATCCAGTGGTGGCTCGGGTGGGGCAGGTGGCTTATCGTTTGGGGCTACCAGACACATCATCGATTCATCCTGTCTTCCACGTATCTCAGTTGAGGAAGGCGATTGGGGATCAGGCAGCATCCCCCACCCTTCCTCCGACGCTCACGGAGGACATGGAGGTACAGTTAGAGCCCTTGGCAGTACGAGCTATCCGACGAGGACCCGGCCAGACGAAGGAGGTCCTGATTCATTGGGTCGGCCTGCCAGACTGTGACGCGACCTGGGAGGACTCTGCGAGCTTCCAGACGCAGTTTCCAGATTTCCACCTTGAGGACAAGGTGGCTCTGTTAGGGGGGGGTATTGATGTGGGCCCACCCATCATCACATACGCCCGTCGTCGGAGACGTGGAGTTTAGGCCCAGGCCCACTGTTTAGGCCTTTTTCTGTATTTAATCATAAAGGGGCCTTTTCTGTTATTTAGTTATAAAGGGTATTGTGGTCTTTCACCACAATAATCCCTTTAGGGTTTTGTTTCCCTTTTCTATTTATAGCTAGGGCTAGCCGTCTTTAGTTTTTATGCTTGTATTGAGAAAACTCTCGCAAGTGTCAATGAAGAAGGATTTATTACTTTGATCCGTTCATCAAAGTTGGAAGTTTTGTTCTTTTTCTATATAAAAGATCATTCTATTTCTATTCCTCTTGGTTATTTGTTGGGTTTGGTGAACCGATTAAGTCGATTCACATCAGTATCCACCTCAGCTTTCTGATTTCAGCATACATGTTTGAATAGTTATGCTTGGTGAATTTGTTTGTTTATCTACATTTGCATCCAAATTTGAACTCTTTCATTGACATCCATGGCTGGAATGGGTACCACATGATATTTTAACTTTCCTTTGGCACTGAAAAAAATTCTTTTCTATTAAAATCAATATTGATTTGTATACTGATTCCAGTGGCATGTACTATATCCTATTTGTATTTGGGATTATAAAGAAGCAGGCCATGTGTTTGTATGTTTGGGCATGAGTTTATGTGTGTACCTCCTTGACTATGATTTCTATAATAGATATCGTGGAAAAATAGATGTATCCGACTCTACCTCATCTAAACACTTAATTTCCATACCGTGCTGTATTCACATGTTGCTTTGAACATATCATTCTATACTTGGATGTGAAAGAACGAGGAGGGAGAGAGAGAGAAGAAAGAAGAGTTTGTGTAGTAACTAGGACATAGTAGTGATAGAAGTACTTGTCTCAGTTCCTTGGGCTTTTAGACTTCTTGAGTACTTTGTGTCTCGTACAATTATCAGCAATGCTTGTCATGGTAAACGTATAAGATGGTCTTTTAGAGTTGATTATTTTAAACCATCCTTATTATCCATATCTTATTCATTGTACAGGTTAAACCCTGAGAGACTGGGTGGTGACTTCAAGCAAGAAGTTCAGGTAAAATTTCTATTATTGTGTTAGTTCCTGACTTCCTGCAAGTGTTGTTGGGTAACTGTTTCTAAATTTTAGACACTTTACCTGACTGACTCCTATTGTGCTAAATCTGCCAGGTTCATAGTGGATTTTTAAGTGCATATGATTCCGTCAGGAACAGGATCATTTCACTTATTAAACTCTCAATAGGTTACTTGTAAGTCACATATCATGAAACTTACTTGGATTTTGTCTTAAACATTACACTGACATGGTATCTATATTCAATTTGATGGTCTATGAAATGAACTTGTTCAAAAAGATATTACTTTGGTTTCATTGAACTTGACTGCATTATCTTTTTTTAACATGTTTTTTTTTCCTAATAATCCATGATTGTGTACAGGAAATAAGATTAGTTACCATGATCACCTGTTTTCAAATATGGATTATTTTACAACAACAACAAAGTCTTTACCCCAAAACTTTGGTGTCGGCTATATGAATCCTTTTCATCCGTTCTTCTCGGTGAATGCTCAAGTTCTTTGTAAGATTAGTGAAAGCCATATCCTTCTGTACAATTAATAGTCGCAATCCAAGTTCATTTACGCCTATCTCAAGTTTTAGCAGCTTCTCCTAACTAACCATCTATTGGTCTATGGTGTCCATACCCAAACCATGTGAATTAGTTTTTCCTCACCTGGATAGGTCTGAGTTTCGAATTGATCCTTGGCAAGTCATAATGTGGCTAGTGAGTATTGGAAGGGAGGCTATCGGACGTATGACTTCTACAATTCGTTAGGTGGTGGGGAGTTTAGGAATTATTTATTCCAGGGGGAGCGATAATACATTAACTTCAAACTTAAGGGAGCATTATACAGAATTTATAAAAGAAATAATGGAGTAATCATAAACCAATCGTAATGTGGCTAGAGAATATTGAAGTTGAGACCCCTGACTTATAATCTCATCAATTTACCAACTAGGCCACCATTGGTTGCTACAAAAACAACAACAAAGCCTTTATTCCAAATTTTTGGGATCGGCTATAGAGAGATCCAACAATGCTTAATGTTGTCTGTTGGCTACCTAAAGCAACCCTGCTTTATCCGGTCTGGGACCGGCAGTGATATAGAACACTAAGCACACCCCACAGAGTTATTTCGTTGCTAAAACTTATAAAGAAAATGAAGTAGATAATAGGACAAAGACTAGAGACAAGGTATCCGAGAACTCAGGTGCAGCCGCCTGCTCTCAGCCTATAGTGGGTCCGTCCTGAAGTTGGGTATAAATATACTTATTGATTCCCCGCTTGGATGTGACCCACTATAAGAGCTAATAATATCATCTGTGAATAGGAGCACTTGAAATGTAATCTGATCAATGGGTTCACAAAGTTTCCATATACATAGACTTATCTCACAAATAACTTACATGCTGCGACATAATGTAGAGGCTTCCTTCTATTGTGTATGCAGTTGTTTGGGAAACTTCTATTTTATATTTGTCATGCATCGAGACTCAAATTTGTGACAGCTCCATCTTACTTTAATATATCAGAGAATATGGTTTCTCTCTCTCGTACAACTGAAGTCCACTTAATATTCTAATAAATTTTTGGAAGTTATTGTTAGCCCCTTCAAGGGGGATCACCTACGCCAGTGGTATAATGCAGGAAGATTCTCACGATGTCTTTATTTTGTCATTAGGAAAGTACAGTACCTGTTTGTTATGACCAGTAGTCTACTGCATGGTGCCGTCTAAGTAAGAAAGAAGGCTAACCGTTAACTCTTTTGATGTGTAACACTAGATTTTGCAAATGTGGTATTTATATATAGCCATTCAAACCGATATATACTGCACCTGATTCTCATATACTTGCAAAACTTTTTCTTCATGTAGTTCAATATCTATAGGAAAAATATAAAGGTGATATGAATCTGTATACCCCAGATGATGGGCATCATAAATACAACACATAATATTGTATGTTATGTAGGATCCATTGTTGCTCTAGATTTTGATTTTGCTGTAGTATTCTCTAAGGTTTATTGTTAGTAGGAGTATAAGTTTATTGTTGAACATGATATACTCTGGTTTCCAAAAGTTTGACTGAAAGACACACACATAGAACATTAACATTGCCTTCCTAGTAGAAAGTGACTACAGTAAGTTTGGCATTTCTTATAAACCCAATTTATACATTTTCATCCAAGATCCTTAGTAGTAATCATTCTGAGAATTCACACGAGTTCTCTTGCCATCATTAATGTTAATCTAGTTTCAAGTTAGTATGAGAAATGATGAGGTGGCATTCCATGGCAGCTC
Organism: Iris pallida; assembly: GCA_029216955.1. NCBI lineage: Eukaryota > Viridiplantae > Streptophyta > Magnoliopsida > Asparagales > Iridaceae > Iris > Iris pallida. The sequence goes on from JANAVB010024997.1 coordinate 3,042,389, forward strand.
AGAAGATGGATTGGAGACCATTCCAAAGTGGCAAGTTTATGTTACAGGACATAGTCTAGGTGGTGCACTTGCTACTCTTCTTGCTCTCGAGCTCGCATCAAGTAGGATGGCCAAGTAAGTTATAGTAATATGTTCCCCCATTCATTTCTTGATCTCAATTCTTTAACATATGCAGAGAAACATTTTTTTTTCTCTTGGAAGGTAGTTAATATGGCCGAGTATTATTTGGCTGTCTAATTGGTTCTTGGTTTGTGAGGATTAATTTTGTTTCACGTCAAAATACATAATCATTATGAACTTTCAAGAATGACCTTTTGTTTTCTCCCATAGTATTAGACAGTCCGATGAATTTTATGTCAAATAAATTTCTACTTGGATATTATTCTTTTATTGCAACTTTGAAGTGAAATAGTTAGTTCGTCGTCATCATCCAAGCCTTCTTCCATCAAAAGACGAGGTTGGTTATGAAGCATAAGAAAGCTCTATAAAAGTTTTGACAAATTTTATTTGACCAACTGTCGACCTGTCGTCAACCCTTTATGTTGGTGCCAAATTCCTAGCCAATATAGCTATGAGCATGAGAAGGATATGACATAAAACATAGGCAACCATTTGGCAGGTAGGACCTACCTCTTGGATATGTAGTCCAATGCAACCAAGGAGCAGCCTCCAAGTTCTCCTAAATTATAAAGAGTCTAGTCAAAAAAGAAGAAGATGAAACAATGTGCTATAGTGAATTGCATTAATCTCTATGGCACATTACAAAGAATGGGAAGGAATGACAATCCCATTAATGATAGCTAGTTATTGTGAAAAATATGTTTTGATTATGAGCTGAAACTTACTTTGTCAAGACTGATAGATAAATTGCTACTAGGTTAAATCGGCTTCAATATAATTAAGAAGGGTGTGACAGTGCCATGAGGCTCCTGCTTACACAGGGTCTGAGGAGTCAAGATATGTGCAGTCTTACCCCCATATATGAATATGGAGAGACTGTTCCTGTAACGCGAACCTGCATCCTTCCAGATGGAAGCAACAAGCCTTGCTGTTGTGTCAGGCGACGCCTTCGGTAAATATAATTATCTTACAAAAAATCATTAGTCGTTAGTTGACTTTATTTTGGTCTGAAAGTGTGCTAAACAATTGCATATCATTTATTATAATTGGTTTATCCAATCTACCTACATGCTAATGTTAGAACATTATTCACATTCTGTTGTCTCCGTGGCACTCTCAACATCATCACTTTGTCCCATAAGGATTAAAGTTAGCCTGTGCCGAATCAATAGCTGTATCAGAATGAAGAATCATGTCCTGCATGTGTAATTTCCGTGTTTACTTTTGATGCTTCTCATGAATCTTATAGTTGTGATCGTAGTGAAGTCATGAACTAGTGAAACCTTTTCGTACAACTCACCTCTGATGGATTTGATTTTTGATGTATAGGTGTGGTGTCATTTCTGTCACTATGTATAACTTTGGTTCTCCTAGAGTTGGCAATAGAAGATTTGCTGAAGTTTATAATGAGGTAAAACTGTAGCCATTTGCACTCTGCTTTACATATTAGATATTTTGTTAATAATATGCCACAGCATGTTGTATGGAACTGCTTTGTGTCTATCTTTTGATGGCTTAAATTAATATAATAGTGTCACTTCCAGCATGAGTTGTGTATTAAACATTGGTCAGTAAATGAAATACTTTTTTATTGTAAAGTTGCTGTTGATGAGTTCAAGTGTGCCACTATTTTCCGTAAGAAACAGACGAGAAAAGAAAAGAAAAAAAAAATCTAGTTGCTGCTCCTTTTATAGGTTCAAAACTATAGTTGCAGCTTTGAGGACATGGATTCAGTCCATCTCCTTCTAGAACCCTCGAATCAGGAGATATAGCCAATTACTTTTCCTTCCATCGACCGGAATTGATTTGGTTAACATACATACTCAGTTTTATTTGAACATCTTACAATGTGCTTGATGTTTAATGCATATTTTTCGAAGACCGTCACCTTAAAATACTTTAAGGCCTTGTTTGGTTTGCGGAAAGGGGAGGAAATAAATTCCTTGGTATTTCCCTTTGGAAAATTACAATTCCTAGCGATTTTCCTTTCCGGTGTTTGGAAATGCCAAGGAAATTGGAAGGGAAAGTGAATACTTAAAGGTGGGAATGGATGGAACCATCCCCCCCCACCATCCCATCCCCCCCCCACCCAATTGCCTTTTCATTGGGAATCACTTTTATTTCCTCCTCAATTCCTTTGGCACCCAAACATAGGAAAGTAATGACTTTCCCAACCCCATGATTCCGCGAACCAAACGAGGCCCAAGAGTCCTAGAAGAAATAGTAAATGTAAGTGAACAATCTGCATGCCTAGGGTTACCAACTAATTTGAAGTGATTCTTAGAAAACTTAAAAAATTATGTGATATACAGATTGTGTAAAGCTGTACTGTATTAGTTTCAATTTAGCACTTTATAGTAGTTCCAGATCACCAAAAGCTACTCCTTAGACTATCAAATATATTCATTGCATACCAAATGATGCTGAAATTGTGTTTCTACATCTTATTTCTTGATGTTATACATATGGCCATCTGAATCAGTTTCCTTTCATTTCTAAAGATCTGATATTTGTAACCTAATCGCTGTCCTGCTTTTTTTATTTGTAAGCAAACAAGCATCTGCATCTACAGTAAAGTTTTACATATTCATCTACTCACCAAATATGCAGAAAGTCAAAGATAGCTGGAGGGTTGTGAATCACAGAGATATTATTCCAACTGTTCCTCGCTTGATGGGCTATTGCCATGTTGCCCAGCCTGTTTATCTTGCTTCTAGAGATTGGAAGGAGGCTTTGGTGCGTTCTATATTGAAATCCCCATTATGTAACATTATTTTATTTCATATTTCCTTTTGTAGGAGTTAACTATTGATTTGTGTTGTCTATATTTAGTTATCAAGTATTCATTAACAATCTCCAGACAGTGTATCACTCAAGGAAGTTGAGCATATCTCAATTCCTTGGAAGCTGTTAACTTGGCAGCTTCTCCACAGAAATAATTAAAACATGGCAAAGATTTCATGACTACAAAAGGTTAAGAGACATATTGGCTGGCAATTCTTTGGATTATAACAGAACATCTTGTAGCTCAGTTCTTGACTTCTTTCAATTGTCTCATCAGAAACTATAAAGAAAAAAGAGTTAAAAAAATGAGGGTTGTTCAAGGTATTAGGATAAGCCTTGTCAAAATATTGTCTGACACCATTTTGTTGGATCTTGTTAGAAAAAATATTATTGCGTGAATCCAGTTTGTAACCAGTTTAACCATGGTACTTTGACATGGGACTTCAACATTCACTATGGAACAATGTCAAAAGAAACACTCACTATGTAACCAGTTTAACCATGTTAAGTTGTAAATTCAAAGCCTTTACTTTATCTTGGTCCAAACTTCAATCAGAATTTAAGGCTCTGATTTGAGATCCTCAGTTTCTAGTGAAAATCTTCCATGACTAAAATTTTAACCAGAGCATTCAAGAGAGAGGAGAGCAAAAAACTTAATAGAGAAGCTAGGGGCCTGCTTCGATCACACACAACACATTATTGAAGTATTTCATAGTTACTTGGTCAATTAGTGCCGTGGGAAAATGCCTACAATATTCTCATATTTTTACAATTGATAGAATCTCTAGAGAGGAACGAGGAAAAGCTGTATCGAGTTTTGTGATTTTTAATGACTCGGTCTAACTACAGCCCTTAATTTCAGTCTCAATGTTTGTAGCTATGATCACTCATCCCTGTAAACATCATTACGAGAACATTATCTGCTTGTACAGATTTTCCTACATGAATCATTTATAATAATACTAATTGCAATATTATAGATTCTTCTAGAAAATGTCCTGGTCATAGCTACTTGAGTTGCGGTCCGCTTCGATATGTGGTACATGTATGGGCGCGAATGGTGTAGTGACTGCATCGCTGTCTAAGAAATGGACCCAGTGAAACTGAATTCTCTACTCTTCTTCGAACTCTCCTGGAAATCAGAGTACACTACTTTCACGGTTGAGGGTTAGGCTTAACTAGTACGCTATATGGTGTTGTGGTTCGCTTAAGAGGGGGGTTGTATGTTTTTTTGTGTGTGCGCATATTTGCGTGTATTATAGAAGAATCATACTAAATCCTATTCGCATCATTTGACAATTAATTGATTTTATTGTCTTCTCGTTACCATCTGATTGATGTCTTTGGATTTCATCTTCTATGATTTGTATTGCCTGACTCGTCACTTTTGGTTGCTAGATCAGTAACCTACGGCATTTAAGGTCGTGGGATCTATATCGAGGTTCCTAGGTGGGTAGCAGGAACCCGGTTACTATGGTCCTGGCAGAACCTTTACTTGCTTAATAGTTATAAGCTAGAACACTAGACCCAATTTTATTTGTATTAGATATTAAGTACTTTATAATCCTCTTTGTCTTGAACAACGATTTGCTACCTCCCAATATGTAGTACTAAATTACTCAAGTCTAATGCACTTTCATGCTATCTGATCACTAGTACAATATCGCTCATTTTCGTAGCTATTTTTATATTCTCAATCAGATGTAAAGATTTCTTTGTTAAAAGATTTCAATTAATAGTCACTATTCGTTCTGCAATGATACATGTTGCTACAGATAAATACAGAGCTCTCAGAAGATGAGTACCAAGGTGATGTGATTGGAGAGTCCACACCTGACGATCTTGTCAGCGAGTTTGTAAGTATACCACCTATAATTACTTAATTATATACATGCACAAAATACTAGTTGATTTATTGATGTGGACTCATTCTTGATTCCATTACTTTGATCTTTTACAGTGAGATAGAATGAAAAGTAAGTCCAAATTGTTTGATTGCAGCTAATCCCCTAGAAATGACCTGTGTACTGGGAGTAGAGATCCGTATATGGGATATGGAAGTTTATTTGAGATAACAATATGTTGATATTGCTATGCTAAAAGCGTACCAAACATGTTCATATTACCAACAAAAACAACTTTCTACACGTAAATGTAAGATTCCTATGGATATCTAGAAATAACAGAAGCTTAAAGGGGTTAGATTCTCTGCTAATTTGGAACAAACCGTGCACTGGTGCACCGGTTCAAGTTTCTAGTTCCCTTATCATAAGCACAACTACACTGTTTTTTCTTCTTTTTATCATTAAGGCTCCAGCCACAACTACTTGGCCATTGTTTTATGAAAGGTATACGTCCTGCCTTCATGTTGGCATTCGGTGATGCTGCTCCCATTTTGGTTGAAATAACTATCTGGAAACACCTGCTTTTCCCCCTGTTTAGTTTTCCTGTCACATTACTCTCTATGTATACACTGTACATGCAACAAAGCATGAATCAGATATTAAAAATTCACATGCACCATGAAGTACTTTTGTATTATTACACCATCGGACTTCTGATGTCTACTCATCCTATTAATCTGATGCTTTCAATGCTTCTCATTGTCCATAACCCCCAATGCTACTCGTTGCCTCAAATCGCCCTCCACAACCCAACCAACCAGGCAGAAGAGCAGAAAACAGCTGTCTCATACATTTTACTTGCATTACCTATTCTAGGATGGGTTTTGTTCTACAGGAACCATGGGATGTTTAGAGACTTGACGAGATGGTTGCACTATGAAAGTTCTTCTGGAGTAATAATGTTGAAGCCGGATAGATCAAATATAGAACAAATATATGGTACACAGAAATAAAACTTGAGCAATCACAAACACACACAAAATTAAGGTGGAAATCCTAAACGGGAGAAAACCACCGACATATACGAGAGAATTCACTAGTGTGGAGAAGAGTACATATGATGATTGTCCTCTACATATCTTATAGGGCTATATATAACCTCCTAATTACATAGAACAAGAAAACAATGATTCATGATCCTAATAAGGAACAATGAATGATTCCTAGTCCTAGTAAGAAACTAAAAATCCTAATCCTATTAAGAAAATAATGAGGGCGCATATTCCTAATAAGGAAACTAGGATCCCTAATCCTAATATCGAATGGGATTTAACACTTCCCAACAAATATACACCTTGGATTGAATTCTTAACATGAGTATGAGACTTACTTTTGTCCAAACGTCCCGCATGAGGCTAGTTTCACCTATCAACATTAAGCAAGTTCAAACAATGTTTGAACTTGAGAGTGGATATCGAATTTGTGAGCATATCGACTGTAATGTCTTCGGTGTCAACCTTTTCTATCTTGATTCTATTCTCCAAACAGATAAAGTGGTATCTTACGTTGACATCTTTCGTCCGATCGTGAAACACATGATCCTTCGCTAAATCACACTATGACTATTACAATACAGAACGACCTTATCCTGATGAAATTCTAGATAACTTACCAAATAAACTAGACTTGTCAATTGGGTCGGACCGGTCCATCTCGGCTCGACAATTGGCTCATGTGTCGGCCCGACCCAATTAATCGTGGGCCCGAATTGGTACGACCTAGTATATCGGGACATGTTGGGACTAATATCTCGGCCCATAAGAGGTCCGGCTTGACCCGAAGTCCAGGCATGTCCCTGCCCGAGGCCCGACTAATTGATCACCTAGATGTATAGTAGGAAATACTTTGGCCAATAATTTTTTTTTTATATTGGTCATCTAATTACCTAGATGTAGTGAAAAAATATTTTCCAAGTTAAAGTGTTATTTGTTTGATAGAAACTTAATTAATCACCTAAATATAGTGGAAAGTTAAAATGGAAAATAGTTTATTTTATTTGACCTAGGCTCGATATAATCCGAAGCCTACCGTGTCGTAGGCCACGTGTCGAGATGGGCTGAGGTTTCCACCCTTGGGCCCGGCCCAACACGCTATAATGCATGGGCTCGAGAGGTTCGGCCCGGACCCAGACCCGACCCGCCTAAATTTTGTACCGGCACGTCCTGGTCCACTTGACAGCTCTATTACCAACCCTTTTATCATATGCCTTTGTTGTGTCCGTCATCGGCATGTACTCATCTATTGTAGGGGATAAGGCAATCGAAGACTGTAGTATAGCCTTCCAATTAATGACAAGATCACCCGCATAGTTCGAGTCGGAGTATCCGTATATTTCTAAAGACGTATCTTTGCCTCCATGAACAAGTACTACTGTAGAGATTTTAAATGATTGATTATTATTGGCAATGTTATAGATTTCGCTAGGCGGAGTCGGTGCGTTGAGGGCCCGACTAGCGCCTAGGGCGCCTAGGCGGCGCCTAGGCGCCGATTTGATTTTTTTTTATTTTTCCTAAGTGAATTAGTATATATATAAATAGTTTGTATGTGATATGTGGACACATAAACTATTGGGCCTTTGTGGCTAGTACAGCCATACTAAAGTCTTCTACTGTTGTGGTTATGGGTTCGATCCTCCAAACCAAATTTTTTTCTTTCAATTTTTTTTTTTTTTTTAACCCTAGAAAAAAAAAAAAGTATATATGAGGGGGAGGAGAGGAGAGAGAGTGTGCAGACTTCTCCTCCTCCCCCTCCGCTCCCCCTCCGCTCCCCTCTCTCCTCCTCCCCTCCGCTCCCCCTCCGCTCCCCTCTCTCCTCCTCCCCTCCGCTCCCCTCTCTCCTCCTCCCCTCCGCTCCCCCTCCGCTCCCCTCTCCTCCTCCCCTCCGCTCCCCTCTCCACTCTCCTCCTCCCCTCCGCTCCCCTCTCTCCTCCTCCTCCCCTCGACGTCGACGACAGCAAAAACAACAACAGCAGCAGCAGCAGCAACAGAAGTCGGCGGCGGTGGCGTCAACGACGGCAACGACGGTGGCAAACGGCGTCGACGACGGCGACGACGGTGGCAAACGGCGGCGACGACGGCGGCAAACGGCGGCGACAGGTAAGTAATTTATTTTGTCATTTTTTTTTTTTTTTTTTGAAAAAATTTCAAAAAAATTTGCCCTAAACCGGCCGGCTAGGTCCGACTAGGGCCGGCTAGGCCCGACTAGGGCCGCCTAGGCCCGCCTAGACCCGCCCAGCGCCTAGGCCGGCCGCCTAGGGCCTTTTCGGTTCGGCCGGCGGCCGCCTAGCGCCTAGGCGCCGCCTAGGCGGCCGCCTAGGCCGATTTTTAGAACACTGATTATTGGAATAAAGACTACATATATATAGGAGAGGCTAGCCTCCTCTCCTATCATTCTAGGCAATGTGGGACTAAAGTCCAATAACACTTAACACATATATCAACACTCTCCCTCAAGATGGGCGAAAGATATTCACTAAATCCATCTTGTCACATCCTCTCATCATGCTGATAGAACTAAGTTCCTTTGTCAGTCCGTCTGCTACCTGATCTTTGGTTGGAACGTAGTCCAGCTCTAGACCTTTCTCCAGCTTTTCTTTGATGAAGAATCTGTCAATCTCGATATGCTTGGTCCTGTCATGCTGCACTGGATTGTTGGCAATACTAATAGCTGACTGGTTGTCACACCATAGTTTCATCTTGGCTCCCTAGTCCAGCTTTAGTTCCGTCAGCATATTCTTCAACCACAATAGTTCTGTGACTCCCAAGGCCATAGCTCTATACTCTGCTTCAGCTGTTGATCTGGCCACCACTGACTGCTTCTTACTCCTCCAAGAGACCAAGTTGTCTCCTACAAATATGCAGTAGCCCGATGTGGATCTCCTGTCGTCAGCACAGCTAGCCCAGTCAGAATCACAATAGCCCTCGATGCTTACATGATTATTTTTTCTGAAGATCAGTCCCTTCCCGGGGGCTCCCTTCAAGTACCTCAGAATCTGGTATACTGCGTCCATATAACCCTTCTGGGGGTCATGCATGTAGTGGCTCACTACACTGACCGCAAAGCTGATATCAGGTCGAGTGTGGCTCAAGTAGATCAACTTGCCCACCAATCTCTGATATCTATCCCGGTCAACTGGTTCTCCAGCTTCAGCATCCAGTTTGAACTTCTGGTCTATCGGTGTTGTAGCTGGTTTGCATCCCATCATCCCGTTTCCATAAGCAGGTCCAGTGCGTACTTCCTTTGAGAAAGAACGATTTTCTCATTATCTCGAGCAATCTCAATCCCAAGGAAGTATCGAAGAGGGCCAAGATCCTTCACCTCGAACTCCTTGCCAAGCTTTCCTTTGAGTTGGGCGATCTCCTGCTCATCATCGCCTGTGATAATTATATCATCTACATATACCGCAAGCATGGTGATGTGGCCTCCACTTCGTCTGAAGAAAACAGTGTGATCAGCATTGATCTGCTGATATACCATCCCTATCATTGCTCTCCTGAACCTGTCAAACCATGCTCGAGGAAACTGCTTCAGTCCATAAAGGGACTTCTTCAGTCTGCAGACCTTGCCTTCTGTCTGTTTGGTGCCGAATCCTGGTGGTATCTCCATGTACACCTCCTCCACTAGATCCCCATGAAGAAATGCATTCTTCACATCCAGTTGGTGTAGCTTCCACCCTCCATTGGCTGCCAGGGAGATCAAGGACCTGACAGTGCTCATCTTCGTCACTGGCGCAAAGGTCTCGTCATAGTCGATGCCGTACGTCTGACTGTATCCTTTTGCCACCAGTCGAGCTTTATAGCGCTCAACCTGTCTATCTGGGTTCTGCTTCACAGTAAAAATTCATTTGCATCCGACTGCTCTTTTCCCTTCTGGCAGTCTCACCAGCTCCCAAGTGTGGTTCTTCTCAAGAGCTTCCAACTCCTCATGCATTGTCGCTTTCCACTTTGGATCGTTCTTGGCAACCTGCCAATTGTTAAGTACAGTAATACTATCCAAAGATGCTATAAATGTTCCATGAGAAGAAGAGATATGATCATAAGAAACAAACTTAGCAAGGTCCCAACCATATCTGTCCGAAAGATTTTCCGCATTACTGCGAGTAGTCCTTCGTGTAGGTAGTGGTATGGGAGAAGTAGGAGGTATGATATCACCTGAGGAGGGTAGTGGTGTAGATGAGGAGGATGGTGGTGTCTCAGGAGTTGGGACAGACGCATGCAAGGGACTTAGCACTGGCACTGTAGGTACTGGTCCCGCAGTTTGCTTCTCTCTCTTGCTGTAGGTAAGTAACTCCCCCTGAGCCGTAAGCCTGATACTTCTTATCTCCTTCCCTTGTTCTGCTTCACCTTCATATTTCTCCTCAACCGTGCCTCTATGCCATACTTCTAGATCGGTTACCACCAAGTTCTCCATCTCCCCCTCTCGCCTTATACTGGTAGTATTAGGCGTGTTGTGCGAAGTTTCCTCCTGGCGGTAATATGGCTCATGCTCTCGGAAGTGGACATCCATACTAACGAACTTCTTCTCTAATGGACTCCAGCACACATATCCCTTCTGAGTCGCTGAGTAGCCCACGAAGATGCACTTGACTGCTCTGGGGTCAAGTTTCCCAACTGATGGTCTGTTGTCTTTCACAAAGCACACACACCTGAACACTTGTAGTGGGAGTATCCCATTATTATTGCCTTGTAATACTTCGCATGGGGACTTTCATCCAAGGACTTTTGAAGGCATCCTGTTGATAAGTTGAGCTGCTGTCAATACTGCATGTCCCCATAGATTTTGTGGGACATTTATGTCGATCATCATACTTCTTGCGGTCTCTAGAAGGTGTCGGTTCTTCCTTTCTGCTACTCCATTTTGTGCTGGTGTGTATGCACAGCTGGTCTGGTGCTGTATTTCGTGTGCTGACAGGTACTCTGCAAGTGTCCTGTTGGTGTACTCCGTTCCATTGTCAGACCTCAGTACCTTCACTACTGCATTGTACCGAGTCTGGACATGTTTATGGAAGTCCCGAAAGCAAGTAAATACTTCACTCTTATTTTTTATTAAATACAGCCAGGAGACACGAGATGCACAATCAATAAAGGAGACAAAGTACTTGTATCCATTCATAGTGTTAGTAGCACATGGACCCCAAACATCAGAATGTACTACCTCAAAAACAAGAGAACTCTTATGACCAGTACTAACATATGAGCTTCTGGTAAGCTTTCCTAACTCGCATGCATCACATACTAATTTTTGTTTATTTGATTTTGCATACGTCTCTGGATACAACTTACTTAGAGTATCAAAAGAAGAATGTTCCATCCTCCTATGATGAAGTATCAAAGTATCTTCAGTCCTCTGCTGCAACTCTCCCATTCAAGCCTTCTCTGCCATAGATATCAATGCTGAGTCCAGTCCTTCCCGATCTAGGTACCACAGTCCCTCATGCCAGGTGTCAGTCCCAAGTCTTCGTCCCGTCCCTTTCTCCTGGAAGATCACCTTAGGAATATCAAAAGAAACAGTGCATTTTAGATGGAGAATTATAGAACTAATAGACAAAAGATTGACTGGAAATGATGGAGCATGTAACACATTGGATAATCTTACTGAACCTGTACAATTAACAGTACCCTTACCGACCACTGGTTGGAAAGTGCCATCTGCAGTCTGAATGGTGTCTGCTGGTGCTAGGTGAGTGAATGAAGAAAACTCACTAGCGTTCCCAATTACATGTCGAGATGCTCCTGAGTCGATAATCCAGTCTGACGTTTTAAGGAATGACATAGATGCAAAAGCGAGTGACTCGTCAGTATCTTCTGATGGGTGAGCATACATAGCGGCGTTGCCTCCGAAGAATGGGGTGGATGTCTCCTCTGCTCCGCTCCTCCTGTCTCCTTCGGTCGATGCTCTCTGCTTTCTCTCCAGCAGGTCCAACAGTGCCTGATCCTCCTCAGTAAAGGTGTCACCAGCTCATCCATTCCCGTCTGCCACCAGCAAGTTTGCCCGATAGCCTCCTCGGCCGCCTCGACCACGTCCACGTCCAATATATCCCCGTCCTCGTCCACCACCTGTGTCTCCCTTCTTAGGTGGTTTGGTACAAGCATATCGATGATGGCCCATCTCCCCGCAGTTGTAGCACTGCCGATTTTGTTGCCAGAGCTCTCCCTTGGATCCTGTGTCGCCCGAGCTAGCAGCTGCTAGTGCTGACTTTGCTTCGGGGGGACCACCTGTCCCTGTCTGTAGTCTGATCCGCGTCTCCTCCTGGATCATGGCTGAGATAGCCTCCTCAAGATTAGGGATCTCTGGTTGGACGAGAAGTAAGGCTGTCCTCTGTGCAAATGCAGCAGTCAGCCATTTGAGGAATTTCATCGTCCTCTTCTGCAGACACACATGTCTCTTCTTGCACTTCGGGTCCCCGCAGCTTGTCCGTTTCGAGGAGTGATCATAATCCAGCCAGAGACACTCCAACTCCGTAGTGTACTCCTGCACCGTCTTCTCCCCTTGTACGGTGTCATCGATCTTCCCTTTTATCTGGAAGATCCGTAGGTTGTTTCCCACGCCATCATAGGTTCTCCTCAACTTTTTTCATACGTCTTTCACCATCTCAATGCCATCTACTGTGGAAGCAATAGACTGGACTAAGGAATTGAGAAGCCAGATGTAAATTACCATATGAGTGGATTTTCACTCGTCGCGTCCTGTCGAGCCCTCTTCCGGCTCTGTCTTCTCGCCCGTCAAGAATTCCTCCAGGTTCTTTCCTGCAAGGATTCTTCTCACCCGCCGTGACCAACTCAGATAGGTGGCTTCTCCATCCAACTTCAGATCGATGGAGGGTAGTTCCAACTTTGGCGGCGCTCGTGTCGTGCTATCACCAGCCGACACTTTTATCAACTTCATCAACGTCGTCACATTGTCAGCATCCAGTTTCTTGAGGATCGCCTCCATCGATGCTTCTTCTTGATCACGTCACACTTGCTCCACGACTCACGCTTGTCCTCGTCGTCCTCTCCTAAATCCGAATATGTCTGGTTTCATCGGATCTAGGCATCATCGGCATCTCCTTGAGAATTCCATATGAGATAAATCTTCAAGAACGATTTTAGGCTTCCCTACACTGTAGGTGCCACAGATGAAATAAATTTCAAGTTTAGGCTTACCTACACCGTAGGTGCCATAGATGAGATAAATCTCAAGTTTAGGCTGACCTACACAGTAGGAGCCTTAAAAGTGGTGTGCACGGAGGCACCCACGACAGCAGCAGCGGCAGTAGCAGCCGCAGCAGCGGCACAGCCGCAGCGACAGCGGCGCAGCGGCGGCTGCAGTGGCAGCGGGAGCGGCGCAGCAATGGCAGCGGCTCAGCAGCGGCTGCGGTGGCTGCGGGAGCAGCGGCGGCGTGGGGGGGGGAAGGGAGGGCGAGGTTAGGGGTAGGGTTTGTGTGGAAGATGTGGCTCTGACGGTATTCTAAGCAAGTTTAGGCTCTGATACCATGTAGAGATTTTAAGTGATTGATTATTATTGGAATAGAGACTACATATATATAGGAGAGGCTAGCCTCCTCTCCTATCATTCTAGACAATGTGGGACTAAAGCCCAATAACACTTAACACATATATCAACAACTACATTTGTTGTTACCTTCAGATAGCGAAAAATCTACTTGACCGTTTTCCGATATGACTTCACAGGTTTGCCCATAAACCTGTTGATGACGCTGACCGCGTGTGTATAGCATATATCAGGCTTCCCACTGTACTAGTATATGGTCGAGACGTGTGATCCTTCTCGGCTTTTGTGCTATTGAAAGACAAAAGTACGCTACTGGGGGATTACTTATAGGCCTTACATCTGACATACCGAATTTCTTCAACATCATGCCGAATTTCTTCAACACATGATGTAGCTCTTTTGTGACAAAAACAATACTGCTTGCAATTTTTTGTAATCTCCATACTAAGAATCTTTTGAGTTGTCATGAGGTCTTTCATATCAAACTCACTACTAAATAGCACATTCAACTTCTGATTTTCTGACTTAGTCTCGAGCTCCTATGAGCATGTCGTCTACGTTAAGAAGCAAATAGATATACGAACCGTCGTCAATCTTCTTGTAGTAAACACAATTGTCTGATTGTAGACTTCAGCTACGAAATGAGCCTTGTATATCTTGTTGCTTCTTTACTTGAGAACCATGATTTCTTTTTATAGACCCATTTGCACTTACTATCTTCCTTCATATAGGCAGTATCACGAGCTTCCACGTTTGATTCTTATGAAGAGGCTATCTATACACATCACTGCAATCCACTGACTAGATTTTGCGCCTGAAATAGCATCCCAATATGTAGAAGGGCTCCAGAGACTCCACCTCTTATGCTACCCAGAGTGCGTATGCTACCATGTCTTCGTAACCATATTTTTATGAGCATGAATTTGTCTACGTGGATGATCCATGGCGATGTTCTATAGTCTCTACTCTGATTGTTGTTGTCGTTGTAGTGGCTGTGGATCTGTGCAACGTGGCTCTACCTAAATTAATTGTAACAGTAATGTCAAACTTCACCTGTTTACTAGTGTCCTCTTCCGAAACCTCAGACTTCCAACACAGATGAACCATAGATTTTTTATCGAACATCACATTCCTACTGAGTACCACTTTAGAATTTGCGCCCTAATTCTATAGATTTTGTACCTTCTCAGTAACCCAAAATACGTAGGACAACCAACTATATGAAGAGAACTGTAATCAACTGGTTATCAGGACTATACCTCTATGGGAATTTTGTACTCAACGGTTGTTGTTGGAGAGTGATTCACCAAGTAACATGTCGTGTTGATAGCTTTAGTCCTTTTTTTTTTTGACAAGCTAACATTGCAGATGCATTGATCCGTCTTTAATAAGGTACGATTCACACTTTCTACCATGTCATTATATTGTGGAGTCTCTTGTATAGTATGGTGACGTGTGATGCATTCAGCCTTGCAGAACTCGCTGAACTTATTAGAATAAAATTGCATATCATTGTCGATACAGAGGCGCTTGATCTTCTTTCCGGTCTGATTTTCTGTCAGTGCTTTCCATTGCTTGAATGTCTTGAAAACATCGTTCTTTTGCTTTAAAATGAACACCTAAACCATCCCTATGTAGTCATCGGTCAATGAAAGAAAGTATATTGCACGACCCTTCGACGGAATAGATAAAAGGTCCGAACATCCAAGTAGATGTAACGAGCGTTGACTTGGTCTAATCCACCGCCTTCGTAAAGTGAGTTCTGCGTTGCTTCGAATATACAATACTTACAAAGGTCGAACATCGTCGTCTTGTGGACGTTGAGAAAGCCATGCTTGCTAAGTACAATCATGCCTTTTTCTGACATGTGACTAAGTGCCACAACTTGGTCAACTACATCTTAGATTTGTCGGTGGATGATATTGATGTCGATCATGTGATCGTTTTGCCCTACAAGATGTACATAGTTTTTTTCTTTACTCCCTTCATCACCACTAAAGCGCCTATGGAGACTTGTAGAACTCCACCTCAAATAACGCACGAGTAACCTCGGAAATCCAGAACACTTGAGGAAATAAGATTCTTCTTCAGGTTAGGGATGTGTCAAATGTCGGTAATGCCCTGACGATGCCATCATGCATTCATATAGTGGTAATCTCGATCGTCTTGCATGATATGATATTGCTTATCAAGACATTTCTGTTGTGCCATCTCATCCTACATGATGAACCAATCACACTTATGACACATATGGTAAGAACATCCATAATCCTACACCTATTCATTCGATGATCTCTTATGATCTACAACTGATAGAACCACATCGGCCTGGTAGAAAGACTCGGCCTTTGCCACACCGACAACAAATGAACTACTCGTCCCTTTGCTTTCTTCTCCTTCTCGTGCATGTATATTTCATGCCCTTCCTCTTACAAAATTGCACTAACGGAAGTAGATCTTGTCATCATTGTCTTTAAAATTTGGTTCAAAGTTTCCCTTTTGGTTATGACTCCTACCTTTCTCTTTGCGGCCTTGTCTCTGGTCTATTGCTACCAAATCTTGTGATGATCATCGTCATTGGTTCGAAACACCTTATTACAGGGCTCTCTAATATGTAGGGTTGATCTGACGCCTTCTAGACATATAATATCATTTTCGAGAATACACAAATTTATGAAGTGTTTGAAAAATGGTGGTAAAGAACATAGTAAAATTAGGAAAACTTCCTTGTCTTCAATAATTACCTCGACGCCCTTGAGTTCCATCAGGATAGTGTTCAGATCGCCCATATGTTGCTTGAGAGACGCACCTTCCTTCATCCGTAGGAAAAATAAACGACCTTCATCCGTAGGAAAAAAAACGATGTTTCAAATAGAGCTTGTTGGTTAGAGACTTGGTTAGAGTGTCATGTACAAATTCTCCAACTTCAACAAGAGACCTTATGTTGTTTACTTGCCAACGACTTCGGAAAGTAGCTCATTTGCCAGACACAACTGAATAGTTGCATGAGCCTTCATCACAATTGAATAGTTGCATGAGCCTTCATCTCTTGCTTGTCAAAATTCTCATGATGATATCACCCTCGGGTTTTTTTCGAATAGAAGCATCTAGAGTCCTTGTTGCGTCAACAAAGTACGTATCTTGATGCGCCACAGGCTGAATTCATGTGAACTTCTCGATCTTTAGATCGGATGTGATGTCATCTTTGAACTTATTCTAGAACGGAATCCGAACCCGGAGTTTTGATACCAGTTTCTTACGGATAGATCAAGTATATAACAAATACATGGCAAGCACACGGAAATAAACTCAAGCAATCACAAATACAAAAGATTTAAGAAAGAAACCCCAAACGTGTGAGAACCACCGAGAATTCACTATTGTAGAGAAGAGTATATATGAGGATCGTCCTATGAGGGCTATTTATAACCTCTCAATTACATAGAGTACGAAAATAAGGATTTTGAATCCTAATAAGAAACGAGGATTCATGATCCTAAATTCCTAACAAGTAACAAAGATTCCTAATAAGAAAATAAGGATTCTAATCCTAATAAGGAAACTAGGAACATATTCAAGACATCCTAACAAAGTGGAATAAACCAGGCTACATAGTTAGCCATGCTATTTGAAACATAATTGAAAGATTAGAAGAAGTAAATAGAATTCTTCTATATTACTGATAACAAAGGGAAAAGCTTACTAGAATATATAGGGAGACATGACCAACGTATTTGTCATTGAATCCTTGATTCTAGTATCATCAAAACATATTTTTGACTAACTAATTAAGGAAATAAAACAAGCATAAAATCTGAAAATACTTCCTAGAAATTAGGAACAATTTTCTGATTTTTCTCACGACTATTCGACACTCCCCCTCAACTTGGTGCGTAAATATCTATCATACCCAACTGGTTGATGAGAAACTCATAGTTAAGTTTGAACAACCTTTTTGTTAGAATATTAGCTTGTTACTTTGTTGGTATGAATAGCATACAAATAGCTTCTGCTTCAAGCTCATCCTTTATAGGTGTTTGTTAACTTTAACATTCTTTGTTCTATTATGTTGGACTGGATTATGTGCAATGCTAATCGTTGCCTTGTTTTCACAGTACAACTTCATAAGCATGGTCGCATCTCTGTTTCGCTCCTTTAAAACTTGTCTCAGCTACATTAGTTCACTCTCCATGAGCCATCGATCTGTATTCTGCTTCTGCACTACTTCGGATAATTACACTGCTTTTTGCTTTTCCAGGTCACTATGTTTTTCCACACGAAAGTACAATATACTAAAGTTGATTTCCTATTTGTAACTGAGCATGTCCAGTTAACATTTGTATATGCCTCGATACTTTATTCATTCTTTTTGAAGAATAGACCATTCATAGAATGCTTTTCAAATATCTCAAAATTCGGTATACAACTTCAAAGGTGTCAAAGGTGTTATTTATGAGGAGAATGCATGGACTGACTTACGAGACTTATTGCAAACGCGATATCAGATCGTATATGGCAAATATATCAACTTTCCAACGAGCTTTTGGTATCGGGATGTGTCCACTGGATTATCTTTGGAATTTCTAAGTTTCTGATTTGGATCAATTGGGGTATCTGCTGGATGACATCCACTCATTCTAGTTTCTTCGAGAAGATCAATAACATACTTTATGACACTGATATTTCTTTCTTTGATCGAGTTACTTCTATTCCGAGAGAGTGCCATAGTGAGCCCAGATCTTAAATTTCAAACACTGAGGCAAGACATATTTTCAGTCGTTCCATCTCAGCCACATCATCTTTCGTCAAGATAATGTCATCCACATAAATTATGAGAACAACTATCTTCCCATTGGATGAAGTTTTTGTGAACATAGTGTGATCGATCTACCTCTATACATAGCCGTCGCTCTTCACTGCATGGGTGAACTTTTCGAAATGTCCTTGGTGACTAATTTAATCCATACAAGGATTTCTTCAGTTTGCAAAGCTTCGAGATGAACTTTTTATCAAAGTCTGGTGGTGAATCCATGTAAACTTTTTCATCCAAGTCTCCATTAAGGAATGCTTTATTCACATTCAACTTGACTGTAATTGACAAGAGTACTCTGACTGTATTTAGATCTGCTAAAGATGCAAATATTTCAAGATAATCAATATCGTATGTTTGAGTGAAACCTTTAGCAACCAAGCGAGCGTTGTATCTTTCTAGAGATCCATATGATTTGTACTTGGTCATGAACATCAATTTGCATCCAAGTGTCTTCTTCTCTAGCAGATCCATTACTTCTTATGTTTTTTTTTTCAAGAGCCCTCGTCTCCTCAAGAATAGTCTCCTTCCACTCAGGAACCTGAAGAGCATCATGTACATTCTTTGGAATTTTCATACACGACAATTGTCAAGTAAAGACAAAATATGGGACAAATTTTTGTAAGCAACAGTTTGACTTGGAGATATTTGGTACATGATCTGACACACTTTCGATTAACAATGTGAACATTAAGACTCATGTTGAATTGACTTATAATTAGAATGGCTAACTTGAATGTAGTCTTTTTGGAAGTTGCATGAAGATTCAGTAGAGTTCTGACCAGCCTTTGGTTTAGATTCTTGACAGTAGTGAGGAGTCTCGGTCTCATTATCTCTAATTTGTTTCCTCTATGAGTAGACAAGGACTTCTCGGGTTTGTCCCATTGTCTGAGCTAGTAAGATTATAACATGGCTCCACCGAATTTGGACTTGGATTTTTCATTAGCTAAAACAATAGGATTTGTATTTATTAAAAAAATGGTCCATTTAAAGTTTTGACATTGACGCTCTCTAGTTGGACTCCATCTAAGTACCTTGCATCTTCATTTTATGTTTCCTCCTGAAGATGTGTTTCAACAAAATCGTCAGCAAAGAATGTGGCATCCATAATAACGAACATTTTTTAGAAAAATGATCATAACATTTATATCATTTTTGAGCTGGGGCATGCTTATGTGTGTTGTCTAAGTGTGCATGTAAAAAACCTAAAGCATCGACCAATGTAATTTTCCTTTGGTTGTGGCGATAGCGCTTAGACATGCCTAGGCAAGCGTCTAGGGTCGTCTAGGCGACTGTCTAGGGTCGCCCAGAGAAAAAAAGTGATATTTAGACGGTAAGTTATTTGATAGATATAAATATAATTTTTTTATTTGAGTTTTTTAATTGGACTTTAGGGTTTCTTGTCCACAAGAAGCAGGTGCTTTGCAAAAAAAGAGGAAAAAGCAATAATGGTCGTTCGGGTGAAAGAGATGACCAGCTACCTATGTTCTTCTCCTTCTTTCCTCTGTTTTTTTTTGTTTCTTCTGTTGCTTCTTCTTCTTTAGTTCTTTTTCTTTTATTGAGTTTTTATGTTTTTCTTTTTTTTTAACTTGTTTTTCTTGATTTCTTCTTCAATTCTTCTCCCGTTTTTTAAACTTGTTTTTCTTGATTTCTTCTTCTTCTTCGGCAGGTTCATGGACGATGCCTAGGCAAGGCAGAAGGCATGTCGTCTCGTCTCGCATAGCCCAGAACAACATAGGGATATATCCAGCAAAAACATATTTTCTTGCTCTAGGATCTAACTTGTGTTGGTTTTGATCATGTATGTGTACAAAAACAATGCAAACAAACAAATTTAAGGACAGGTTATATGAGAATTTGGACGATAAAAAACTTTGTTGATGGATATTTAATGGTGTGTGAAATTTTATGATCTTTGTAGAACTCAATTTATAAGGTATGTAACTGGTAGAATTGTTTCACCCCATAGATACTTAGAAACTTTATTAGCGAACATTGGCTCCAGCAACTTCTAAAATGTATTTGTTTTTTCATTCAGCCACTCTATTTTGTTGGGGTGTCATTGCAAGAACTTTCATGTACCATACCCTTTTCTAAGAAAAATTTGCCTAAGACCTTGTTAAAATATTTTTTGTAATTGTCACTCCTAAAATTCTTTGATCTTTTCTTGAGACCGTGTTTCCACTATTTTGTAAAAAATATTGAAAACATTTTCTACGTCGGACTTGACCAGTAGCAAATATACCCAACTTACTCTTGTTTGATTATCATTGGAAGTAATAGACCATTTTTTTATTTTAACTTGTTGAAATCCTAGAAGGTTCCCATACATCACTATGGATTAATAAATGGTTTTGATGCTTGGTATGATTTTGGGGGGTAAAATGAATGATGATGTTTAGCAAATTCACAAAACTCACGTTGAAATGAAGATGGACTACTATTTGTAAATATATTTGGAAACATGTGCTTTAAATAATAAAAACTTGGATGTCCTAATCTATAATGCCATAGTATAACATTATTATCACCAAAAATAGAATTCAAACATGTACTTTGAACTTGTGTTCACACTTCGGTTCCATCTTCAAAGACAGACAGAGAGACCTCCACTTTCTCTAGCACTGTCAATCCTCCTTCTCGAGACTAGTTCCTAAAACTCATTCTAATAGTGATATAAGTTAACACAACATTAGATATCATTAGTTAATTTGCTAATTGACAAAAGATTACATGATAATTTAAGCAAATGAAGGACATTATGTATGGTTAAGGAAGAAGATATAACAATAAATCTACTCCAGCGATTGTTGAGACTGATCCATCGGCACTCTTGATTTTTTGCTCCCTGCACACGGGTGAAAAAAAAAGATTGGAACAACTTGTCATATAATCAGTTACTCCAGAGTCGATGATTCAAGAAATTTTTGAGAGTTGACACTAAGAAGAGCATTAACAAAGTTACATTTCTGAGCCAAAGAACAAGAAAGATTTACTGAGATTTGTGGAGATTGTAAAAGTTTGTACAAGTGCTCTATATGCTCCTTTGTGAATTGAGACTCTTTTGAGTTGACTTGTTGCCCCTGACTTTCTTCATGGGAGACTTGGAATGCCATGTATTCATTTTCTGGTTTTTCTTCCAGTTTGCAGGTTTGTCATGGATTTCTCAACATGTTTTATTTGTGTGTCATGGCTCTGATATCATGAAAGCTTCGAAGAAGTAATTCGGGTTCTTCTATATTATTGATATCAATGGAAAAAGCTTACTAGAATATGTAGGGAGACATGACTAACATATGTCATTGAATCCCTTATTCTAGTAACATCAAAACATATTATTGACCAACTAATTAAGGGTTTGCTTATTAACGGTATTTTCACCGGTTCTGGGGTGTTTTTGAATCGACCGTTTATGAAAATTCCTGCTTGTTAATTTTTTTGAGGCACTGATTTTGGTTGGCTCAAAAACCTTCCAAAACCGGTGTAATGTAATTTTGGGTGGTTTTATAAATACCCCAAAATCGGTGGGTTTTGAGGGGTTTTATTATTTTATTCCATTTATATCCTCACCAAAACTATGTAATTATAATTACTAATAGTCTAGTACCCTTCCCTATTTAATTTTATTGGTGTAAAAAAACTTTCAGAACCGCTCGTTAGTGAACTACCAAGCATGATTGGACTTGTTTAAAAGCCGCTACTTAAAAACCATCCAAAACCGGACCCCTCATAACCGCTCATAACCGGTACTCTAAAAACACCTCATAACCGCTACCCTACAATTGCCAAGCAGACCCTAAGGAAATAAATCGAGCATAAAATCTGAAACTAATCCGTATAAATCAGGAACTAATTTCCTGTTTTTCATCGTAAATATTTGACAATAATGTTGCTAGCTATAGACATCTGCCTAAAATTGTGATATGCTGCAATAAGAATACTAAGCCGAGTGGGCGGTTAAATAAAGGATTTGAAACGAAGGAGACCATTAAGATTGTTATGCTTGTTGTAATCTAATTGGCATCTTCATGCTCCACTAAATTGATAAATAACAGCATGCTGTTGCTAGTATTTAGAGGCCATCTCAGATGAAGCAGAAAATGCATTATGCATTGAAGTTTTACCTTTTCTCACACGAAACGTTTGATACAGATGAAAGGGGAGAAGCAGCTTGTTGAAAAAATATTGCAGACTGAGATAAATCTCCTCAGATCAATCAGAGATGGAACAGCCCTTATGCAACATATGGAAGACTTCTACTATATTATGCTCTTACAGGTAGTTCCCCAGCTGATGGTTTTACTTTTATCACTTCTATCTCTAGCTAGTCAACTACGTTTCTGGTCCTGAGATGGTCATACCATATGATTTAGGAGTGTGTGTTTTGCAGGATCCAATCTTAGCTTTATTTGCTGAACTAGTGTCATAGTATCTTCTCAAACTGTTTTACTAAAAAGTGTTCCTGCAGACAATAACGAGCTTAAATTTTCGCTTTGAAGGTGTTTATGTTTAATTTAAATTTACAAATAATAACCGTGATGACATTCCATGCTAACAGCCAGGGCACATATCTAGTATATGGTATATAATTCTTGTCAGGGAGTCCCAGCATGCACAGTAGAAGAGACAATTGTCAAGTATAAACAACAACAACTAGGCCCCTTTTATCCAGATTTTTGGGGTTGGCTATTACGGGCCATCTCTCCCACATTAGTAAAACCCATATCCTCTTACAAACCTTTTCCTACTTGACACCATGTTCGGCCCACTGTGTGTATTTCCATTTGAAGCTTGAATGGTTGAGAAATGGTCTAATTTAATATGGATTCTTTTAGTATTGTATATAGCATCTTTGCCAACCAAATGTGTAGTGTACTGTGGCAAGCAAATTTATGTATTGCGAAGATGGGGGGATATGAATCGATCAAATTATGGCTTATGGTTTCTCTACCTTGAAGAACTCGGAATCCTATATAGGCCTTTATTGTTAAAAGGACAAAAGACAATTTTATTAACTATCAAACTCGTGTGTGTTGAGTTATAGAACAAGAGACAAATAATCCAATGAAAAAGGGCACTCATGCATTAATTCTGAGAATTGCTTATAAAGGAGGCTCACGGTATACATGTAAGCAACCTCCTATATTACTAGTATTAGGAAAACCTATACTTAATCCGCTTTTAAACAAACATGTTCTCCTATCTAACTAGGATTAAGAACAAGTAATTCTAATAATCAATAAACTTGCTTACAAATCTAAAAGATAAACTCCCACCATAATTGGAAGGAATAATCCGCTTTCCCGTGGGATCAAACTCACCCAGCTAGGATGTGCTATGTTTTCACCCGCTGACCACTAGAGTCGGGAAGCTTTGACAACAACATCAAAGTCTTTGTCCCAAATCTCTCGGGCTGATTGTGCGACTCTTCTTTCATTTGACTCCATTAATGGCCATGTCCCGCATAACACTAACAAATGCAATGCTTACTGCTTTGCTGGGATAAGATCACTGCCTTGTCTATTGTTTTTGTTTATGAAAACAACAAATTCAGTCAGATTGACATACAATTGTAATTTTCTGCAGAGGGTTAGAGCAAATTACGAGAGGGAGGAAAAGTCGCAGACAGCATAGTTTATCCTACAGCTAAGAAACCCTGATATATTGAAGCATGCACCATTCAATTTCTTGGTTTCTTCATTGTATGCGTATGCCTTCAGAGGTATGATTCCTAATTTAAGCAAAAACATGTGCACATTTTCATTCTACTCTAATGTGTTGACTCGTGGCAGAGGACCGGATATATATATATATATATATTTTTTTTGGAATAAGGGTAAATTTATTCCTCGCACTAGGCGGTAAAGGTAATACAATACAACATCTCACTACTGCACATGTCCCCCAGAGAACTCAGGGGGACATAACTGATACATCGAATTCCACGTTATGCAGAATTCCTCTAGCGGGTGTAACCAGGCTCTCAAAGATACGCCTGTTCCGTTCACGCCAGATGTGCCAAACGGAAGCAGCGAGTCGCACCCAGGCTCGCCTCGTCCACCCCGTCTCTCCTCCTCTGTGACCTCGGATCCAGCTGATGATGTTCCGAATGTCCCGAGCCATGCCAGCGCCCCTCCCCAACTGCCCACACTGCACAGCCCAAATATGCCAAGAGAATGAGCACTCGAAGAATAAATGGCCCATAGACTCAGCCTCTCCCGCACACAACACACACATCGTGTCCGGGATACGAACCCCACACCTGATGAGTCTGTCACGGGTCAGGAGTCTCCCCAGCAGCAGTCTGTACGCACATAACTGCATCTTCCGGGCTATACCTTTAGCCCAAATGAAGTCTCGATCCTCCATCAAGGCATGCCGATCCCGAACCAGCTCGAAGCAGCTCCTGAAACTGAACGTACTCGCGTCACCTGGATAAGAAGTCCCTGTCCATATCCACATATCCCGAGGCTGGCTGGTGTCGATATCAATGCGGCGGATCGCCTCACCCAGCTGAGCCGTGAATGGGTAAGCCTCCGGCACCCAAACTCCATCTCTGATAATCCGGCTGCACCTGAGGCCCCTCGTAGCCTCTCTAGAAAACTGTGAACGCAGAATATCCAGTAAAGACCGACCCGCGACCCAGGGGTCCTGCCACAAGTCCGTCGAAGCACCATCCCTCATGGACCGGCAGATAACAGACTGAAGCTTAGGTCTACACTTAAGAATAGTCTTAAATGTGACCGAGAAGTTGTTGTCGTGCCTGCACGTCCAGAAACTCCTCCCCTTAAGGTACCTGCTAGCCATCCACTCCGCCCATAAGGAGCCACCCTGGACGAACCTCCACGCCATCTTAATACCTGCAGCCTCCCTGATAGCCCGTAAAGGTCGGAGACCTACTCCTCCCTCCTCCATCGGCCGGCAAAGCTGGTCCCAAGAGATAGCATGCATCCCCCCCCCTCCAGAGGAAATCCGCACATAGCACCTCCACCTTCCTGATAGTGGCCGTCGGAATCTGAATGGACTGGGACCAGAACATGGTAATCCCCGAGATGACCGACCTAATCAGCTCAATCCGCCCGCCAAAAGAGAGTCCAGCTGCTTGCCAGCCCTCAACTCTCTTTTGTGTGAACTCCACCAAACTGTGGCAATCATGCTCCCTAGCATAGTTCACCGACAGCGGAACCCCCAGATATTTCACAGGAAGCTCCCCTATCTCAACACCCAGCGCAAACGCCCTTTCCTCCTTCAGGGAGCACCAGGAGCTGAAGTAGACCCGACTCTTCTCTATATTCAGCTGCAGTCCAGAGAGACGCCCGAACTCCTCCATGACCTCAGAAAGCGCCCTCATTCCCTGCATCGACGGACGGAGAAGAACCAGGAGATCATCAGCATAGATCAAGTGTGAAACCACCGGTTGCACAAGCTTGAATATCGGGGAAATCTTCTTTTCAAGCACCGCCACATCCATCAAACAAGTGAAATACTCCATCACCAGAGTGAACAGGTACGGAGACAGAGGGTCCCCTTGTCTGAGCCCCCTGTTGCTGCCGAAGAACCCATAAGGAGTACCATGAATAAGGACTGAGAACGTCGGCGTGCAGATACACTCCTTCACCATAGCAACCCACCTCATATCAAAGCCCATGGACAGCATGAGCTGGCATAGGAACTCCCTGTTGACCGTGTCGTAGGCTTTCCTAAGATCCAGCTTCACGCAGGCCTTCATCCCTCCTGGTTTGCAGAACTCCCTAACCATCTCATGGGCAAGCAAACTATGCTCCGCAATCGATCGGCCTTTAATAAAGGCCGCCTGGTTCGGGGAAACCAGACCCTGCATAATCCCCTCCATCCTCCGACACATAAGATGTGTAATTATCTTGTACAGATAATTACAGCAAGCAATGGGCCGAAAGTCGGCCAGAGATGTCGCCCCCTCCTTCTTCGGCACCAGCGTCAGAAAGGTATGGTTCAACTCCTTCAGAAGCTTCCCCTCAGTGAAGAACTCCTGCACTACCTCCAGGACCGGACCCTTCAGAACCTCCCAGTGACGCCGAAAGAAACCACTAGAGAATCCGTCAGGCCCCGGTGCCTTATTGGGGTCAGCTCGCATCACAATCTCCTCCACCTCCTCCATACGGACCGGCTCCAGAAGTCGACTATTGCCCTGATGCGTCACCAACCTCTTAGGGACAAGAGGAGAGAATACACAGGGGTAGTCAGCCTGCTGATACAAGTCGGTGTAGAATCTGACAGCCTCTCTCTAAATCTCAGCGGGGTCTCCAATAAGTCTGCCCTCTGCATCCAACAGCCTAGGAATGCCATTTCGGTGCTGGCGGGACCGGATAACATCGTAAAAGAACTTCGTGCAACGATCTCCATCCTTAAGCCAGGTACATTTCGCCCTCTGAGCCGCAGCGATCTCCTCCTGAAGCCGAAGAGTGTTGACCTCTGCCACAAGAACTTTCTCCCTAGCCGCCAGCTCCCCGCTCAGAATATCCGACGCCAGCCTCTCCTGGACCTCCCGAAGTTCAGCCTCCTTGTCCGCAAGGGGAGACCGCGACATCTGCTTCACCCAGGCACGAAAACCTCTCTTCACCTGCTTCAACTTATGAACCATCCTGAACTGAGCAGTGCCCGCCCGAGTATTTTGCAGCCCTCTAGTAACCACCTCCTCATAACCCGCAGAAAGAAACCACCCATTGTTGTACCGGAAAGGCCTAGCCTTCCACGTGGGCCTCTCAACTAGACCAACACGAATAGGCGAGTGATCGCTCGTCCCAGCATCCAGACCTTCCGCCACACTATTCGGAAAGAGACGGAACCACTCGCTATTTCCCAGAGCCCTGTCCAGCTGGCACGCAATCCTGTTCTGGCTCTGGACCGCCTTGTTGTGCCAGGTCCAAGTATGCCCTGCTCTCTCCAGACCCCTCAACCCCGTCTGCAGAAGACACCTCTGGAAATCATAAAGAATCGGATCCGGAACCGGTCTGCCTCCCACCTTCTCATGCCTGTGCAACAAGGCATTGAAGTCTCCCATAAGGAGTAAAGGAAGGTGAAGAAGATCCGCCATCCTGTTCAGACTACTAATATCCTCCCAGAGGGTCTCCCGTCTCCTCCTGTCGTTGTGCCCGTACACAGCGCCCAGAATGAACGAGAAACCCCCCTTATTAACAAAAGTCACGCCAATGAGCTGCTGGGTCTTCAAAATAGTGGACCCCTCCCAACTGTCCCTATTCCACCTAACCCAGATCCGAGCCATATCACATAGATCGAGGTTATGGGAATGGTCCCAACTGGCGGACGTCCTGCGATTCAGCACAACCTCCCCCCGAATCTTGGACTCCAACAACACCGCAATGTCACACTTCTCCCTCCTCAGCACACTAGTGAACTCCCTCCAACGCCCGATGGAGCACCCGCCTCTAATGTTCCAGGCCAGGACCGACATTAAGACTTAATGTTAGTACCCCCTAACCCAACATCAGGCAGAACACCCGAGGGAGGTGCCCCGCCCTTCTCACTAATATCTCCTCCGGCCGGGGAGTGACCCCCCGAGATGAGTGACCCATCTGTCCCGGTCACCTCCTCCTCCTGCGCTCCAGGCTGCTCCACGTCATCCATGAACTCCCCATCAGGAGGGACAGAAGCCGACCCCCCCATCGAAGAGGGAGCAATGTGCTCCTGGATCTGACCATACGTCAGGGCCCACACCGGGTTATTCCCCGTATCGGTGTTCGTACCCCTCAACTGTGGAATGTCCTCCAGCGTCGCTGTCGCTTGCCGCTTCCTACTGTAGACCTGGATCTCCTGGGAGGCTGGCACATTCTGACTCCTCCCTAGAGCACTCAAGCTCCGTGTCACCATCTTCCTCTGTCCATCGAAAGGAACCATCACACCCTGCATCCTCTCCTGTACCGCCAACCCATCCTCCACCCCCATCACGATATCCTCTACCTGCTCTTCTTCCTCCACTCTATCAACCGAGTCCAGCACTGGCTCCCGTGGCACCGCCTCACGCCGATCCGCCTGCCCTTTTGACTCCCGGCTCCGGGTACAACCATTGGAATCATGACCAAAGCACTCACAGCGGGTACACATGGGAGGAACCCACTCATACTCAACCGACTGTCTCAGAACCGCTCCTCCCACCTCGAACTCCACCTCCCTTGGGAGCTCCATCCCAGCGGTAATCTCAACGAAAACCCTGGCGAACATAAGCCGCGAGCGGAACGCAGTCGCCTCGTCCGTCTTAATCGGCTTCCCGATCAGACTAGCAAGGCGCATCAGAAGGGGGACGCTCCAGTATCTCACCGGGAACTCAGGGAATCTAATCCAAACCGGAATGGCATTAAGAACCTCCTTCTCACACCGGAGGTCTGGAGTCCACTCCCTCAAGATAATCAGTCTCCCGTCAAACGACCACGGCCCCCCCTGGGCGATCCTGATCATATCCTCCTGAAGCCCAAACTTCACCAGATAGAATCCATTTTCTCTGGAGAAGATCTCCATACTCCCCTTCGGCCTCCATACCCTCTCAGCATATCCCCGTATCTGCCCATAGAAGGGCTTACTCCCCAGCACATATACGACTAATGTATACTGCCAAAATTTAGTGACCTCAGCGACCTCCTCCTCCGAAAAGACAGCCCTGTAGCCCCCCTTCACCATCTTGGGCGGCACGTACTCCATGGAAGTCGCAGTCTTCGTCACCACAGGGGAGCACACATCCCTCCAAGATCTGGGCCGAATATCAGCCTGTGTAGCGCTGGCAGCGGCGGCTCCCGACCCTAGCTCTGCTAGGGCATCCAAATATTTGCTCGAGACGGCGGCGACGGCTCCCCCCCCCCCCCCCCCGCCCCCCCGACCCCCTAGTTGGCCGGCGGAAAGGTGGGAAGGGGGGGGGGGGGCGGCTCCTTCCTAAGGGCGGTGGAGGGGTGGCGACCCCCCCAGGTTCAGGCGGTGGGGGAGGGGGTTCAGGCGGTGGCGGAGGCAAGGCGACCCTCCCCGGCGGAGGGGGGGGGGTCGGGCGACTCCAGCGGGAAGGGGGCGGCCCACCCTGGTGGCGGCGGCTGCGGGGAGACCCCCCCAGGCGGAGGGGGGGGGGGGTCGGGCGACACAGGCAGGGAGGGGGCGGCCCGCCCTAGTGGCGGCAGCAGCAGGGAGACCCCCCCAGGCGGAGGGGGGGGGGTCGGGCGGCGGCGGCGGGGCGCTCCACGGCGGGAGGGGGTCGGTTGGATTTATCGGGACCACCACGATTGGGGGTCCAGGAGTGAGTAGAGGTCCGGCACCGACTTTCGAATTCGGGTCGGGGTCTACTATGGGGGCGGACGGGACTGGAGAGGCAGGCTGGCAGACGGTGGTGAGACGACGGGCTGGAGGACGACGAGGGTTTCAGAACCAAGGAAATTCTGGGAGCCGACCCCCAAGAGGCACTGCTGATCCGCATCGCCGAGGGGGGAATATGGTTCGCACAGTGTCTGGGTGGCGGCCAAAGGCGACGGCGGCGGAGAAAGGAAAGGGTGTTGTAGTTGATGCTGGTAGACAAGTCCCGGCTACTGCGACTCCTCCAACCAGGACCCCCTCTGCGGAGCAGAGGCCTAGGTCATGGAAGGAGGTCTGCACCCCAGTGGAGTCGCAAAGTCCGATGTCTATGGAACATGTTACCCCGATGGCGGTTGGTGGAGGACACAGGGCTTACTTTCCCGCAGAGGAAATAGCGAAGGTCGCCGATTTCTGGAAGAACACCTTAGTGCTATATGTGTTAGGGAATAAGCCGTTCTTTGGACAAATCAGGGTTTATGCGGAGAGAGTCTGGAGGCCCAAGGGCAGCATGGAATTCTCCTCCCGGGAGAATGGATTTTACTATGTCAAGTTTGGGCTGGCGGAGGATGTGACCAGGATTGTTCAGGGAGGGCCATGGTCGTTTGATGGGCGACTCATTATTTTGAAAGAATGGACACCGGAGCTGAGGTGTGAGAAGGAAGTGTTGAATGCCATCCCCGTCTGGATCTGGTTCCCAGAATTCCCTGTTCAATATTGGAGCATCCCGCTTCTCATGAGACTCGCCAGCCTCGTGGGGAAGCCGATCAAGGCAGATGAGGCCACTACTTTCCGAACTAGAATAATGTACGCCAGAGTCTTTGTGGAGATCAAGGCAGGATCGGAGCTCCCGAGCATGCTCGAGTATCAGGTTCCATCTGGAGAGGTTCTGACGCAGGCTGTGGAGTATGATTGGGTCCCACCCATGTGTTCGACTTGCGAGTGCTTTGGACACATTACCAGTGCGTGCAACTATAAGGGGACAGAGTCCGCCAGGCCACAGGCGGGCCAGACAGAGACAACCCGGCCGGAGACGGTTCAGATGGAGGCACCAGAGAGGGAGGCGGCCCCTAGTCACTCGCCTGAGGAGACGGCGCCAGAGAGACACATGGTGGAAGACACAGTTATGGAGATTGATAGGAGACTGGAGACAGGTTTGACATCGAGACAGGAGAGCATGCAGGGTGCGCTGGTCCCGTTCCGACCTAGGAGGACTATGATGACCAGGGGGATGAGTGCGGCGGAGAGTAGCCAGAGGGGGGCGGAGGCCTCCACGGCACTTATGGTTTACACCAGCAGGAAGAGACATGTCCCTGCCACTCTGGAGGATATTCCTCAGATGAGGGAGATGGATGATCAGACCGAGCCCAATCCCGACTGGACTCTTACTCTTAGCCGGATTCAGGCTCATCTTGCCCCTTTCTCAATGGTAGATGCAGTTCTTGAGCAGACGGATGAGACACTTCCCTCGAGTGTCGATCCAGAGGAGTTACAGGGGGACCCAACATCTTTTATTTAGATGTCGGTCCTCGCATGGAACATTAGGGGGGGTGTTCCATTGGTCGATGGAGGGAGATCAGAGGGGTGCTGAGGAGAGAGGCATGTGATATTGCTATTCTGCTGGAGACGAAGATTCGAGGGGCCGCATTGCTCTCGCGTCGGACTCCGGCAACCTGGGATCACATCCATAACTTAGATCTTTGTGGTATGGCAAGGATCTGGGTTAGGTGGAACACAGGTAGTTGGGTGGGGGTTCAGATTCACAAGTCTGAGCAACTCATCGGTGTTACTTTTGAGAATAAAGGTGGATTCAGATTCATCCTGGGTGCTGTATATGGGCACAACGACCGGAGACTCCGGGAGGCTCTGTGGTGGGATATTGTGCTTATGGGTCGTATGGCGGACAACATGCATCTTCCCCTACTCATCATGGGGGACTTCAATGCTATGTTGCTTCGTCAAGAGAAGGTTGGGGGCCGGCCTGTACCGGATCCGATTTTATATGACTTCCAGAGGTGCCTTCTTATGTCAGGTATGCGGGGGCTGGAGCGAACTGGACATATCTGGACCTGGCACAACAAGGCTACTCAGAATCGTATTGCTTGTCAGCTGGATCGGGCCTTGGGCAACAGCGAGTGGTTCAGGTGTTTTCCGAACTCGGTGGCGGAAGGTCTGGCAGCGGGTACTAGCGATCATTCTCCTATCCGGGTGGGCCTATGTGAGAGACCCGCTCTGCGGGCGAGGCCGTTCCGGTACAACAACAGCTGGTACCTATCACCAGGTTATGAGGAGGTAGTTATGAGAGAGATGCAGCACTTTCGGGATGACACGGCCCAATTTCGCATGGTTCACAAGCTCAAACAACTCAAGAGAGCTATCAGGGGGTGGGTGAAGACGAGGCCGCGGACTACCCTGGCTGAGAAGGAAGAAGAGCTGCGGGTCACTCAGGTTGCCCTCCAATCTGACATTATGAATGGAAAACTGGCAGCTAAGGAGAAGACCCTGATTGAGGAGGTTAGCATCATGAGACTTCAGGAGGAGATCAGTGCGGCTCAGAGGGCTAAATGCACCTGGCTCAAAGATGGAGACCGGTGCACTAAATTCTTCTATGATGTGATCCGCACCCGTCAGCATCGGAACAGCATTCCCAGACTTCTGAATGCTGAGGGACGTCTTGTAGGAGACCCGGTGGAGATCCAGGAGGAGGCCGTCAGATTCTACACTGACTTATACCAGCAGTCAGACTACTCCAGCATGTTCCCGGCCCTGGTTACGAAGAGACTGGTGTCCCGACATGGGAACAGTCTACTTTTGGCACCGGTACGGATGGAGGAGGTGGAAGATATTGTGAAGAAGGCTAATCCCAACAAAGCTCCTGGGCCTGATGGTTTCTCCGCGGGGTTCTTTAAGCGACACTGGGGTGTGCTTAAGGCACCTGTTCTGGCAGCTGTCCAGGAGTTCTTTGCTGAGGGCCGGCTGCTGAAGGAGATGAACCATACGTTCTTGACTCTGGTTCCAAAGAAGGAAGGAGCGACCTCGCTTGCAGACTTTAGACCCATAGCTTGCTGTAATTTCCTTTACAAGATTATCACTCATCTTATGTGCAGGCGTATGGAGGGGATTATGCAGGGTCTAGTGTCCCAGAACCAAGCAGCGTTCATCAAGGGTCGGTCGATAGCGGAGCACAGTCTGCTTGCCCACGAGATGGTGCGGGAGTTCAGCAAACCGAGGGGGATGAAGGCTTGTGTGAAGCTTGACCTTCGGAAAGCGTATGACACGGTCAATCGGGACTTCCTGTGCCACTTGATGCTTGCCATGGGGTTTGACGAGAGATGGGTTGCGAGGGTGAGGGAGTGCATCTGCTCCCCTACCTTCTCTGTCTTCATCCAGGGCACGCCACATGGCTATTTTAGTAGCAACAGGGGGTTGAGGCAGGGCGACCCCCTCTCCCCGTTTCTCTTTACCTTGGTGATGGAGTACTTCAAGAGTATGATGGATATAGCAGTGCATAGCGGGAGGATCGTTTCCCTTTTCCGGTTGGTGAGTCCTGCTGTATCTCATTTGATTTATGCTGATAATTTATTGGTGCTTCTCCAGCCTTCCATGAGGGGCATGAGAGCGCTCTGACATTATGGAGGAGTTCGGGCGGCTATCTGGGCTCCAGTTAAACCGGGAGAAGAGCAGAGTCTACTTCAGCTCCCGGTGTACACTTCAGGAGGAGAGAGCCTTCGCCTTAGGTGTGGACAGAGGCGAGCTTCCAGTGAAATACCTGGGGGTCCCGCTTACGGTCAACTATGCCCGAGAGCAGGATTGTCATAGCTTGGTGGACTTTGCCCAGAAGAGAGTGGAGGGCTGGCAAGCGGCGGGACTTTCATTTGGGGGACGGATTGAGTTGGTGCGGTCGGTCATTGCGGGCATCGCTATGTTCTGGCTCCAGTCTATCCAGATCCCCACAGCTACCATTCGGAAGGTGGAGGCTATTTGCGCTAACTTCATCTGGAGGGGAGGGATCCATGCGATTTCATGGGATCAGTTATGTCGGCCTCGGGAGGAGGGAGGAGTTGGGTTGAGGCCTCTTCATGCGGTTCGGAAGGCAGCTTGTGTGAAGATGGCCTGAAAATTCATCAAGGGAGGGTCGCTCTGGGCGGACTGGATGGCTGACAGATACTTACGGAGGACCAACTTCTGGGCCTGCAGGATAGACAACAATTTCTCGGTCACATTCAAGGCCATTCTGAGATGTAGACCGGTGCTCCAGACAGCTATCTGCAGGCACATGAAGGATGGGTCGACTACCGACCTTTGACTAGACCCTTGGTTGGGCTCTAGATCCCTGCTCGAGATATTGGGAGGACAGCTGGACAGGGAAGCTAGAAGGGGGCTCACATGCAGCCGGATCATTAGAGACGGAGTTTGGAGGCCAGAGGGATACCCTTTTACTGGCCAGCTTGCAGCCGAGATTCACCTTATTCCCATAGACGCTACCCAGACGGAGGATTCATGGAGCTGGGCCGGCCCAGGTACGGGGGGAGGTTCAGGTCCATTCTGCTTTCGTAGCTGCTATGATTTGGTTCGGACCCACCACGACCAGGCTGAGGAGGTGGACTTCATTTGGGGCAAGGGAGTTGCACGGAAAATGCAACTATGTGCTTATCGCCTCCTCCGGGGTAGATTGATGACGAGAGACAGACTCCTCCGGTTTGGGATGCTGATCCCGGATGTCAAATGTGTGCTATGTACTGATGCTAATGAATCCATAGGGCATCTCTTCTTTGGTTGTCCGGTGACCTGGCACATTTGGACTGAGCAATGTGCACAGCTAAGAGGAGGAGTGGGGATGGACCGAGACATTAGGAGCATTCTCAGTTGGATCCGAGATCACAGAGGTCGGGATTCAGGGTGGGCTAGACGAGCCAGAGTCCGTCTTGCTACGTCTGTTTGGCACATCTGGAAGGAGCGGAACAGACGTATCTTTGAGGGCTTGACTACCCCCCTATTGGAATTCTACATAATATAGAATTCGATGTATCTTTAATGGCCCCATAATAGTATATTGGGACATGGAAAGTTGTGATGCTGTACTTTAATACCTTTTCCGCTATATGCGAGGAATAAATTCACCCTTATTCCATATATATATATATATATATATATATATATATATATATATATAGCTTTGTGTTGAGCGCTTTTTCTATTAACTTTTTTTCTTTCTAACATGCATGATAGTTTTGTCAACAGAAAAAGTGGAGTTCGACAAGCACTAATTCAAATTTGAAGAAAAGACCGACTCTCACATTCAACGGGGGGTCTCCTGATTTTTTTCGGAGTTCATTCAGCTTGTGTGTGTAGATTCTGACGGTTACTGGTCCTCGTGGACAGAAGATTATGCTTAGATGGTTAGAAATACATATATATTATGCTCAACACTGTCATCGATTAAATTCTACTGAAGGTTAGTTCGTACTTGACATTGACGATGCCTGCCTGACATCATATTTGTATGTGTTTTTATGTAGTGACGCGGGAATTTGAAGAAGAATGTGATATTGTGCAAGGATGAAAAATCGCCGTGTACCTATGATATATCTGCATGTAAAATTTGATATTTTGGTATCACATTTTATTAATGAAGTATTTGTATTGTAACGGGAGGAGTATAACATCGCTACTGAATCCATGTCAAATATATGCATCTACCAAAACTTGCCAGCACTGGCTAGAATATATCTATATATAAAGTATGCAAGTAAATAAATTGGAGCCAAACACATGAATATAACCAAGTTATAACATAATCACGTTATTAGAACTGTTTTTTTAATGCTCTCGCCTGTTTGTTGTTTTACTCATATTTAATATTAAAGTTCAAGGTTTCAATTGTTCAGAAAGGTCAGTACTGTTGTTTCTGTGCAATGTTCTCAAAATATCTGCAACTGCAAGAACTAAACATGGGCAATGCCGAAAGTCCTTTGTGTGTGTGTATTTATAAACAAGCATTTTTCTTCTACGAGTAAAACAAAAAATAATAATAATAATTAAAATGAATTACAACATATTCAGCTGGAGTAGGAGTGCTACAAATATATTTCTTGTCTTTTTTTTCTTTTTTTCCCCTTCTTTTTCCGCATGGTTCTCCCCCATTGCTCCTCACTCTATTTCACAACAAAAGTGAATGAAGTTAGTTGGCGACCGTTAGTGGAATCTTCACTCTAGTACCCCTTGTAGAAGGGTGGCGGGGGAGAGGCGTAGCTCTGTACAAAGTCTGGCGGGAGGACGAAGTCGTCGTCCCACTTCGGAGGTGGTGGTGAGGCCACGGGAGCTGGAGGTGGTGGTGTGCTCGCCGGCGGTGGTGGGGAGAACACTGGGGTTGGTGGTGGGGGTGAATACACCGGTGGCGGTGGTGAGTGCACCGGAGGTGGTGGTGGTGAGTACACCGGAGGTGGTGGCGGTGAGCTCACTGGCGATGGCGGGGGTGGGTATACTGGAGGTGGAGGAGAGAATACTGGTGGTGGCGGCGGTGATGCTATCGGTGGTGGTGGTGAGTTGATCGGAGTGGGAGGTGGCTGTGAGGGCACTGGTGGAGGTGGTGAGCTTATTGGTGCAGGGGTTGGTTCAGGCACAGATGGCGCCTTTGGCTTTGGCTCAGGGGCCGGATTTGGCACGCTCGGTGTCTCCGGTTTCGGGTTCGGCTTTGGACGGGATGGGGTTAGGGGCTTCGGTTTCGGGCTCGGCCTCGGGGATGGTTTGGACGGAGTCGAACCACCGTGCCCGCGTCCGCACTTGGATTTGCCACAATCGACCGGCCGATTGACGATGGGAGCGCACATCTTGTCGGACTTCTGGCCAGAGCGATCCGACAAACAGTTGTTGTTGTCATCAAACACCACATCCTTTCTAGAACCAGGCACACACTCGCTGGCCTCCCCCTTGAAGTAATTGTAGGAGAACGTGAAGTTAGCCAAGTTCGGCAGTCTGCACACGGACTCCGGTACCACCCCGGTCAGCAGGTTCCCGGACACGGCCAGCTCCTCGATCTTGCCCAGCTTGTCCAGCCCCAACGGCAGGACACCGGTCAAGGAATTGGAGGACACGTCAAGGACGGTCGCGTTGCCGAGCTGAGCGATCTCGGCCGGCATGCATCCGGCCAGGCCGTTGTTGATCAGCACGAGCTCATCCAGCGTCGCGCCCATCCTCCCGACGCTGCTCGGAATGCAGCCGCTGAGCTTGTTGTTGGCGAGGACCATGACGGACACGGGCGAGTTGCCCATGTTCTCGGGGATCTCCGAGGTGAACCGGTTGTCGTTCAGGAAGAGCGCGTCGAGATCCTTGTCGAAGAGCTCCGGCGGGAGCGGCCCTTCGAAGTCGTTGAACCTCAGGTCCAGGTACTTCAATTTGGACATGCCAATAACGGTCTCGGGGAAGGGCCCCACAAAACGGTTATTGCTAGCATCGAACTCGTGCAGCGTGCTGAGCCTGGACATGGACTTGGGGATGATCCCGCAGAACCTGTTGGAGTTGATGTGGAACACCGCGGCGTCGACCAGGAGGCCGAGCTCGGCGGGGAGGTAGCCCGCGATGTCGGCCCCGTTGAGGTCGACTCCGGCGACGGTCTCGGTGTCAGGGTCGTCGAGGGACGGGGCGCAGAAGACCCCGTTGTAGGAGCAAACCTCCGGGCCGGCCCAGTTGCCGGTGAAGTTGGAGGGGTCGGAGTAGAAGGCGTGCTTCCACGCCTGGAGGGCAATGTAGGCGCGGCGGAGGCGGGGGTTCTTGATCTTTACGTCGATCTTGATGTCGAACTCAAAGTCGTCCGGGAGGTCGCCACCCTCGGGGAGGGAGGAGAGCTGGCGACGGGTGATCAACGCCGCCTCAACGTTGGTGAGGGAATGTACGGTGTTGTTCAGGGAGGAGGAGACGAGGAGGAGGAGGAGGAGGAGGAGAAAATATAAAGAATGGCCCGAGGCCATGATTTATTAGGCAAGGGAGGAGGAGGAGGAGGGGGACCACCCTAGAGAGCGAGGGTGGTTTTCGAAGATAAAGGAGAGTGAGGATGAGTTGGTGATATAGAGCGGAGAAACGAGAAACTTGGTGGAGGAGATTGATTCGAGGAGATGGAGGAGTTAGTTTTTCTAAGAATGGAGAGGCAAACGATACAGTAAGCTTATTTTTAGAAGGTCAAAAATGTATGCAGTCTTACTTTTATTTTTATTACAGGTCTAAATTGTTTGTTGTCATTTAGCACCAAGAGAAATGAATATTTGAGTTCCGAAAATAAAATCATCAACTCCTGCAATCCAAGGGCCTAGCCCTGGTTGGATTTTGATCTAAGTTTGAGATGTTCTCTAGGTTGTTTTTGCAAGTACTTTTGTCAATAGAGTACTTATTATTTTTCTAAAAAAATTGTGTTAAATAAGGGAACCACTCCATAATTAATTGTTGTTGTACACGAACTGGTGCTGATCAACAACGAATCAGGTTTCTTAGTACAAAGTTTTTTTTTTTTTTTTTTGTAGTTTTACGGTTAATTAATAATAACTAATAACTTGTTTCAAGTCTTTAGGTTTCCTTTTTTCTCTTTTTTTCCACCTGACATCGAGGAATTATTTTTTTTTGTTGTCAAAAATCTTGTTCTCCACCCTCTATTTTTCATTTTTGTTGTTGTTGGCGAGGACACGATGGACACGGACTAGTTGCAAGATTTCTGACTGGGATTTTATATAGAAATAGAGGGTGGAAACAAGAATTCTGACGTTTAAAGGACATTTTACAAATACTAAAAAAGACTTTTTTAACTACTCTAAAAAAAAAATTAACATTCTAAAGACCTGGAGATTTTACATTAATAATATATACTGAGAAAAAAACTTGGGACAACCCGCATAAGAACTACATATGGAAATCTTGATCTACAGTTGTTTTTTTTTTTTTTTTTTTGGGGGGGGGGTGGAAGTCATCTTTATAAAACTCTCTACTCTTGACCACAAAAGAATTGCTTTGCAAGGCCTAGTCCGGAGTTAGGAAGGAAATGTCTTCCTCAATTTTGAACTCCGTACCTCGGACCGTGTTAGCTAAGCCTTTAAAAACTCTCCTATTCCTTTTCCTCTAAATATGTCAAACCGAGCTCAACAGATGCAACCTGGCTTTCTTGTACCACCGAGAACCTCTATTATTTGATCCTTCGATTTCTGCGCAAACTTCGATCAAGTTATGTAGGCCAATCTGACTTAGACCAAGAATTTTGCTTTGCGCCATCCACACACCCCTACTAAACTCACATCTGAAAAATAGGTGAGCGTTAGATTCATGTTCTGATACACATAGTGGACAAGTGACGTCCCCCAGCTGTATCTCGAACCCAATCAGCCTATCTTTAGTCAGAAGCCTATTTTGAATAGCTTTATACATACAATATTTGAACTTAGATGCCGCCTCCTTGAACCAAATATAGTTGTACCAATTCGTCTTAGGGCTCTTAATTATGAAGACTTCGTAGTCCGACTTTAGATTGAACTCCCCTATTACTGAGTCTTTCCAGCATCATTTATCATGTGTGGCGTCTTCTTCTATAACCATACCCTGAATTAAATTCGTCCAACGACTGATGTTGGAACGTGCCGGGATACTCCATTTGTCGTTGTGAATGATGGAACTGACCTTAACGTTCTTGATCCTAGTGTTATGAAGATCCAACTCTTCCCTGTCTAAGATGCTGGTGTGCTCGAGCCAGGGACCGTGCCATAGATTAGTGAGTGTCCCGTCTCGTATCACC
Organism: Iris pallida; assembly: GCA_029216955.1. Classification (NCBI taxonomy): domain Eukaryota; kingdom Viridiplantae; phylum Streptophyta; class Magnoliopsida; order Asparagales; family Iridaceae; genus Iris; species Iris pallida. Next base: position 3,081,591 of record JANAVB010024997.1, read on the forward strand.
CGCTGAATGCGAGACTTCAGTCTCGTTCTCCACTTCAACACCGCTTTGAAACTAACTGAATAGTTAGAGTTAATTTGCATAGTCCAAAAATTGTCATCTCGGACATACCTGTTCATCATCCAATTGGCCCACTAAGATTTGACATCCACAAGCTTTCAAGCAAGTTTGAGAGACGACATGTCTCTGAGAGTATCCAAAGATCTGAGCCCTACTCCTCCTTCCTCCTTCCTCCTAAGGACGACATAGATCTCTCCATGCGATGCTTTGGATTCCCCCTCTCCACACGAACTTTGCGCAGAGGTTGTCTATCTTTTGAATAGTCTTCTGCAGAATCAGAATAACCTGCAGCCAATAGGAGGTCATTGCGTTTATAACCGCCCTCACGAGCTCCACTCGACCCCCGAAGGAGAGGAGCTGTGCTTGCTACCCCTCAAGTCTGGACTCGATCGATTGAAGGAGACTAGCGCAGTCCAAGTGTCTGACATATGTGGTGGCTAATGGGATGCCCAGATATCTCACTGGGAGGGCCCCTATGTCGACCTGCAACTTCGTGTCCCATCGAGTCTTCTCCACGCATGTACGGTTAAAGAAGATGGAGCTCTTGACCTTGTTAAGCCGCAGCCCCGCTCCTTCCTCGAACTCATGGAGAATGTCGAGAAGACTTTGCACCCCCGTGTCGGAGGGTTTGAAGAACACAAGAAGATCGTTAGCATAGATAAGGTGGGATATAGTAGGAGAGACGAACTTGAAAATAGGATCTATCTTCTTCGAGCATATCGCAATATCCATAAGGTAAGAGAAGCGTTCCATGACCACTATGAATAGGTATGCCGATAGTGGATCTCCTTGACGAAGCCGCCTCGAGCTGTTGATGAACTCTTGCAGTCTGCCTTTAATCAATATGGAAAAGGTGGGAGTCGATATACATTCGAAAATTCTACTAACCTGCCACTGGTCAAATCCCATCGCCTTCAACATATGCAGCACGAATTCTCTGTTGACGGTATCGTAAGCCTTCCTGAGATGGAGCTTAACACATGCTTTGTCACTTCCGACTCTATTGAATTCTCTAACGAACTCGTTTGCTAGCAGACAGTTCTCCGAGATGTTCCTTCTCTTGATGAACGCTGACTGATTCAGCGAGATAAGACCAGAAAGCAGATTCTCCATACGCCGGCACATGAGTTGAGCTATAACTTTATAGATGAAATTACAACATGAGATCGGTCTGAAGTCATTCAGGGAGGAGGCCCCCAACTTCTTTGGAATCAAGGTACTAAATGTATGGTTGAGCTGTTTCAGAAGTTTACCCGTACGAAATAAATCACGAATCGCTTCGAGCATGAGAATCTTCTGTCACGACCCGTACCCTGATTAGGGGCACGAGCACGTGGGTACGTCCAGCCTACGCCGCAGAATCGACGGTAGAACGATGTATAGGTCGTCTGTAAATGCTACAATTAAACAGTATAAAGGTACCTGTCATCTCTGTACGGAGGAATATAATATGGCATAACTCAATCACAAGATAAAACTAAGGTAGATAGCACAGAATGAAAATATGATAGAAGTGAAAACAAGAAATGAGTTCAGGATCCAACATAGCTCAGAGATATAAACAATATCACAGAGTCACAAAATATAATATAGAATACTACAGTCTGAAAACACTAACTGGATCGCAGTACATGCAAACCTAACTAAGCTATACTACTCTGGGTGTGCAAAATCTAGTGGCTCAACTAACAGGCCACAGTCCTGGACTAAGTCTCAATCTATCTCGACCCCATAGTAGGTCGAGCAGTCTGCCTCAGAATCATCTGTAATATATCAACGATATCCTGTCAGGAAAATGAGCAAGTACAAACACTAACAGCAGTTCCATATGAATTGACAAATTCTATAAGAGACAATTATAATGAAATATAAGACAAAGCTATAGGATGACTTGGGAGCTATTCGGAAGCCGAGTTATAACCCGTAAACCAAACAAGGACCGAGGTTGTAACCCTTCTCCCGAACAGAACTTAGCCTCCAATCAAGGTTTAGCATAAGATCATATAGAATATGTGAGTAATGAATATCATAACATGGTGAGAAAAGTACTGAATGTAGAAATGAGCAGGATATATGATGTGATAAAATAAATATAAAATGTGCCATGAATTATTAGAGCGTTATGTGATCGGCTTGGAAAAGTTATAGGACAGGCTATCCACTTGGCCCGACAATCACATGAAAATCACTGGAAAGGGTCATGCCGGCCAACCTGGATAACGAGCACAAGAAATAAGATCTCGCTATACCCTACGTGAGGTGAGAGTGGCGCAAGCACAAGAATATAGTGACATGGTAGCTTTGATCACATAACCCCTAATAATTCTCCATCTCCGAATAGTATAATGGATCCGGACATAACACGTCATGACACGGGATACCCTAAGAGGGTAGCAAGTTCCCTTAGGAATCGGTGTCTATACAAGTACAGGAAACAAAACAGAAAATGTACCAATATACCAAGAAAATCTAGGAACAATATCTCATGTCATGATCCAACATATACTAGTCCGTGAACCATCGTGTCTGGAAATCAAGTAAGACACTACAACTGAATCGGATATAGCAGATATCAAGACAATAAAAACTATCAATGAATGTACCCGCCTGTGGTCCTGAGATGATAAGGTAAACAGATGCTCAGAGTAATCACAGACCTAAAGATGAGATACTATAAGTCAAAACATGATTTAATAATGAAAGAAAAACTAATTAAGTCATGATATGCAAGTCTAAGTCAAACTAGGTCATACTAGGCCAAACTAGGTCATACTAGGTCATACTAGATCATACTAGGTCATACTAGGTTACAGAAAGTCAATCCAAGTCAAACTAGGTCAAACTAGGTCAAAGATTGACTTACAGTTGACTTTTGGTCAATTGGTCAACCCTGGTCAACTCTAGGTCAACCCTAGGTCAAACTAGGCTAATGTTGACCAACTGTTGACTTTCAGTCAACTGGTCAACTCTGGTTTGGTTTTGGGTCAATTCTAGTCACTTTTAGGCTATATTTGACTTTCGGTTGACTTTCGTTGACTTTTGGTCAAAACGGTCAACCGAGGTCAAAACTAGTCTAAGAGCACTAATCCTAACCATTACCAACCAAGACAATCAATTTCTAACCATATCCTAACACCTTAGACTCATACCTTAGCTTCTAGGTAATTACCTTAACCTTACCTATTACCCTTCACAAAGTATTCACAATACCTTGCCCCGATACATAGGCAACCCTTCCTAACCTTGATAGACTGACCAAGGCTTCTTAGGGTAGCTAGACACTAACCTATCTAGAAATTACCAACCCAGAAATCTAGGTATTTAGCCCATCCAGTCCATCTTATCTCTATGTTGGTCGCTCTCAAAATTACCTTAAAGTATCATGAGACACCCTATGGTATCTTGAGATACCACTCTCCTAACACAAGCCAACCATACTAGCTCTATTAGGATACTAACTTATCTAGTACATTCACTAAACACACCCCACTAGGTCCACAACTCTCAAATCTAACATCTCGTATCCTAACTTATACTAACATATAAGCTAACATCTACTAACAATCCTAACTAACATTTATCTAACAACTTGGTAGCAAACTCTATCTAACAAGGGCTAACTAATATAGGAAAATGGCTAAGTGGAAGGGGGCTAATTTCTAAAGGAAACGGGGGATTAAATGGATTAAAACTAAAGGCCTAAAAGCTTAAAAAGCTGTCAATAAGCTGCTGTTGAAAAGCTGCTGCTTATTGCAGTGCTTATGCTCACTGCTTGCAGAAACTACTACTGCTGCTTGCAAAAGCTGCTGCTGCGCTGCTTATAGAAGCTGCTGCTGCTGCTTTTTGCTGCTTTTGCTTATTGCTTATCAATCTTATATATATATATATATATATATATATATATATATATATATATATATATACATTCAATAATAAAAATACTTGTATATATATTATGATACATGAAAAAAAATGTAATGACAAGCAATAACACATCTCTAACATATAAAAATCTAATATTAAAACATGTATTAAATTATTTAAACACAAGTGTCCAATATTGGAGGTTTTTCACATGGACACAAAGTACAACAAGGACACTCCTAATAGCTTCAAATGGACACGAAATGGACACAAATGGAGACACAACCATGGGGGTAATCCTATATGCATGTAGGATTGAAATAGAGGGTAGATTTAACCTTCCGGGAGGTGAAATCCAAAGGAACTCCTTCCGATACGGCACCGACACGAAGAGATCTCCAAATGGACATGAACCAAAGCCAAATCCTCCCAAACTTGGCTAGCACCCTCTCTTCATGGAGTAGAGAAGAAATGAAGAAGATTTGGTGGAAGAAATGATTAATTTGGAGATGAAATCAATGGAGGTTCATCTCTAATTTGGGGAAGAACAAGAGAGAGAAAATTTGTGGATAATAACCAAATGAGAATGGCTCATTCCCCTCCTCTAGTGGCCGGCCCAAAAATGCTAGGTGTCCCCTATTGTGTAAAGTCTAAAATACCCCCCACTTGTCCTATTGGTTTTAATTAAAATTAGGTTTTAGTTTGAGGCTAATTTAGTCTAGTTTAAGTCTCTAATTAATCCAACCTAATCATGAATATTTAGTTTAACCATACTAACTTAATTATTGTTATGTGGGCCATGTCTAACTAATGAGTGGGTCCCACTAGAGTCAAAGCTACCCCGGGTCCTCGATACAAGTCGGATTGAGTTGAAATTCGAACCCGACTCAAATAACCCCAAAATAATATCATAAATAATAAAATAATTCCAAAATTATTCTAAAGTGAAAAATGACCAAAATACCCCTGTTCTTGAAAACTGGGGGTGACATCTTCACTATATCCCAGTGCATGATGAAGAACTTAGCTGAGAGCTCATCAGGGCCCGGAGATTTATTCGTGCTAGAAGCCAACACAGTATCCTCCACTTCTTTGAGTGTGATGGGGGCGTGAAGAGTCGCGTTGCCTTCGTATGTCACCGCTCTCTTGCATACTACAGGCTGGAGCTCGACAGTCGTACCCTTCCTCTTATAGAGCTTGGAGAAGTATTTCATAAGACTCAATGTCTCTAGGATTCTCTATATTCCTGCCATTTGAATCGATAAGCTACGCTATGTGGTTGCCGGCTTTGCCTAGCTTTCACAATGTCATGGAAGAATTTAGTGCAACTATCCCCTTCCCTAAGCCAATCACATTTAGCTTTTTGCTTAAGATTTATTTCCTCTATCATAGACAGTCTAATAACCGCCTCCTTCAACTCTCTCTCCCCCTAAGCAAACTATCACTGGTAAAGGAATTTTGATTGTAAATTTGAATATCTTCCAACTCTTTCTTGGTATCGACCAACAGAGACGAGGATTGCCCTTTTTGCTAAAGCTTGAGCCGGCTTTTGACTTCCTCCATCTTGTTCACTAGGAAAAACTGACTGAAACCAGTAGAGATCGTGCTCCACCCTTCGACTACAGCCTCAGTGTACCCATCAAGGAGATGCCAAGCATTGCATTATTAGAACGGAGGAGCATTTTGATGACTACACTCGAGCAACCTGACCAGCAGGGGTGAATGGTCACTAGGGCCTGGAGAGAGGCCAGATACGTCGATATGGGGGAAGGAGGTGAACCAGAGGGAATTCCCCATTGCTCTGTCTATCTGACACTCGACCCTTCTCTCAATAGCCTGTTTATTCAATGTCCAAACCATACCCGATCGATGAAGGTCAGCTATCCCAGCCTTGAGGACGCAATTTTTGAAGTCATCAAGTATAGGATCAGGGACCTGCCTCCGTCCCTTCTTCTCTTCCCTGTGCATTATAGCATTGAAGTCACCTAAAAGTAATAGGGGAAGAGTCGAACCCATACCTTGACTGACCTTGATAATGTCTTTCCACAAAGTATGCCTCAAGATACGGCCATTGAAACTGTAAACTGCCCCAACTAATAACTTCAAGCCTCCCTCGTTGATGAACTCTATCACTAACATCTATTGAGATTCGAATCTAAGAGTGCCATTCCACTTATTAGTATCCCACAAGACCCAGATCCTGGCCATTTCGTTAATATGAAGATTATGGGTAGACTCCCATTTCATAGGCACCCTACGAGCTAACATAGCAGGGAATTTGATCTTAGATTCAAGCAAAATGACAGTCGAGCTCTTGTGTTTCCTCCTAAGCTCTTTAATGCTTCTCCATCTCCCTATCGATTTGGCTCCCCTGACGCTTCATGACACAATCGACATTAAATATTAATAGGAGATTCCTTCGGATGTCTCGTACTCATCCGTGAAGGCGCGAATGAGTTGTCTTCTTTGGAGGAGCAATTCTCCTTCTCGTACTGTTGTTTGGGATTAGCTTTCTGCACTCTCTCTGTCCATTGGGGATTAACCTTAGTGAGCACTATCTTGATCTATAGCTTTGGTTTTATTGGTATCTATATACCACTGGAGTTTCAGTCCATAATCTTGGTATTTCTTAATTACTATGCATATTTGCTGGAGAAGGCTTCTATGTACAAGTTGTAAAGAGAGGGAAGACAAGAAAAATAAAAAAATAAAAAAAGAAAGAGGAAGAGAAAGCAATGTAGATTGTGTTCTAGTGTCTACGAGTCTATTCTTGGATCTATTGGACTTTTTCATGACCATTTTGCAATGGTGAGGTGGATTTATAATTGTGCCAACTAAAGATATATGTATCTCTGATTTGTTGGTTATTCATTGTAAACATTTTAGCTATACAAATACAAAAAGACTCATTTAATGGCTTTATTCACCTAGAATACAAACAAAGCTTCTCTTTTTCTCTTCTTTCTTTTCTTCTACAAAATTTATGAATAATTACTTAGTATTTTATACTACAACATCTTATCAGCACGTATTTGTACCACAAAAGTTCGCGATCCGCGATTATCTTCGAACAAAATGAGTAAGTAGATCAAAAAAATTGATCTAACTATTCTTCTTCTGAAACCATATCAAAGTTGTTTATGGCTGCACATAGTTTCTCGGAAACTATCATGGCCCTTTATAGCAGCTAAGTTGTTCATGACAGCAAACAAAGTTCATCGGCCCTCTATAGCACCAAGGTTATTTCTTGCAAACACAAAATTTCTTAAAAACTAATGTGATTCTCCGTAGAATTAGTCGAAAGCTTATCGTTGAAGCCTTCATTGTCCTTTGAGGTATTCAAAATTGTTCGCCTCGACAAACAAAGTTCTTCAAGAACTAACATGACCATCTTATGGCAACAAAGTTAGTCCTCGCGGAACACAAAATTTCTCAGAAACTAAAGCGATTTCTCGCGGAAAGCTTCATAGTTTGTCAGAAGCAAACACCTGGAAGTTTGCCAGAAGCAAATGTTGCCTAAGTTTGCCAGAAGCAAACGCCACGGAAGACTGTCAGGAGCAAACACCGCAACACAAGCAAATGCCGTAAAAGTTTGTCAGAAACAAATGTCATAGAATTTTACTAGAAGTGAACATCGTAGAAAATATGCCAGAAATAAACTCCGGGGAACGGAGTTGCCTCACGGAACATAGCAATTGCCGAATAAAAATGTCCTGCAGAACATAATATTCCCTGGAAAGGAGTTGTCATGCAAAAAATAACAGCTCGACAGAATGAAGCTGTCCCATGAAATCTAGCCAAGCTTCGCGGAAAGGTGGACATAATACTCCCCGTAATGGAGTTGTTCTGGAAAACATAGTAGCTCCGCAAAATGTAGATGTCCTAGGAAATCTAGCCAAGCTCCGTGCAATGGCACAACACTGCAAAATTTATCCCAGCAGAACTCTACCCCCATGAAACTCTACAGTTTTGTAGTTTACCACATAATTCCACAGTTCAGAAGTTTGTTGTGGAACTCCACAACAAACAGTTTGCCGATATAGTTTAGTATTATGAAATCATTAATGGTATGTAATCACTATATTGTTAATACTTAAACTTGACATAGTCATATTATACATTAATCTTATCACACTTGATAGCCCAATGATTAATTTTAGTTTTTTATTATGGCTAGTTGATATAGTTTAGTATTATAAAATCACTTTCGATATGTTATCGATATATTGCTAATACTTAAACATGGCATAATCCTATCATATGATAATCTTACCACACTTTTGTTCGTCTAACATGTATTTGCAGAAATGCAATGAGCAAAGATCAATTATGGGATTATGCAAATGAAGGAACCATGATGGACAAAAGAAAATTTAGCTCAATGATTTCTCTGAGACGCCTAGGATATCTCTGAGTCTACGTATATAGTTTCGAGGCTTTTGCTAATTAGATTTTTCATATTTATTTACTTTGAACAATTGTCATCGGGATGAACAAAGTTGAAGAAGCTAATTTACTAAGTCCTCGAGTTTAATATAATTTTTGTATATTTATTTTCTGTAGTGTCACATTCCTACATCGTGTTCCATTTTTCGTCCACGGGGTGCACGATAAAGGAACACTGTCGCTATCAATTTAATCGAAATCGACTGATCGAGATCGATTGAATCGGTTGAACGGAAACGATTGAATTAAAATCCTTTCCTCGTTATGGAATGGCTTCTTCGGAATCAAGTCATATTCAGCGGGCTGCACCTCGAGAATGGACTCTGCAGATGAGTCGGGAGAGACCTCTCGTTGCTCTGCTTTTTATGCCGCGCTTGCTTCTTTGGCTTTGGTTTTCTGAATGCATTTTCGTGAATATTTTCGATGGTTTTATGGATCGTTTGTCACGCCCCGATTCTGAAGAATTGATAGTCGTCCTCCGGGCGTGATACCGTGCGAACCTAGGTTACGATCGCACAAGGCATTGTCATAAGGTAATCCAAAATACAACATCTAAGAGAGAGAGCGCAGACAAATTGAACAACACATTGAGACATAAAACTTTGCATTTTATTGATAATAGACATCATTTATAGACTTCATTACAATTGTGCCGCATGGACTTTACAACATGACTCGATTACAAAAGGAGTGTCGATGACATAGTCGTTCCATACATATATCCCTCATTTACAACAAAAGTATTCCAGCCACCTGGGTGTCACTTCCGTTTTTCGTTATACGTATTCCAGTATACGTATACGGATTTTGACCCGTATTTTATTTACTGTATTTTTGTATTTTTTATGGCTTGCCTTGATGTATCTTGACTAGGGTTGACCTTGGGTTGGGTTGGTCCAACTTGACTTGCTTTGGATGGCTTGATTTGGTTTATTTTGATGGTTGGTTCAACATGTTGAACAATCCCCTCTTTTTATAAAATCTAACCACCCCTTTCTCTCTCTTCATTACTTTCATTCATTTCTTCACCTTCTTCTCCATTACTCTCCCACCAACCTAGAGAGCTTAGGCAAGTGTAATCTTGCTTTATGATAGATCTTAGATTTTTTATTTTTCCATTATTTTTTTCTCTTGATTCTAAGCCTCTTTAGAACTTGGAGTTCTTGGGTTAGATGAAGGGATCTTTGTAGATCTAAGTTTTTTTGTCATTTTTGGTTTTCTTGGGTTTTGATCTATTAAATTTTATTATTTTCATGTTTTGATTGTTCTATGTTGTAGAGAATTCGATTTTACTCAAAATGGACCTTTGAAAACCCATATTTCGAGTTATTTTGAGTGATTTATGGACTTTGGAAGTTTATGAGTTCCATGGCCATCTTTTTCGAATTTTTGGAGAAGGTGAGCAGTTTGGCCGCATGCAGTCCTGCGGACCACCTTGGTCATGCGGACCGTATGAGTCTGGCCGCATGAGCCTTTGGTCGCATGCAGTCCTGCGGACCGCCTTGGTCCTGGGCAGCATGAGTCTGGCCGCATGAACCCTTTGACCGCATATGTCCTGTGGACCGACTTGAGTCTGCGGACCGCATGTATGTGCATCCTTGACCGTATGAACCCCTTGACCGCATGAGTCCTGCGGACCGCTTGATTTTGCAGACCACATACATGCATCCTTGACTGCATGAACCCCTTGACCGCATGAGTCTGCGGATCGTATGCATGCCTCCTTGACCGTATGAACCCCTTGATCGTATGAGTCCTGCGGACCGTATGAGTCTGCGGACCGTATGCATGAATCCTTGACCGCATGAACCCCTTGACCGCATGAGTCCTGCGGACCGACTTGAGTCTGCAGACCACATGCATGAATCCTTGACAGCATGAACCCCTTGACTGCATGAATCCTGCGGACCGCATGAGTCTGCGGACCGCATGCATGAATCCTTGACCATATGTATTCTTGGTCGCATACAGTCCTGCGGACCGCGTGTTTGGACCACATGTATTCTTGGTCGCATGCAGTCCTGCGGACCGCATGTTTGGGCCGCATGTAATCTTGGCTGCATGCAGTCCTGCGGACCGCATGTATTCCTTGGCCGCATGAGTCCTTGGCCGCATGCCTTGGCCGCATGCTTCCTTGGCCCCCATGTCCTTGTCCCTTGCATGTTCTTTTATTATTATACTATTTTATGTTTTAAATTGCTTACATCTTGTAGTCAGCCTAACTTGTGACTACCCGATTTGATGATTGTAAATCTTGGGCATAACTTGTCTTACTTGAACCATGATTATAGCATGATCACATGAACACGTTATAACAACATGCATGATAACTCTTAAATAGTGACCCGTCGTGGTGCACTCTTGACAAGCAACCTTGGCATGATAATTCTTGATGGTGGTCCGTCGTGACGCACTCTTGACAAGATAAGTAATCTTGACAGTGGCCCATCGTGGCACACTCTTGACAAGTAATCTTGATAAGTAAGCCTAATATGTAATCTTGAATGCTGTTGCGATGGTTATCTTGACATACTGAATAATAACTCGTCTTGACACCGTGGGTGATTGTTTTTAAATGTGCTTGTATAAGCTATCAGTCTTGTCTCGCATCATGTCTAGGACTTGCATCCCTGGTTACCACGATCAGGAATTCATGCTGAATCTGACTAGGTTAATTATTAGATTAATCAAAGTAGCTCATATAGAGAGATGTTTTTAGTTACAGGCGATCCCGTTATCTGGGCACCTTGAGTGTATTTGTAGCCTGCCGTCGAGTAGGACACATTTCCAGTCCATTGTCATGTGGGGGCACTTCTTGAAACAAGTAATATGCACACTGTCATGTGTTGCACTCCAAGTCACCTAATAATTCTTGATAACTCTTACATGAACCTCGCCTGGATAACCTGGATAGCTGCAGGGCTTGTGACTGTCGGAACATCTTATTGCATATTGCTAGTAACTAGGCTTGTGATAACCCTAGTTAGTTAAAGTATCAAGTCGTACTCTTTGCTTGGTCGTGAATGTTGGATGGAGTCCAATCCTGTCAAGTCTTGTCTAGATCCAGTACATGGCCATCTCAGGACATGCTTGCTTACGCTTTACTCTTAGCAATAAATGGCTAGAGACCCGGTTCTGTTCAGGGAAGGGTTACAACCCCGGTCCTTGTTTGGTTTAAGGATTGTAACCTGGCTTCCGGAATAGTTCCTCGTCCTCTCGTCATTTGTTGCCTTATTTATATTTCATGTTTTCTGTTATTATTCTTGTTTATGTTCTGACATGCTGGTTTTAGCTCTTAAGTGAAGCATCCCTTGTGACATTTGCTCTTTCTGGGGTCTGACCCAACTGGTTTTGTATGGCCAGATTTCGGAGCAGCACCCGAGGATCTTCCAGCCAGATGGTGAACACTAAAAGAAATTCTGACAACGAGTGGGTTTTATTTTGCTCTCCCGCTCTATTGTAAAAAAAATTCTTTTGAGGCGTTTAGCCTTCGCGCAAGTGTTAGCTCGTGTTGATTACTTATATTTCTTGTCTGCCTATGGGCTGTAACATGATTAACAAATCCTAGGGTTGATCATGTATGACTGAAACTCTTGCTAGTCTACACATTTTGTACGACTAGCTTCATGATCATCTGTATATGAAATGTATGGGACACCTTACTATTGAATATCTGATGGTCTAACATCTTGTAACTATTATTACTTGCTTGAGATTGAGACACTAGGCTTGTACTTGACCATAAGAAACTGATGGCTTGTAGATAAACCCTCATACATCTAGACATCCGTGATCGTATATTGAGGTGAATTATACTTTTATATACGTAGCTGGCTGCGTCTGTCCCCGCTCTCCAGTATTCTAGTTCTGGGGCGTGACAATGGGTGCGAGGGATGCCGAGACATGTTCCTTGGACTTGTAGAGAGTCTTCAAAAGTTGATGCGACGGGAGTCTTCGACGCGCGATCGAAACTACAAATCACGAACATCGCCTTGGTCAGTTGGTGCGTTCTTCTTGATTCCTAGCACCTACGAAGAGCGAGGGTCAGTACAATCACATGTACTAACAAGTGGCTAATTAAACCCAAGCTCTGTATTTGGTTCAAGCAGTTTTATAAAACATGTTAGCTATTTGGTGATCTTTCTAGCCATCCTGATCGATTTGCATATTAACATGTTTTGAGGCAAGCCATATGAAATTGTATACATTGAGCAGTTATCATGTTCATCCCGTGTGACGTGCATTAGTTTAAGCAGTAAAAGGGTGTGAAGGTCACTGGCAATTTCAAGCCATCATGGACTATAACTGTGTTAGACGGCGATCCTTTCGCGACGGGTAGCGAGCCCAACTCGAAAGTTTCCGAATCACTCATACCAATCCTCCTGGCACTAGTTATACTCGTTCCTCCCAAGCTGAATCGGTTCCTTGGCCTAGGCAACCGTTCGAGAAAACTATCCCTTGTCGACAAGTTATCCAATGACCATTTTTGCAGATCTTGAAATAATTCTCTCTTTTCTAGAACCTTATATTTTTTTCTTTTTGATGCGAAACTTACATTTTTTGAGTAAATTACTCAAATTGTTGCAGTCATTCTGAGTTTTCTTTAGCAAGTGTTTCATGAAGAATCGTGCCTCAATTCATTTATTCTACACTATGGCGACAAGCATTGATTTTGTGTTTCATAATTGATTTTGAAACAGAGGGTCGAGACGAAGGAGGTCAGCCACTCACCTTAGTCTTAGCTTCAGGCGAGGGACTGGTTAGCTGTGCTTAGACGTCGCCTATACGATCACCTGCAATCGCATAAGCTACTGATTAGAATACTATGTCATTCAAGGAGTTCGATACGAATGCGAAGTTCGAAAATGCAAGCCATAAAAACCATCGAAAATGTATTATCGAAAACCAAAGCCAAAGCCAAAGCAATTTGTGGCATGAAAAGCAAAGCAACGGGAGGTCTCTCCCGACTCAGCCGCAGAGCCAATCCTCGAGGCGCAACCCGCTGAATGTGGGACTTGATTCTGAAGAAGCCTTTCATAACGAGAAAAGGATCTTAATTCAATCATTTTCGTTCGACCGATTCAACCGATCCCGACCTATCGGCTCCGACTGAATCGGTAGCGACAGTGTTTCTTTCTCGTGCACCCCGTGGACAGAAACCGGGCACGATGTAGGGACGGGACACTACACCATAACCAACTAAGAAAAGTTTCGTCCTCGAAACTCAAGAATAGAACCTACCTCTACAAGAACAATGAAAAAAATTTCTCCTTCATCTCTGATTCAAGTTCCCAGGTCGACTCCTCGACCGAATGATTGCTCCAGCATACGCGGACGAGAGGGATCGCTCGATTCCGTAACAGTTTATCTTTACGTTCTAAGATTTGGACCGGTACTTCAACATATAATAAGTCGGCCTTCAGCTCCAGTTGACCAAAATCTATCACGTGGCTTGGATCGTGTACGTACTTCCGCAACTGAGAGACATGGAAGATATCATGCACACCCGCTAGTGTTGGCGGCAGGGCAATTTTTTTCACGACCCGTACCCTGATTAGGGGTACTAGCACGTGGGTACGTCCAGCCTACGCCGCAGAATCGGCGGTAGAACGTTGTATATGTCGTTTGTAAATACTACAACTAAACAGTATAAGGGTACCTGTCATCTCCGTACGGAGGAATATAATATGGCATAACTCAATCATAGGATAAAACTAGGATAGATAGCACGAAATAGAAATATGATAGAAATGAAAATAGGAAATAGGTTCAGGATCCAACACAGCTCAGAGATTTAAACAACATCAAAGAGTCACAAAATATATATAGAATACTACAGTCTAAAAACACTAGCTGGATCGCAGTCCAGGCAAACCTAACTAAGCTATACTACTCTGGGTGGGCAAAGTCTAGTGGCTCTACTAACAGGCCACAGTCCTGGACTAAGTCTCCATCTATCTCGACCCCATAGTAGGTCGAACAGTCTGTCTCAGAATCATCTGTAATATATCAACGGTATCCTGTCAGGAAAATGAGTAAGTACAAACACTAACAGCAGTTCCATATGAATTGACAAATTCTATAAGAGACAATTATAATGAAATACAAGACAAAGATATAGGATGACTTGGGAGCTATTCGAAAGCCGAGTTACAATCCGTAAACCAAACAAGGACCGGGATTGTAACCCTTCTCCCGAACAGAACTTAGCCTCCAATCAAGGTTTAGCATAAGATCATGAATATGTGAGTAATGAATATCATAACATGGTGAGAAAAGTACTGAATGTAGAACTGAGCAGGATATATGATGTGATAAAATAAATATAAAATGTGCCATGAATTATTAGAGCGTTATGTGATCGGCTTGGGAAAGTTATAGGACAGGCTGTCCACTTGGCCCGACAATCACATAAAAATCACTGGAAAGGGTCATGCCGGCCAACCTGGATAACGAGCACAAGAAATAAGATCTCGCTATACCCTACGTGAGGTGAGAGTGGCGCAAGCACAAGAATATAGTGACAGGGTGGCTTTGATTACATAGCCCCTAATAATTCTACATCCCCGAATAGTATAATGGTTCCGGACATGACACGTCATGACACGGGATTCCCTAAGAGGGTAGCAAGTCCCCTTAGGAATCGGTGTCTATACAAGTATAGGGAACAAAATAGGAAATGTACCAATATACCAAGAAAATCTAGGAACAAAATTGTCACGACCCGTACCCGCTTTTCGGGATGCAAGTGCGTGAGCAAGCCAGCTACGTATCAAGCGAACTCCAGCCCGACTCGAGTACGTATAAGCTATCAAGATCATGGTATCATGGCTAATATGGTAATCTACAGTGTATCTCAATCCACATGAATATATAAGACAAGAATGAACAAGTATGGATCGTGGTCTGCAGCCCACTAGCATATATGTCCAATTAGACTCCAAGAATAATATGAGTTTATAAAGCTAAGCTGATAAGCAGGATATATCATAAAAGCACGAAAAAGATAGTAAATCAATAATACTAACAAAATATCTGAATCATGCAGATGAAGTCAACTACCACATGCTCAGCTAACTAACTCCGTGCAATCAGCTACCTGAAGAGATCATCAGGTCCTCAGAGGACTAGCAAGATACATAAAATATGCCTACTAATATGACAGTAAATAACATGTATGGAGGATAAGAACACTGCAAGAAGAACATCTAAGGACAACAAATCGGGTGGAAATGTAATACTAGACTTGGCTAACTATCAATTAGAACTCCTATAGCTTGTAGTACAATGCAAGATACTCCCAATCTATAGTTTTTCAATTGACGTACAAAGCAGGATACTCTCAGTCGAGTTTAGCCAATTCTAGAATCGATCTCCTCTCCTAAAGGATACAAGGTCAAGTAGACTCCTATAAATCGTAGTACAATGCAAGATATTCCTAATTTATAGTGTCGTAAGTCAAGTCAATCAATCAATATATGCTATAGGTCGTAGTACAATGCAAGATACTCCCAATCTATAGTATGTCTCAACTGTAGTACAATGCAAGATACTCCCAGTCAAGAATAGTCAAGTCAAGAACAAGATATAGAAACTGACAACTCAATCATGAAACAAGGTAACACAAAAAGACAAATAATCAAGCAATGTCGAATATCCTATACGTGCACGTAATCTAGAACAAGTAAAACAATCAAGGACAAGCCAATCACAGTATGGAAATCATGTGACAATATGAAAAGGAATACAATAGAGAAAAAGAAAAACAATATAAATACTATTTATGTTCGGCAAGGTATACTTGCCTGGAGTTTTGTCCAATCTGTACTGAGACTGCAGTACCAAGTCTACCCAAAACTAACTGCGCAAATGCTGCTAAAATTCGTCAAGAATCTAGCATAGTCCAATACAACAACCAAGTATTACACACACAACACTATGCATCTATAAATAAAGTCCTATTAGAGTTTACTATGGAAATAATTTTATTTTATATAACTTATATACGTTTTTTTAGGAACTGGATATGACTAAGTTATAAATTATAAACACATATAAAACTTAAAATATTATTATTATAAATATTCATAAGCCTCATATTCTTTCTCTCTCTAAAATAAAACTTATATATAGGTATAGATATTTAATTCTATATTCATGGTTACAACATAGATATGGAACGGATATACATATAGTAATAGTAATAGTATAGTCCTATATATTTACTGATCCCCCTCCCACTATATACACACATGCACATTATATTGGCATAAGATAAAAATATATTATATCAGAATAGTCTAAACTTCTTTTAACATTGACACATCACAAAATATTAGGACTAGTTATAATTACCTAATCTTTCAGGGGTCTATGTCAAAAATTTCATATTCCTTAGTCCACCTTCACGTTATGTAACCATGTCGTGGGACCCACATTCATTTATGGTGTTATATATAATTATTTATTTGTTTTGTGGTTAAGAATTGTGGATGGGGATATAATAGTAATTATACTTGTCTCTATTATGCATTTTTTTTTTGAAAGTAACAAATATCATAAATTCAAACTGGGACATTGTTTTTGTCTGTTAAGACATGATCTTTAATACATAAAGGAAGCTCTTCATAATTAAAAGAGGAGATAGAAGAGTTAGAAAATAAAGCATGAGAAGCTAATGAATGGGCACATTCATTAGCATTCCTGTGAACATATTTGAAGGAAAGACTATGAGTAGCTTTCAAAGTAGCTCTTGCGTCTTCGATAGTATGTCGAGCACGCCATAAAGGAATGGTTTGGCTGATGTTAATAGCATCAATAAGTGGTTTGCAATGCCCTTCAATGATTACTCCATATAATTGTTCTCTGTTATAGATGTCTAGTGCCAGTCGAATGCCCATAGCTTCAGCTTCAGCTTCTAAAGGAGTCCCTCCATCTTCAACTTTGGACATTGCAGTGATGAAGTCTCCATTAGCATCTCGAAGAACTGCTCCTGCAGCCATTCTCCCATCTAGGAAAGATCCATCAAAGTTAATTTTCATGAAATTTTGTTGTGGAGGTATCTAGTTGTCTGAGTGTTGGTTTATGGTTGATGAAAAATTGTCTTCAGTGAAGCCATTGTTGCAAGAATTGTATTTGTCTTGTAAATTGATTGCATCTTCAGAGATTCTTCGAACATTGATTGGTTGTTGTTGGAATATTGAGTAGTTTCTGGCTTTCCATATGCTCCAAAGTTGATAAAAGCACAATGAAATTTTCTTTGGATCACCATCCATCAGTAGAGAAGTTATGAGTGAAGAGATTGTAGAACTTGGTTGGATCATAGAATGTATTGCTTGATTGAATCGCCATGATGTACCTGTTAAAGAACAATGTAATAAAAGATGGTTAGTAGTCTCTGGATGTACCTTGCAAAGTGTACATGTTTCATCAATGTGAGTGATGCGGTGGTGGATATTGGCATTTGTTGGAATGGAATTGGTAAGAGCACGTCATATGAAGAGAAGAACATTAGGACTGATATGAGTATTTTTCCAGAGTTTTCTCCAATCCTTAAAATTTTCTTCATCAGCAATCCCCTGATTTTGTGAGAGTGATTCATGTATGGTTCTGTAGGCAGATTTTGATGTTAAAACCCCATCGACAGTGTGCTTCCAAACCAGTTTGTCAGTGGCACAGTTAGGTGATAACTGTATTTTCAAAATTGCAGCAGCTTCCAAAGGAGGGAAAAGAATATGAATCAAATTCTGCTTCCATTGTAGAGTATCTGTATTGATCAAATCACAGACCATATGAACCCATCTATTACTGAAATTAAATCCCTGTACTCGATGATTGGGTATAGAAGGAACCCAAGGATCATTCCATATGTTAATTTTGGATCCATCTCCCACATACCATATCACATTATTGATAAGAATATCTCTGCTACTGAGAAGACTTGACCATATGCAGGAGGATCTAGTCGAAGGGACAGCCGACCAAAAGGAATTCGAATGAAGATATTTATTGGTAAGAAGTGATGCCCAGAGGGATTTGGGTTCAGTGAGATATCTCTATGTGAGTTTGAGAATAAGAGCTTGATTCGAGATGTAAGGGTCTCTATTATGCATTGTTGCACTCTTTTTTTTCTCCCTAGATGTAAGGGTCTCTATTATGCATTGTTGCACTCTATTATGCATTGTTGCACTCTTTTTTTTTCTCCCTAGATGTTCTCTGATGCATGTTTTTTTAAAGAAAGAAGTAGAACAGGGAGGAAGCTCGAAGCTTACCTGGTCGAGAAGGCTCACGCGAGGCCCTGCGTGCCACCACTGCGACGGTATTGAACTACTCGTCTATGGTTGGCGAAGGAGAAGCGGCCTGTAACTGCAACTCTATGCTCTTGTTGCTCGCACATCTACGCGTCTAACTAAGCATAGGCGCTCTCTCGACATGACCGGAAGGCTCGGTCGGCAGCGTGGTTTTACGTCAATGATGAGTCAACAGCAAGATGGCGCCAAGGGACTTCATGCGGCATTAGTCTGATCGAGTCAGGGCTCGAGTCGAGGCTGAGATTTGGCAGAAAAATCTAGAGGCTCGACGTCAAGGTTGCCCGGAGGTCCGAGGATGCACTGACTTGGAGTGATCACATAGAGGGCGGCTCGCACGAGCCAGTGACAAGACGGAAAGCTTCTAGGGTTGGGTGGTTCGCGAGCAAGAGACAGTATAAATTGGGAAGGCACGGGGAATCCTCGGTGGCTCAGTCATGCACGTAGGCAACACCGGTCCAAGGCGAGGCCGGCACCGGAGGTTATAGTCGACCGCACGGGTTGTGAACTTGCGATCGGCGGGTTGACTCGTCGACAAAGTTTAAGATTTATGGCATGGAGACGGGAAGGCTCCACTGATTTGATGGAGGCATTGTTGATGATGGGCGCGGTACCGAGACAAACAAGGCAGGTTGCAGAACCTTGGTGGCACCGGCAAGAAGGGTGGGTCAGGAACAACAGTCCCTCGCGTGCCGGGTTAGCACGGTTGTCTTTGGTGTCCACGGCTACGAAGAGAGATCATCGACCGATGAGATGGTGGTGGGAGAGGAAATAGTGTGCTCTTGGTGATTGGTTGCTTGTACTTCGATCAAGGTAGAAGGAGAGAGGATCTTGAACAAATAATCAAAAAAGATGGAGAATACGGCTAGGGTTAAGTGTTCTCTTCAATACAAAAATGTATAAAAGAATAGTAAATATAAGAGAAAGCTACTGATAGGGTGGGGATGTTATATAGGAGGGCGTGTTGGATTTTAATCGGGTGGGCTTGTGCTATCACTACTAAAATACAACAAATTGGCAACAGAGGATTAGCGACGGATCGTATCCGTCGGCCATAGCGACTGCCTCGCGACTACCTTGTGACTGGCTACTGTCAGGAAGCAATGGATATTTTTTTTAGTTTTTTTGCGTCAAAATCAGTCGCACATCCGTCGCTAATTTAACAAAACTTTAGCGACGGATTCATGTCCGTCGCTAATATGTCGCACATTGTGGCGACAAAATCTGAAAAAAATGGTCCGCTAAATTAGCATCAATGTAGCAACGGACGTCAGTCGGTAATCTAGTTGGTATTTAGCGACTACCTACCGACGGATATATCCGTCGTAATTCGTCGCTAAATACTGTAACCTAACTTAAATTGAACCGACGGGGGAAAATTTTTCATTCCCCCCAAAAAAACTCTCTCTCTTCCCTCTCTCTCTCTTTCTCCGACGAGCTCTCTCCGACGGGTCACATTCTCCGGCGAAGCTCTCTTCGATGGGATATCTCTCTCTCAGGTATGCTCTCTCTCTCTTCCCCTCTCTCTCTCTCTGTTTAGGATTTCGGGTTGGTGGGGGGGTCGGGTGTCGCTGGGGCCGACAGGGTGGGGGGAAGGTTGTTGAGGGCGGGGGGCAGGATAGGGTTTAGGGTTTCGGGGCAGGGGTAGGATTTTGGATGGGGGGTAGGCCGGCTGTCGCGGGGGCCAGCGTTGATGGGGGCAGGGAGGGGGGGGCGGGGGATGGATGGTGTTGGGTGCGGGGTGGGGTGAGGGGGAGAGGGTGAGGGGGAGGGGGTGGGTGTTTGCTGTCGGGGGGGGAGGGGGTGGGGTAGGGGTTTGCTGTCGAGGGGGTGTGGGAGGGGGAGGGGGGTTTGCTGTCCGGCGGGGTAGGGGAGGGGGTGGGGGTGTATCGGTGGTTTCGGATCGGACCATTCCTATGAGTATCGGTGGTTTCAAATCGGAGTATCGGATCGGGGGAGTGGTTATAGGTGGTTTCGGATCGGACCAATCCTATGAGTATCGGATCGGGAGAGGGGAGGTATCGGAATCGGTATCGGAATCAAAATCGGTATCGGACCGATACTGACCGATACCGGTACAGTTTGGCATGTCCCGCTCCGATACTGACCGATACCCGATACTGACCGATACCGATCCGATACTGTCCGATACTGATACAGCTAGGCATATCCCGGTATCGGTATCGAACTATCCCTATGAGTAGCGGCATCGGAGGTATCGGTAATATCGGTGGTTTCGGAGTATCGAATTTTTTGGTATCAAAAAACAAATAGGTATTAATAAATTATTAATATTAATAATTTATTATAGTATTGGCCGATACCGATACCGATCGGAGTATCGGACTATTCTTATGAGGATGGTTTAAAGTATCGGGCTATTCTTATATTTAGTTTGTCTTACGATACTGATTTTCACATCCAAATCGAGGATGAATCGTTACTTTGTTGGTCGTACATGGATGTACAAACGGCAACATGAGAGCAGAATTGGTGTTAGTGACGATTTTCAAGCAGGCGTGGAAGTATTTCTTAAGTATGCCATGAGCAAAGCTCAGTACATGGACGGTAACAAAATCAAGTGTCCATGTGTTAATTGTCACAATAGACGTTACGAAGATGTGGTGACTGTGAGAGATCATTTAACCCGTAAGGGTTTCGTACGTGATTACGGCTTGTGGTCATCGCAAGGTGAATTATATTCGAAAAGACAGGCGGCGGAAGATGGTACTTATGTTTTTGATGATAATACTGCAATGGATGTCCTCGAAGACGACGGATGCTCTGTGGATTATGGAGACGTGCAGAACCTTGCACGAGATATGGTGTATGATGCGGCAGGGCCTAATTTTGATCCGGAGGATCCTAATCCCGAGGCGAAGGAGTTCTATGATATGTTTCAGGACGCAGATACTCCTCTATATCCTGGTTGTGATACTCATTCCGTACTGTCAGTGACGATACGGTTGCTGAACATAAAGTCTGATTTTAACATGCCACAAGCTTGCTATGATCGGAACACACAACTAATCAACGAGGTGTTACCGAAGGAATCAAAAGAGCACCCAAAAACTTCTATAAGTCAAAGATGATGGTCCGACAACTGGGACTGGGGTACAAGAAGATAGATTATTGTCACAACGGATGCATGTTGTACTACAAAGAGAATTACATATCAGAAAGTTGCAGTTTCTGTAATGCGGATCGTTACAAGCTAGTACAGGAAAAAGAAAAGTCAACTATAAAACGACGTCCTTACAAGTATATGCATTACTTGTCGATCACGAAGCGCTTGCAGAGGATGTATATGTCTCTGAATACAGTGGAACACATGACGTGGCACAGCGAAGAACGCATAAAAGACGAAGAAGAATTGTCACATCCTTCGGATGGAGAGGCGTGAAAACATTTTAATTTGTGTCATCCAGATTTTGCTGCAGAGCCTAGAAATGTACGCCTTGCGCTATGTTCTGATGGCTTCGTCCCTTTCGGACTATCGTGACCTCAATACTCATGCTGGCTGGTCATTCTTACCCCTTACAATCTGCCACCATGGATGTGTATGAAGACTCCTTATATGTTCTTGACAGCTATCATACCCGGTCCCAAAAATTCGACGAAGAACATTGATATATATTTACAGTCGTTGGTGGATGAGCTGAAACAGCTGTGGGAGATCGGTGTCACGACGTATGATATTTCCAGGAAACAGAACTTTCAGATAAGAGCTTCACTCATGTGGACAATCAATAATTTTTCAGCATACGGTATGCTGTTGGGATGGAGTACGCACGGCAATATGTCTTGTCCGATATACATGGAAAATAGTAAGGCGTTCCGCCTTAGACATGGAGCAAAAACTTCTTTCTTTGACTGTCACCGTCAATTTCTGTCCGTGAGCCATCCTTTGCGAACGAATAAGGACATGTTCAAATCTGGAAAACAAGAATTTCTTGATCCTCCTGCCAGATTGTCGAGATACGATATTTGGAAAGTTGTAAAGGAATTGCCCACCGCAATGGAAGATCCATAGAACAATCGTGTCGAGGGGTTCGGTCAAAGCTATAACTGGACCAGACGGAGTATTTTCTGGGACTTACCTTATTGGAAAGATAATCTTATAAGGCATAATCTTGATGTCATGCATATCGAAAAGAATGTGTTCGATAATCTCTTCAATACCGTCATGGATATTAAAGGAAAGACGAAGGATAATCCAAAAGCAAGACAAGACATGGCCAAGATATGCAAACGTCATGATCTAAACTTAATAGAAAGGGGAGCTGGTGGTCAATTAAGTAAGCCTATAGCGCCATATACATTGAGCAAGGAAGATAGATTAATAATCTGCAAGTGGATATCTACTTTAAGATTTCTCAACGGCTATGTGTCGAATTTGTCTAGATGCGTTGATCTCAATGAACGCAAGCTAACAAGAATGAAAAGTCACGACTGCCATGTGTTTATGGAAAGATTACTGCCCATTGCTTTGAGAGAGTTGTTGCCTTCTGCTGTATGGGTTCCGTTGGCCGAGCTGTCTATATTCTTCAGGGATATCTGTTCAACTAAGCTGACGGTACAACATATGGTACAACTTGAGGAGAAGATTGTCTTAACAATTTGTAAGTTAGAGAAAATATTTCTATCGAGCTTTTTCGACAGCATAGAGCATCTACTGATTCATCTACCATACGAAGTCCGTGTCGGTACATCTGTTCATTATCGATGGATGTACCCCTTTGAAAGGTAAATAAAAATTGATGTAATTACCGATTCAAGTGGTCGTCGTCTCTCCTGCTGGGGCTGAAATGCTGGGCTCTGACAGGAATATACGGCTGCTGGTGTGCTGGCTGCTGAGATCTTCTCCCGATGATGCAACTGGTGGTATGACCGAGAAAATGCCGACTGAGTGTTGCGACGCTTTGCGGTTCCACGCTAGTTGCTGTCTTTGTCATAAGTCTTCATGTCTTTCATAAGCTTCAGCTTCCGGTCTCATTCTATTGTTGGTGCTATATTCTGGATCTTCTGGCTAGTGGCCTCAATCTTCAGAGGGGTCGGGTCTTCGGAGATTTGTATGATCTTCAGTGGCGGCTCCAGGTTCTCGATCTGCTCCTCGGTGTAAGATATGCGCTCGGTGTCGGGGAAGTCCAAAGTCTGAGAGTCTGGAAATCAGACGTCCTTTCTGTCTCGGAGAGTGTATCCACAAGTCTGACTTGGAAAGGATGGCATGCTCCTTCTGGTTGTCAAGGGACTCTTCAAACATCTCCGTCAACTACGTACTACCCATGGAGATAGTAGAGTGATAGAAGGTAGTGTGAGCTCGAAACCTTCAAGTGTAGATGGATCGACTGTTCCGGTGTCGCGTGCTTTTGAACTATCTGAAAAACAGAAAACTATTAAAATAACCTAGACCTAAATACAACAAGTGTTTATAGAATATCAATATACCTGATATACCTGATATACCCTCATTTTCCGATTTTCCTATGTTGTGATCAAGTTTTCCAAGTGTAAATCAAGTCCCCCAATAGTACACTAATACCTAGGTACTATTAGGATAGACCTGCATGGGCCACCACTAAAAACATGTCACGATCCGCTCCCGAATAATCGGACACGAGTCGGACACGCCCAGCATTCGTCGTTAGACACGACGAAGTAAGCTGTACCAAGCTAGGGAAAACTAACCAGATAAACATGAAAGTATAGAATCACAGCATCTAAAAATGTATCCCAGAATGATCACCATAATCCACAAATCCAGATATCATAATGTACCAGAATCAACAGAAAAGTGCTATGAACTCTAAAGTCAATATCTCAAAGTAAAGCTAAGTAATCTAAACCTGAAGCCTCAAGCTAAGCCTCGTCCTGCTCAGCTAAATCCTGGGCTCTGGCCCATAGAGTAGAATAATGTCCTGCAAGCATACCTGCTGTCACGCCCCGATTCGGGAATCGTTCGCCTCCGCTTAGATTCACGCCGAATCGTTCGTCCTCGCTAAGGCGTGATGCCGTACAAGTCTGGAATTGCACTTGTACAAGACGTGCTCGTGTTCCTTTTATAAAAGAGACATTTTGAATAGAGATTCGCAGCGGATGATAGAGAAGTTTTGGCAACACAGATATGGTCTGAAATAAGTTCTTTATTGATATCTTTGAAATTACATTGCATAAACATAAGGCTCTCAAACAGCCGAGATGAAAGGCCAAACTTGGCTACAACATTGCAGAAATATTGAAATGAGATACAACTTGTTCCATACATCATATCCCTTTATTAATAATGCAGCAATAACCACCTTCAGCAAAATGCCTTCTTCTTCAAGTGGAAACTTCAAGATGTACGAAGCTTCTAAAGAGTCGGACAGCAAGCCTTCAGCGTCTATGATTATCCACTAGGTTCCCGGCACCTGTGGAGACGAGGGTCAGTACATTGCCACATATGTACTGGTGAGCGGCCGTAACCAATCTCACCATAAATCAACAGTAGTAAAATTACATGAATGTTCACCATTGATTTGTATTCTTTCTATCTTGCCTTAGGGTCCATTAACAATTCATATATTTGATGAGAAATATAAGGAGCATACAGTAATGTTAGAAACATAAGCAATTCATGTTGATCTAATATAAGCAGTTCATATTGATCACCAATTTGGTGAATCTTACCCACGGTCGATAGCCATCCCTGTACATATTTATGAATACCACTTACTCTGCCTGCATAAGACAATGTTAGCTATGCCACCTGTCTATATGAAGGTCACTGACTACACGCCATCTGGGACATCTTGGTCGGACGGCTCCCCTTCATCGGTGGGTAGCTAGCCCATCCGGAAGGTTCCCGAAAGACCGTGCTACTACTTCAGCACTGTGCTACTACTTCAGCACGGCGTTCCTCCTAGGCCGAATCGGTTCCGTGGCCTCGGAGTACCGTTCGAGGAACTACCTTGTATACAAGTTGTCCATGACCATGCATGCAATGCAACTTAACTAATAAGAGACACGACATGCATGATAATAGCATCTTCCACACATATTCATAGTTTTCATTTCATCTTGCCATTTTCCCATCTTTCCATCTTACCAACTTGCCTTGAGCCATAGGCTCGTATATTCGTTCATCCAACCAAGGGACTATTCATTTGTAATCCCATTCTTTCGAACCGAAGTCCGATATACTTACCGCCCAATACTTGGGTCTTTGCATCACCTGTTAAACAATTTATATAGCATACGAGCGTCATTCGATTTGCAACATAAGCCTAGCCATGTGATAATTTATCTTTCATTATCTTTTCCACATTATTACTAGGCATCTTTTATTAAGCACCGAACGCAATAACAAGTCTACCATTGTTATGCGCGAAGATCAAGGATCGTCGAAGGATCAAAGCCACTCACTTGTTGGTGAATTACCGAGAGAAAGAGGTCTTCCACGCAACGTCACCCTAGGTTCACCGCGTTAGCACCTGCATTGGCACCAACATCTGGTCAGCATACTTCTTCTCTTTCTCTCAGTTATTCGATATGAAATGTGTAGACGGTGAAAGTAAATCCATGAAAACATTCATCGAAAACAATCACGAAAACGCACACAAAAGCCAACAGCAAAAGCGACATCGAAAACCAGCAGGGCAACGGTCTCGGGACAAGCGACTCTTATATAGAACTCTTCCCCCAAGACGCGCGCCACTGCATCTTGGGCATCATTTCAAAAGAGTCCAATCCATAACGAGGAAAGGATCTCAATTTATTATCCCGCGATCCTGGTAAAGTTTCCCCAATTCTCATCCGACTCGGCCATTCGGCCGCTAGTCCGCACCGTGCTCCGCAACGGATTCAGGGCATTACATATTAATACACTAACAAAAAGTTTCGTCCTCGAAACTTAAACACAAACCCACCTAGGTCAAACAACGAAGGAAACTTTTCCTTCATCTCTGCCTCAAGTTCCCATGTCGACTCTTCGACGGAATGATTTCGCCACAGCACTCGAACCAAAGAAACAACTCGGTTCCGCAAGATTTTATCTTTCCTATCCAAGATCTGTATGGGTTCCTCCACATAAGACAAGTCAGCTCTTAGCCCTAGCGGACCGAAGTCTACCACATGGCTTGGATCGTGTACATACTTCCGTAGTTGGGAAACATGGAAGATATCGTGCACTCCATCCAATGCCGGTGGCAACACGATTAGATAGGCGACAGGGCCGACTCGCTTAAGAATTTCAAACGGGCCAACAAATCTCGGACTTAGCTTCCCCTTCGCACCGAATCGCATAACTCCGCGCATCGGTGACACCTTCAGAAATATGTGATCGCCCACCATAAATTCCAATGGTCGTCGATGAGTATCCGCATAACTCTTCTGCCGACTTTGCGCCATACGTAACTTCTTCCGAATCATGCGGACCTTCTCGACGGCCTGTTCCACCATCTCCGGACCAAGTACCTGTCGTTCACCGACTTCATCCCAACAAATCGGAGACCGACACCTTCGCCCGTACAGTGCTTCATACGGGGCCATTTCTATACTTGACTGGTAACTGTTATTGTAGGCAAATTCTGCTAGCGGCAAGTGAGTATCCCAACTAGTCTTCAGATCAATAGCACAAAGCCGAAGCATGTCTTCAAGTATCTGATTCACCCTCTCGGTCTGGCCATCGGTTTGAGGATGGTATGCAGAACTAAATTTCAATTGTGTTCCCATGGCAGCGTGCAAACTGACCCAGAAACGCGATACAAATCGCCCATCCCGATCCGACACTATTGATGCCGGCACTCCATGCAGTCGGACAATTTCATCCAAGTATAGCTGAGCCAACCGGTCGACGCTCCATGTTGTTTTCATTGCGAGAAAATGTGCAGATTTGGTTAATCGATCAACGATGACCCAAATTGCATCATTCCCCCTCTGCGTCTTCGGCAAGCCAACTATAAAATCCATGGTTATATGATCCCATTTCCATTCTGGGATCGCGAGGTTCTGCATCTCCCCGCCGGGCCTCTGGTGTTCCACCTTGACTCGTTGACACGCTAAGCATCGCGAGACAAAGAGGGCCACATCTCGTTTCATGCCGTGCCACCAGAAGGTCGTGCGCAAATCTTTATACATTTTTGTACTTCCCGGATGCAAGGAATACTTGGCATAGTGGGCCTCCGTCAAGATTTCTTTCCGGAGTTCTTCATCCTTCGGGACACATAGCCTTCCCTTGAGTCGCAATGATCCGTCCTCGTGCCTGGTGAAGTCGCTGGCTTCACCCTTTTCCACTATTCTGCCAATCTTAATCAAGAACTCATCTGTCCTCTGTGCCGTCTTTATCTTTTCTAACAAACTCGGCTCAAGTTAAAGTTGAGCCAATTGTGCATTTCGGCCACGAATTTGGAGCTCAATTCCCATACTTTCTAATTCCTCCAGTATTCGTTTGTCAACACTGAGTGATCCCACAAAGTTTCGACTCAACGCGTCCGCCACCACATTGCCTTTTCCTGGGGTGTACGCGATCGTCAAGTCATAATCTTTTATAAGCTCCAACCAACGTCTTTGCCGCAAATTTAAATCTTTTTGAGTAAAGATGTACTTCAGGCTTTTATGGTCGGTGAAGATCTCGCAAGCCACTCCATACAAGTAGTGCCTCCACAATTTCAGTGCAAACACTATCGCTGCCAATTCCAAATCATGCGTTGGATAATTTTTCTCGTGCGGCTTAAGCTGTCTCGAGGCATAAGATATCACTTTCCCTCTCTGAGTCAACACACTTCCCAAACCCAGTCCGGACGCATCGCTGTATATCTAAAATCCCTCGACGCCGTCTGGAAGTGTAAGGATTGGAGCTGATACGAGACGTTGCTTCAGATTTTGAAAGCAAGCCTCGCACTCATCAGTCCAATCGAATGCAACTCCCTTCTGGGTTAGTCGAGTTAGAGGCGCTGCCACTTTTGAAAAATCCTTGACAAACTTCCTGTAGTAGCCTGCCAAGCCGAGGAAACTTCGGATCTCGCTCGCCGACGTGGGTTGCTTCCAATCCACTACGGCTTCAATTTTCTTTGGGTCAACGGACACACCTTCCGCCGAGATAACGTGCCCTAGGAACGACACGCTACTCATCCAAAACTCACATTTGCTCAGCTTGGCATAGAGCTGATTTTTCCGTAGAGTCTGTAACACTGTCCTCAAATGTTCTGCATGGTCTTCTCTGTTCTTCGAGTAGATTAGGATGTCGTCGATGAACACGACCGCAAATTTATCTAAAAAGGGCCGAAAGACTCTGTTCATCATATCCATGAAAGCGGCAGGAGCGTTGGTCAGTCCGAAGGGCATGACCAAGAATTCATAGTGTCCGTATCTGGTTCGGAATGCGGACTTAGAAATGTCATCTGGTTTGATCTTTAACTGATGGTAGCCTGAGCGAAGATCAATCTTTGAAAATACAGACGCCCCTTGCAACTGATCGAAGAGGTCGTCTATTCGAGGCAACGGGTACTGGTTCCGAATTGTAACTTTGTTTAGCTCACGATAGTCGATGCACAGCCGTATCGATCCATCTTTCTTCTTCACAAATAGCACCGGAGCACCCCATGGTGAAACACTGGGTCTGATGTATCCCTTGTCTAATAATTCCTGTAGCTGTACTTTGAGTTCCTTCAATTCAGCAGGGGCCATCCTGTATGGTGCCCTTGAGATCGGACGAGCGTCTGGAAATGTATCGATAGTGAATTCAATCTCTCGGTCCGGAAGCATTCCGGGTATCTCGTCAGGAAACACATCAGGAAATTCTGCCACGACTTCAGTGTTAGCTGAGTCTGCACCATTCTTGCGTGTGTCTCGAACAGAAGCAAGGTACCCTTCGCAGCCAGAATGAAGCAATCGCCGGGCCGTAGTAGCTGAAATCACCATCGAAGCCTTCGCCGATGAACTGGCCGAGTAAGAGAATTCTGTTCCTCCAGGTAGGCGAAACATAACTCGCTTCTTCGCACAGTCGATCGTCGCACAACATGCACTTAACCAGTCCATTCCCAGAATGATATCAAAATCTTTCATATCAAGCTCGACTATATCTAATGGTAGCTTTCTCTTCCCGATACATATGTAACCATCCCTACACATCATGTTAGTAGGCATCTCCACTCCTGATGGAGTACTAACACTAAGGTACATATCCAACATTGTCATTTTTATTTTATGTTCCTTAATATAGTCTTTAGATATAAAACTATATGAAGCACCAGAATCAAATAAAGTACGTGCAGGAATGCCATTAAATAACAATATACCTGTCACGACAGTATCTGATGCAAATGATGCTTCCTCCTGAGTCAATGCAAAGACTCGGCCCTGGGCACCGGGCCTCTGATTCTGTTGTGGCTGAGGAGGTCGTGGTGCCTGTCCACGATTTTGTTGGTACTGTTGGTGATGCTGCTGCCTTGGAGGGTTCTGGTGGCCCCTCCCTGGACAGTCTCTGAATCCGTGGCCCATGCGACCACATTTGAAGCATCCACCCTCTAGCACCTGACATTCGTTAGCAAAGTGCCCTCTGTTGCGGCACTTGTTGCAGAATGGTCCACCCTGGTTGGGTCGTTGAAAGCCACCGTGGTTCTGACGCTTAGGTGCCTCATATCTGCCACCGTTGTTCGGTCTCTTGTTATGCAGATTCTGCACCGACGCTTGTACTGGCGCCGTCGCAGGATAGTGTGGGTCCAATTCCTTCGCGTGCTCATAAGACTCCTGAAAAGTCTTATATTTCTGAACCACGACTTGAGCCTTCAGAGCAGGCCTTAAGCCCTGCTCAAACCGACGAGCCTTAGATGCATCGTCAGTAAACTTCGTGATCGCATACTGAGACAGTCTAGAAAACTCTGCCTCATACTCCTTCACCGTCATGTTCCCCTGTTCGAGCTTCTGGAACTCCAATTCCTTAGCTCGCTGCTCAGTCGAAGAGAAGTACTGAGCCAGAAATGCCTCGCGGAACATCAGCCAAGTAATTTTCGTTGTTCCATTCACTCCCGCGAGAATTCTTTTCTGACTTTGCCACCAGTAGTGTGCGTTGAAAACCAGCAGTAGTTTCACACACGAGACCCTCTTAGATCCAACAATACCCAAAGCTTCCAGGTGGTCTTCCACTTCAACTAGCCAATCCATAGCAATGGTGGCTTCCTCTGTCCCTTTGAATTCTTTGCTGCAGATTTTCTTAAACTTTGTAATGTCGACCACAGCAGTGGTCTTCTTAGCCGTCGGGGGTTCCTCTGCCTCCACTAGTTCGCTCTTTCGGGAGACTGGAGTGCCTTGAGCCCCATTGTTCACCACTGTTCGGACCAACTATTGCAGGGTATCTAGATGCTTCTATTGGGCCTCGAATTGCTTCGCGTTCTGCCTCTGCTGGCTCTCCATCATAGCCAGCATCCTCTCCATAGGGTCGGTTGAGGCTACCACCCTTGAGCTACTCGCATTGTTTGTCGTACCCGCCTTTGTCATCTCTGCAAAACAGAGGAGCTTGTTAGTCTCATAATATATTTATGGACTTATTGTATGGAACATCTCATTTCGGGACATTTAAAACCAAAGTTGTTCGAGAAGCAATAAAGCTTGTGTCATTTTTTGAAATCTTTAAAACCAAGAAATTCCCAAGGATGTAAAGCCGTGCTCTGATACCAAACTGTCACGCCCCGATTCGGGAATCGTTCGCCTCCGCTTAGATTCACGCCGAATCGTTCGTCCTCGCTAAGGCGTGATGCCGTACAAGTCTGGAATTGCACTTGTACAAGGCGTGCTCGTGTTCCTTTTATAAAAGAGACATTTTGAATAGAGATTCGCAGCGGATGATAGAGAAGTTTTGGCAACACAGATATGGTCTGAAATAAGTTCTTTATTGATATCTTTGAAATTATATTGCATAAACATAAGGCTCTCAAACAGCCGAGATGAAAGGCCAAACTTGGCTACAACATTGCAGAAATATTGAAATGAGATACAACTTGTTCCATACATCATATCCCTTTATTAATAATGCAGCAATAACCACCTTCAGCAAAATGCCTTCTTCTTCAAGTGGAAACTTCAAGATGTACGAAGCTTCTAAAGAGTCGGACAGCAAGCCTTCAGCGTCTATGATTATCCACTAGGTTCCTGGCACCTGTGGAGACGAAGGTCAGTACATTGCCACATATGTACTGGTGAGCGGCCGTAACCAATCTCACCATAAATCAACAGTAGTAAAATTACATGAATGTTCACCATTGATTTGTATTCTTTCTATCTTGCCTTAGGGTCCATTAACAATTCATATATTTGATGAGAAATATAAGGAGCATACAGTGATGTTAGAAACATAAGCAATTCATGTTGATCTAACATAAGCAGTTCATATTGATCACCAATTTGGTGAATCTTACCCACGGTCGATAGCCATCCCTGTACATATTTATGAATACCACTTACTCTGCCTGCATAAGACAATGTTAGCTATGCCACCTGTCTATATGAAGGTCACTGACTACACGCCATCTGGGACATCTTGGTCGGACGGCTCCCCTTCATCGGTGGGTAGCTAGCCCATCCGGAAGGTTCCCGAAAGACCGTGCTACTACTTCAGCACTGTGCTACTACTTCAGCACGGCGTTCCTCCTAGGCCGAATCGGTTCCGTGGCCTCGGAGTACCGTTCGAGGAACTACCTTGTATACAAGTTGTCCATGACCATGCATGCAATGCAACTTAACTAATAAGAGACACGACATGCATGATAATAGCATCTTCCACACATATTCATAGTTTTCATTTCATCTTGCCATTTTCCCATCTTTCCATCTTACCAACTTGCCTTGAGCCATAGGCTCGTATATTCGTTCATCCAACCAAGGGACTATTCATTTGTAATCCCATTCTTTCGAACCGAAGTCCGATATACTTACCGCCCAATACTTGGGTCTTTGCATCACCTGTTAAACAATTTATATAGCATACGAGCGTCATTCGATTTGCAACATAAGCCTAGCCATGTGATAATTTATCTTTCATTATCTTTTCCACATTATTACTAGGCATCTTTTATTAAGCACCGAACGCAATAACAAGTCTACCATTGTTATGCGCGAAGATCAAGGATCGTCGAAGGATCAAAGCCACTCACTTGTTGGTGAATTGCCGAGAGAAAGAGGTCTTCCACGCAACGTCACCCTAGGTTCACCGCGTTAGCACCTGCATTGGCACCAACATCTGGTCAGCATACTTCTTCTCTTTCTCTCAGTTATTCGATATGAAATGCGTAGACGGTGAAAGTAAATCCATGAAAACATTCATCGAAAACAATCACGAAAACGCACACAAAAGCCAACAGCAAAAGCGACATCGAAAACCAGCAGGGCAACGGTCTCGGGGCAAGCGACTCTTATATAGAACTCTTCCCCCAAGACGCGCGCCACTGCATCTTGGACATCATTTCAAAAGAGTCCAATCCATAACGAGGAAAGGATCTCAATTTATTATCCTGCGATCCTGGTAAAGTTTCCCCAATTCTCATCCGACTCGGCCATTCGGCCGCTAGTCCGCACCGTGCTCCGCAACGGATTCAGGGCATTACACCTGCAACATATCCTATTCAGGAGCGGAGCAAAGTACAGTTCTAGGTAATAAAACATGAACATGATATGAAATGTGTACATGGGTACATGAAAAGATATACAGGAATGAATAGGAAAGTACAAGAAAGTAATACAGGAAATGAGTACAGGATCTATAGTACAAGAATGTAAAGTACAGGAACATGTAAAGTACAGGAATAAAACTATAATCCTGAAGTACCTGACATGACAAGTGCACAATATCGAAATACATCTAGTCCATATGACCGGCTGGGGTGAGTACAGGAGCATGTACAGGAGTACATGAATATGGTACGACTTAGGATCCGCGTGCACAGTGCGAGGCCTAAGCTAGGTACAGGAATATATATTAATCGGAATTGGTCACATGGCTAGTGTATTTCCCCACCCGACACTAATAAGTACAAGAACAAGGGTACAGGAATACAGGAGTACATGAATATCGTGCCATGACGTGTCACAAGAAAGGGTACAAGAATGTAAATGCATAAAATCATAGAAAATCACTTGCCTTGCTCCAGGAAAGTACAAGTAGGCAAAAGAGCTAGATATCCTCCTGTATGTAATAATGATGTGTACAAGTTGGTTAATAAACAGGCTAGTTCTAATTGGTTATCAAAAGATTCTAATCACGATTAATTTCTAATATAAACCTTAGTTGCTAGGGTTTCCTATAAAGTATCAATATTATTGACTATATTCTAAACTAGCAAGAACCCTAATAATAAGTACTTATATACTTAAACAGTATAATACAAAGTTACAACTGATTATTTAAATTCCCTACACACAGTCCAATGTCCACACCAGATATTGTTACAACTAATGGTTGCATTCCTCTCTAAAACTCAATATCAGAAGCAATTGTCAGGCTCAGGAAATACTACAACTTCACACAACAGCTAATATTGAATATAAGACTGGTATATTTCACAAATTCAATTGGAGAGGAAGGCAGAATCAAAGTTGTTGCTAAAATGCAACTAATCAGTTGCTTCCTTCAATTTCAAATTGAATTAGAATAGAACCAATACACAGTTATCTCCAACTTAAACAAATAATGCAAAACTAATTAACAAGGAAAATATAGGACTGACTCAGCACTGTCCAACACATACTACTCACCAAAACTCTACAAATTGAAACCTCCCCACACAACACAGATTTCGAAGGAAATTAACAGAGAAAAAATACACTACTCCACACACAACACAAGTTATAAATATATTACAAAACTGGAACAAATATGAATAAGAAAGAATATGCAAATCAAAATGAAAATATACACTCAAATCAAATCCACAAGAATAAGGAAATTGCCACTGCATCCAACACCCCACAACAACTGGACACGATCGAATCTGGCCTGACACGAGCAAGAGGGACACGGACATTGGTCAGCAAGCAGGTGCTTCGACTGCAAAACTAGAACTCGAACCCGATCACGCGAAGACTCGGACTCAGCATAATCAAACTAGACACGCCCATGGTCGGCACAGGAACACAACACGGCTGTACACAGTCTCGACTACGATCCAGAACTCCCAAGAGCAATACGAACTCGAGCAATACAATCACAACAAAAATTCTCTGAAAATACGTCCAAACCCAGCAGATCAATAAGAAGAATTTGAGAGAAGATTACCTGACACGAACTTGGACTCTGAACTGAAGGTCGAGTAACGAGGACACGGACACGATCCTTCACTCCCTTGCAGTACACTCACTGGTACACAAAGAATGTAAATCTACAATCAGGCTCCCAGGCCTCAGGTTCAATAAGAAATCACAAGATGGAAACACTCATCAAAAATTATAGATCCCAATTCCTAATTACTCCAAATCAAACGATATCACTGCTTGGAAACTAAAAGAGAAAGAGTAGTGGTTCAGAACCTTAAGAACTATAGATCAGACTTCCAAAAACTGAGATTCACTCATCGAATTATTCGATTCCGCTCCCAAAATCGTCGTGGAGTGTTCGAAACAAGTCACCACTCAAATGATCGTCACTGAGATCTGATTTGGAATTTCCAGATCAAAATAATTAGGTCGAAGAACAAAACTACAAGGAAGAACAGATCAGAGCGGAACTCACCACTCAATGATCTCTGCGTCGTCGATGGAGGATCGTTCGCCGGTTGCCTCCAGAAGCGTCGGGCTGGATCAGGCAACCATGGCTGGAGAGCTCGATGTCATCATCTACGAACTCGACGTGGTCGTCGTCAAGCCGTCAGGATCGCCATCGCCTTCATCAGGATCGTCGTCGTCTTCGAGTCGTCATCGCCGAGTCGTCGTCTTCAGTCGAAAAGAGCGGGGGACTCGAGAAAAGTGTTGGAACTCGAGAGCGGTGGAGAGCTTGAGAAGGCTGAGGAAGAGAAGAATTTAATTGCTCTGCTCTCTCTCCTGAAATCGAGATTTAAAAAGGAGAATTGCAACTCTTGCAATTCAGTCCCCCCGCTAATAGGCTATTTTGTAATAACCCCCTCCCCCTTTTTACTATTTATGATCCAGACTTCCACTCAAAATAATCTTTCATAAAACCCCTGCCCCTTTTCACTATTTACAGAAAAATCCAGAAATCAGTTAGAAAATCTTGTGAGTTGAGTGGGGACCACTCTAATTAGTTGTAACAACCTTTTGAAATTCAAAATCCTGCTCTAAAATTTCCCTCCAAAAATAGATTACCAAATTTATAAATGAAAACTAATTTATTATTTAAACTAGTAATAACAATTATATAATTTTTAGAAATCAAATTTATTTATTTCGGAACCGGGAAGTGGAGTTACAGCTTGCGAAGGGAAAGAAGACATTGAGTGTCTCTTTTGATCTCTGTGGGTGATAACTCTGATGCTCTGGTTACGTCTGTCTTTGACTGTGCGTCTTTGTATGTCTGTGTGTGTGTGGAAGAAGGAAATGATCCCTCTATTTATAAGCAGCAGGTTGGGCTGCTCAGGCGCGCACATGTAGGATGCGCTTTGTTCATGGGAACGCCACGTGGCGGATACTGACGGAAGGAGGGCGCATGGATGATGCGCCATGATCTATGGGTTGAATCCTTCATGCTGTATTTGTGGCTGGCACGTGGCAATGGAGAGGATCTTTTGGTTGCTGAGATCTTGGGTGGTTAGCACCCCTTTATAGGCTAAACTGAGTCAAAGGACACGTGGCGCATGTCCGTAGGTCAAAGATCTCAAATTTGGTGGAGAGCCATCTGACAGGATGCGTCTGGAATTGGATGCATGAGAAGACTTTGGCTCGTAACCTTCAGGAGTCACGAACCGGTCTGAGCGTACGGCTTTTGAGGTGCATACGAGTCTTTGGGAGCATGACTGCAGAGGTGCATGCGAATGGTCGATCGGCTACATGGCTTGTAACCGTTAGAGGAGAGTAATGATGACGCTGACGTCAACGACGCTTCATTTTCTGTAAAAGCTTTTCTTGCTCTGTCATCGAGGTATGGTTGCTGTCGTGTCAGACTTCAACATTTAATATTCTTTGACGGATGATGGGCCTTTGAGTGGGCGCATTAATCTGCGTTCCCCTAGGTACATGGGGACACGTGGGGCGCATCCTTATGAGGCTCTTGGTGCTGATGGGCGCGTCTGTATGATGCACGGTCTGACCGGCACATCTGTTTGCATGACGCATCTTTATTGGTCCGACTGTTGAGTTTTTCGAGTGCTTTAAATAGCCATTTTGACTTGGCTGAATTCGAAGAGGCAAATTTATCATCGTAAATGCAAGTTCATTGCATATACTTCGGGAAGGTTGCCACTTGGCGCATGGATTTGATTTGCCCTGGCCTATAAATAGCAACAATTTGAGAGAGTTTTTGTTGTCTCTCCCTCGACTTCTCGACGAAGATGAACTTCTTTGCCCGAGTTCGTTCTGTTGCCAAGATGCTCCCCAGGTTGAAGATGCGTCGAGTCGTCTTCGTATGCACTCGTGAAGGTGACTGTTACATCCAAAAGTCGGGATCGCGGGCTCCCGAAGCAAGCCGAAGGTGCCTATTACATCCAAAGATCGGGATGCTCGAGTTCCGTCTCTGTTATGCCGGAAGAGCCATAGATCAGAATTGCGGTGCTCTCCTCTTCCTTGGGCTTTGGAGAGCTCTTCCTCCAGCTAGAGTGGGGTTGATCGCCCGCTCTTATTATGCTCAAAGCTGTACCTTTAGCCGCAGCACTTGATCGGGTCGAAGTAGAGTGCATATGCTGAGTGATGCGCCTAACTGAGACGCTGAAGAGACGCGCCTGACTGAGACGCTAAAAGAGACGTACCTGACTGAGACGCTGAAAGAGACACGCCTGACTGAGACGCTGAAGAGATACGCCTGACGGAGGATGCGCCTGGCAGGGGGCACATGGCAGTTTAGTGCGCCTGGCTGTAGTCTTAGGATCTTTCTTTTTGTAGAATTTCTCCTTTGGAAAGCCTTTCTTTAGACATGTAATAGATTTTTATATGAAATAAAAATCTTCTTTTGATGTCTATACTTTTGCTGTTCTTTGTTGTGCCAAGTACTTCGTTTGAGCTTCCTGGCGCATATAGTGTTAAGCTCATAGGAATTTTGGCTTGTAGATGCGCCTGAAATTTTATGCTTCTACGAGACCCCCTTCAATGGTTTCAAAACTTTTCATCAAGTTTTGGAATACTTTGAATAAGAAGCATGGTGGTGTCTTCAATGGGGCGCATGACTGTTCGGGGCGAATGATTGCTCCGCGCATCTGTGATGAGGCGTACGCTCCCCTCAGTTTTAATGCAAATGATAACACTTCGAAATAAACAAAAGATTAATGATGATCTTTTTGGATTATTTGCATTTATCATTTCGCAGAACCCCAAGCGGTGGTTGACGTCACTCTTTATTGGTTTTCGCGTATGCCCCATGCCTATAAATAGGCGTCTGATAGAGAGAGAGAGTTCTTCTTCTCTTTGCTTTCTTCTTCTTTGGAGTTCATCTTTGAAAAATCCTAACTTCTTTTTACGATATGGCTCCCAAAACTTCTCGTGGTGGTGCTGGCCGAGGACAAGGCCGGGGTAAGGAACTGATGGAGTTTGACGAGGAGGACGCTCCTGTCGTCACTGTGACTCCCGCCGATGTTTGGCCCGCGGTGACGGGTGGGTGTCTTCTAACTTTGTGGTTCTCAACTTTTTAGACGGGTTTGGGGCATACAGATGAGTTGCATCCTGTTGCTGTGCCCTAACTCCTTGTCGTCGATGCACATGGACTTCTGTTCTGATGATGCGTTGAGGCTATTCCGTTGACGCGCATGGGTTTAGGCCCTGATTATGTGCTGAGGCTATTCCGCTGACGTGCATGGGTTTAGGCCTTGATTATGCGCTAAGGCTTTCGCTGCTGACGCGCATGGGCTTGGGCCCTGATTATGTGCTGAGGCTTTCGCTGCTAACGCGCATGGGGTTAGCCCCTGATTATGCGCTGAAGCTTCACTGTCGCGCATGTGTTTAGCCCCTGATTATGTGTCGAAGCTTCATTGTTGACATGCATGGGCTTAGGCCCTGATTATACGCCAGGCTGCTGATGCGCCCCAAATGTCTATTTTTAAAGCCTCTAATTTTTTTTGCTGTCTGACTTGTTTTTGTTGTGTCAGTGTCGATGACTATCCCCTTACTGAACGAAGTCCTTCTGGATGCTTCCCTTTGCCAGATGGGGGTTGACTTCAACGAGGAAGTTATTAACCTAGCGAAGGCTTCCATCATGCTGGATCAGCCTCCTGAGAGGATGTTGCAAATCCGGGATCAATCGCCTGTTTAACTCCAAAGTATGATGGAGAGCGACAAACTGAAATCTGCTGAATCCGAAAATGTGACTTTCTTGAAACCGGCCTTTCTATTTGGTGACCGCTTGATCTCCACTGAGGCGAAGATACTGAAGATTAAGGAAGACTGGTTCTTCACAGGAAAGGGCATGGCCATGTACATGCGGCAGTCTGAGCGTCAATTGCCACTGACGGCTTTCTACCGTTTGGCCTCCAAGAGGCGGATGCCATGGAACTTACTCCTTCTCAAGGAGGGGCAGTGGGGGTACCCTTCGCATTGATGTTACTTCAAATCAAAGAGATAACTTGGCCTCCTCGCGAGCCAGAACCTCATACCATTGTCGAACTTTGTGCCCCGGGAGCATTTATAGTGATGTTCCCCCCGACACTTTCGCCTTTGGTGCTTCGACCTTTGCAAGCCGGATGCTAACATTGAAGGTTATGTATCCGAAAGGAGATTTTGGGTTGAGGGCTGGTGTCACCACGTGTCAAAGTGGGACGAGCTGACCC
The DNA here is from genome assembly GCA_029216955.1 of Iris pallida. NCBI lineage: Eukaryota > Viridiplantae > Streptophyta > Magnoliopsida > Asparagales > Iridaceae > Iris > Iris pallida. The sequence goes on from JANAVB010024997.1 coordinate 3,121,153, forward strand.
TTTGGGTTTGATAAAGTTCAAGACTGAGCTGAAAGCGATTGGGCTGACCGCTGCTCTTCCCGCCACCCAAGCAGGTGTCGACCTTAATCGACATATGTTTCTTGCTCTCCTGGAAATGTTCAACACCGAGACTGGCACCTTTTTTACTCTGGTAGAGGAGTTGGGATTGGCCCTCCATGAGATGTATGAGGTGTCCAAGCTTCCCTGGGGCTCGGAGCCATATGAGGAATATTTCTCGACAAATGAAGAGATTCAAGTTCTGGAAGAAAAGGACCTAGAAATGGTAGCCGTTTTCAAGGAGGTGGCGAACCACCATTATCTGATGCAACGGTGGGAGAAGGGCGGATCACAGCCCCATGTGACTGCTTGGAGGGATTATATCTTCAAACAGGACCTGACGGACCCTTCGAAGATTCGATTTGTGACTCCGCAGGGACTGAGTCACACGGAGGTGACCTCCGATATGAGCCGATTAGGCGAGAAGACTCCTCGTTCAAACGAGAGTGGTGATGATGTATATAGTTGTTTCTGGCATTGCGTGCACCGGATGTCTTCCAAGGCAGTGTTGACTGCATACTTGATGATATGGCTTCGGGACTATGTGTTCTCGGGCGGATCTGGATCAGTAGAGAGAGTGAACAGGAACCTCATTTTGCCAGCGGTAAAACTGGTTTTTGGTCATCCTCTGGCACTCCTTTCCGCAATGGTGTGTAACTTGCTGCGGGGTTTGAGAGATTTTGTCGACGATGTGGTCCATGAGAGGGGCAAGAAAGACAACTTTCTCCGAGCTGAGCTACCATTCCATTATCTGATGGGATGGTTGATTCTGTATCATCTAAATATGAAAAGCCCAGGTCCTGAAGATGATCATGTTGAAGGTGACGCCTTTATCCGTCGCTTCGATAAGAGGAAGTGGCTACACACCGGTGTCCCTGTCTGTAGGAAGGTTTTGTCTTATCTTCAAGGGTGGAAGATCACAAAGGTTAGTCCCGTCTTCACAGATTTTGAGGCTGACCAAGAATTGGACGACTCCGGTGAAGATGCGATCGCCCTGCCGACATGGGGGTTTCGCTGGTTGCAGAGTATTCGGCCATCCCATTTGGTCTACCGCAACAAAAATAAGTATTATTTGGAGCCGTATTTACCGAGCCGATTTGTGCGCCAGTTTGGTTACACCCAGCTGATGTTAAAGAACCCCAGTAATAGTCTGGGGTTTTTCGGAAGTTTACTGGATGAGGCTCGGGGTTAGCAATATTACAACGTCGGGTGCACTGGAGTTCGTTTTACTACTCCAGTTCACAACCCTCGGCCGCAAATCTTGTATTCGGCCGTAAAGCTGTATTGCGCCATGAACACCGTGTCCCCAGATTATGACAGGAAGACTAGTTTCATTATTGGCACTCAACTAGAGGCAACAAAAAATATGCTGACGGCGGCCCGATCATATTGTCCACCGGAGGTTGCAGGTTATCGGGCTGCTGCTGCAGCATTAACAGGGGGTACTCAGGAAGAGCCCCTCGCTGGAAAGAGGTGGTCTGACGCGGAGGCCGGTTCATCTACGCCGAAGAGGCCGAGGAAGGCAACGACTCCGAAGGCGGGAGCTCCGGGAGTGTCACCTATAGTACCAGCAGAATCAGCTCCAGCAGAGGTAAAGACGTCCCACATAGTCTAGTTTACTCTTTGATTTCTGTGACTTATGTCCTCCTTTTTTGTAGAAGGTGCCGAAGAAGAAATCCTGGGTTTTGAAACCGAGTATTAGTAGGTCGAAGGAGGTGGCGAGCTCTTCCGACGAGCGTATTCCTTCGATTATAGCATCTCCTAGGGAGGGGAGTGCTGATGATGTCGCTTCTGTAGAGATTTCGGTGTCTCCAGATTATGTTGGAAGAGAAGCTGAAGATGTATTAGCGCCTCAGGTTGCTGAGGTCTCTCGGTCGGTCCATCAGGAGGGCGGCATGAAGCCTCGACCGGGAGTACAAACCGACTGTTGAGGGGGTGCCTGAAAGCGTCAGGGCCCCAAAGGAAGTTGTGGAAAAAGTCCTTCCAGACGAGGAGGAAGTATGGAGCTCGTCTTCTTCTGACGATGGCTCGCAGGAAGATGCTGTTCCAGCTACCAGAGAGATCGCATTTAGCGAAGATGTCTCCGACAAGAATTTGTCGGCCGGGCTTCTTTCTGGTTGTGGTACCGAGGCACTAGTCGTACATGAGGCCTCGTGGTCAAGCCCTACCCCTGCCCCGAAAGTGGGGGCTGATGCGGTAAGGTCGGTGTCACTGCCGAGCCCTACACCCGTCCATGTAGGCGGCTGATGTAGGTGATGAGATTCATTCTCCGAGCCCGGCTCCGAGGGAGGTTGAACCGTCAGGGGCGGACCTTGTCACTTCGAATGAAAGGGAGAGTCACCCTGCCCTGGCCGGGATAATACCATCAACCCGGATGTCCAGAGACCATCCGTCGTCGATTCTGATAAGGGCAAGGGCCTTGTGATGGAGGACACTCCTCCTGCTCCTTCCACTTGGGGGACAGTATTGCATTCCTCCATAGCTTCCTCAGCTGGCGATAGAATCCATACTACCGGTGGGGAAGAACCTACTGACATTGAGGTTCTGGCTCCACGGCTTATCGAAAGATCTTCCTCAACCTCTACAATAGTTCCTCCAACGCCTGTTATGACACCTCAGGTGTTGGCAGACGCGGATGAATATGTGCAGTTCACCGTTGAGGCGGTATATAAGATGCTGCAGAAGGGCGTATAGACAGTACTGAATACAAATAGGAGTTTTACGACGGCAAAAGCCACGACGCTCCATTACATTGGTCTGATACGTTCCTATCGGGGCTGTAGAAGCATGGAATTTCACAACCAGAAAGACCACGCGCCAGACACTACATGCGCCAGGACTCGCACAGAACACTTCACAACAAAGTCAATAACCATAGACATTTGAAGAAGGACTTTTTTATTTTTATATAAAGTCTATTACATGTCTAGAAAAGGTTGTACAAAGGAGAATTTCTACAAAGGAAAGATCCTAAGTCTACAACCAGCGGCCACCATGCGCCTCCAGATAGGTGCAGCAGTCATCATGTGCTGCCAGTCACCATGCGCTGCCAGTTAGGCGCAGCAGTTGTCATGCGCCTCCAACCAGGCGCATCCCGCCATCTCTTCAGCAGCTCAGTTATGTGCATCCAGCTCAGTTATGTGCATCCCTTCAGCAGCCCAGTTATGTGCCACTCTTTCAACCAGGCTCACCTGGCCGAGCAGGGGTGTGCCGCTCTTCCAACCAGGCTCACTTGGCCGAGCAGGGGTGTGCCGCTCTTCCAGCCAGGCTCACCTGATAAATGCTTCGATACACAAAGCATTTAACCCTCTGGCTGGAACCAAGGAAGAGAAGAGCACCGTAAATCTGTGGCCAGGAGAGGCTTCGGAAGAGCCTCCAAAGGCCAAGGAAGACCGTGATCGAAATCACGGCAAAAGAAGCAGCTTTCAACACAATCAGAGTGGGCAGCACCCACTTTGAAGGAAGAGAGAGCCTAGCACCGCCACTCCGATCTACGGCTCTTTCGGAACAACGGAGACAAGGCCCGAGCATCCCCATCTTTGGATGCAACATGCACCTTCCGCCTGCCTCAGAAGCCCTCGACTCCGTCTTTTGGATGTAACAGTCACCTTCAAGAGCATCAATGATGACATGGCGTCTCATCTTCACCCCTCGGGAGCACTTCGTCAATAGAATGCACCCGAGAACCCGAGTTCATATTGGAAAGACGTGACGGAATAAGAGGCCAACCTTCTCTCCATGCCACTATTTATAGGCCGGGCAGATCAAACCCATGCGCCAAGTGGATGGCTCTCCGGATTCCGTGCAATGAACTCACATTAAATGGATGAACCAGACGCCTCGACTTCAGCCAAGCGGCTATTAAAAGCACTCGAGAAGCGAAACAGCCGCATCATCAAAGACGTGTCGGATGCGCCGGCTGGTCAGCGCATCACACCTCTCAAACAGATGTGCCCTGTATCGAGCGCATCAAAAGGGATGCGCCCCCATACACCTAGTAGAACGTCAACCGATGCGCCCACTCAGCTGTCCATCGAATGTCACCAACATTAAATGCTGAACTGACAGAGTTGGCAGCACGCCTTCCCAAGTCTGAACGGCTGACAGCTTTTGCAGAAAATGAAGCGTCCACAACGTCAGCATCATCATGACTCTATCCCGACGGCTACTGCCACGTGGCCACTCGACCACCCGCATGCGCCTCCGCAGCCATGCGCCCAAACCTGTATGCGCCTCGAAAGCCATGCGCCTCAGACCCTTCACTGATCCCTAAAGACAGAAGAAGAGTCTCCAGTTGAAGCTTTGCATGCGCCTCAAAAGCCATGCGCCCCAAACTGATCTCTGATCCCGAAAGATAGAAGGAAAGTCGCTTGCATGCGCCTCAAAAGCCATGCGCCCAGAACGGCTCATGACTCCTAAAGGTCACGAGCCAAAATCTCATCATGCGCCCAATCTAAGGCGCATCCCACCAAATCATCCCCCCACCAAATCAGAGATCTCCGAGCCATGGGTTGACGACACGTGTCCTTTGACTCAACTCATCCAAGATCTCAGCAACAGAAAGATCTTCTCCTCTGCTACGTGCCGGCTCACAACAGCAGTATGAAGAATTCAACCTCGCGAGTAGGGCGCATCGTCCATGCGCCTCCATCAGCAATCTCCACGTGGCGTCCCCATGCACCGGCGCATCCTACATATGCGCGTATGGGCAGCCAACCTGCCCAGCTATAAATGGAGGAATCATCCCCTCCTTACACACACAGAGACATACATACGAACAATCCAGACAGAGATCATCAGAGAGGCAGATACAGACACTCAACGTCTTCCTCCTCTCAGCCAGCTCTAGCACCCAGAGCAATCTACACCTTCAGAGAATCGATAACCGTCGTCAGCCCGTCAACGAAGTTAACGCATTACCACTCACTCTATTGGCACTTAGGACCCAGATTAAACAAAAGTGTACTCCTAGGACTACATCGAAGTCCTATATTGTAACACTGTTCTGTTTGTATTAAGATTTTCAATCAAACGATTTTAATGGCAAACAAGCTGGCGACTCTGCTGGGGACTTCTTTCTCCTCTTCCGAGAAAGTCGTGTCACAGGCCGACGACGTGAAGGTGGGCTCCTCCCACAAGACGCTGGTCGTGCGCCTCAATCAACAGGCGTACGAGGAGTTCATTTCTGAAGGAAGCGCGAGTCCTTCGAAGCGGCCGACGAAGCCGAAGAAGACCCGCCGTGTCTGGGTATGCAAGGTCGACGCCTCGGGCACCACCACTGAAGGGGATGTGCCAATCCAGCCCTCCCTTCCTGCTGATGTTCTCAGCAACCAAGGTGCGCCCGCTGATGCAGCGCATCTCTCGGGGAAACGTGCGGCTGACCACATTCCCCAGCCATCTTCCTCTCAGGCGAGGAAGATGCGTCGACGGAGCAGGGACGGAGCCAAAGCCCCGTGCATCACCTCTGATGCTCCACAAAAAGTCTCTGTCTTTGACAGACTCACTCGCTGTAATGGCGAAGAGAATTTGGATGCTGAGTACTATACGCCCCAGCGGGCTAGTACAAAGAGATCCAAGGCGGCACGGGCCATGCGCCACAAGCGTGCTATGCCAGCAGCAGGCCAGAGGCACGTGCTCACAATCACGCACGGTGCCGATGGCAAGCTGTACAAGGTCGACTCAGGTGCTTCGGCACCAAAGACGAGTCGATCTTCAAAGTCCTCATCTCACTTGGGCGCATCCACTGCGTGCATAACCAAGTCGAGTGCGGCAAATTCAGTGGTCTTGAACTCCCGCGCCTCCTCTGGTTGTGCGTTTGAGGTCCGTTCAAGTCACTTCAAATGTTGTTATTCCCCCACTACTGATCATGATGCCTGCTTGGTATTAGATCAGGGGGCGCAGCACTCACCTGTCCGCCCCGACGTTTGGCCTTGCCATGCGCCTGAAGGGGGTGTGAGGGTAGCACTCTCCTCCAACGACCTGCGTAATGTGATCACTCACAAGCGCCGGTCAGGAGAGTCGACCAACAAGTACGATGAGCCTCTCACGGGGCATACTTGTGCGGTGGTCACTATCAACTGCTGTGGCAAGGCGGCAGTACCACCAAGGCAGTCAGTCTTCCAGCGGCTGCAGTCATCGACACCCCTCCGACATCGCCTTGGGAAGAAGGTGTCAACAGAACAGGAGCCAAGAGTTGCTTCATGCAATGTGGTCTCCAACTCCTCATCACTCCGGAAGACGACTGGTAATTCCAAAAGCCAGCCAAGGAAAACCAAGGCAGCAGTCTCGACCTCCGGGTGTGTTCGAAGGCACTCGGTCAAAGAAGAAGTTCTTAGAGGAAGCTGGGGGTAGTCAAACCCTTGTTGAGCTTCCTTCCGAAGATGAAGATGTCCAAAGCACAGCTGCGGCGGATCTTCATCCTCGAGGCAAAGTCAGCCTCCCAGAAGCACTTCGAAACGAGGATGTCCCCCAGGACACAGCTGGGGATAGAGACGAAGAGGCCCTTCAAGACGGAGTCGAGGACAATCAGGCCCTGGCAGATGCGCCCGTCGAGAATGACCTCCAGAACGTGACTGGGGGTGGCTAAGGTGAAACACCAGGAGAGGTGACTCCCCAACATGAAAGTGAGGCCGAGAACGAAGCCTCAACCAATCCATCCACTCCTGGCCGTGTCAGGACAGTATACATGGCTGGGGATGATGCCGAGTCTGATGCACCACCGCAGGACATTGTTCAGCGCATAGACTCATTAGAGGGAGGACTCAAAACCCTCTCTGCCTCTATGCAAGCACTGACTCAAGCAGTGTTTGATATTCGATCGGCCTTGACCAGAACACCTTCAACCGGTCCCGACCCAGGAGTTAATGGGGAGTCGAGTGTACCCCTTCAACGGGCACCCTCCGACATAGAAGCACCTCGGACATCGGAACCCTCAAACGCTCCGCTTCAGATAGTGCCACCTTCCCTGACTCCTAGCTCCACAGAGGATGTGGTCGAAATGATCAAGGACCTGCGGGATCGCTTCGAGTCCAAAAATAGGCAAGAGGAGCGCCAGAAGATGGACATTCCCCAGCCTTATCCCCTCGAGTGGAACAAGGTGGTTTATCCTCCAAAATATAAACCACAAACACTCACACCATACGATGGGAAGGACTCTCCGCGTCGATACCTGACATATTTCCAGTCACAAATGGGGTATCTTCCAAAGGAGGACGCGCTCCTCACCAGCATCTTTGTTGGGGCCCTAAAAGGGGTGGCGTATGACTGGTACTGCAGCCTCCCCGACAATTCTATATCGTCCTTCGACGACTTGACGCGCCTCTTCCTCGATCGCTTCTACGACGGCGGGAAGGACATGACGATGGCATCTCTCATAGAGATTCGCCAGAAGGAGAAAGAAACAGTTCGGATGTTCATCGAACGCTTCCGACAAGCCTGCTTCAGGCTACCTCTAGGCATGCTAGAACATGCACTCCTCTCCTCTTGTAGCATGAACATGCTGCCCACAGTGAAGCTCTGGCTCAACTCTACTCCCCCTCCCGACTGGAGCTCCCTGATCATCGAAGCTGAAGCCGCAGAAAAGAAGGCGGCCAATGCACGTCTTCTGGGTGTCAGCTTCCCCGCCTTTGATGATAAGGGGAAAAGGTCAGCAGCCAACAACTTCGGGCGAGAAGCAAAGGGGAAACAGGCATTGACTGTTAATGCCTCGAAGGGCGCATCTGCGCCTACTCAGAAGCCTCCACTGGCACCGAGACCTAAGGAGGTGTATTCATTCAATGACGAAGACACCCTGCAACTCTTCGAAATACTGAAGCAGGGTGACAAGATCAAGCTCCCGGACCCGAAGCGGCCCGATAAAGTTGGGAAAGTGGACAACCCGAGGTACTGTCACTACCATCGGTTTGTCGGACACCCGACCAAGGACTGCTACGTCCTCAAGAATTACATCCAGTGCATGATCAATGCCGATATAATCTCCGTCGACTATGAAGAGAAGACGGTATCAGCCAATGTGGTGTCACTTCAGTTCGGCACCTTGCCGCCGACCACCACACAAGATGGCGTCGTCCCCATCCCTAAGGCGACAATGGAGATGGTGAACTTGCCACCTACCTGCGACAATGTGAGTGGACTCATCCCACTCACCACATCTCGAGGAGAGGTCCTCTGGGTTCACCCCGACCTCGTCTCCGAGGTGACTCAACCGGAGGTACGCTCTACCTCCAAATCAAAAGGCAGGAAGATCAAGTCTTGCCGTACGGTCTCTTCTTCAACAGAAGAGGCACTTCCAGTGCAGACGCGTGCACAACAGAACGCTCAGCCCGGCGAAGCTGCCGCCGAGGTGGTGCCTCCCGGCACAATCTCTGAGGAGGGCCCGTCTAAACCCTCAGCAGCCAATAAGCAGAAGCAGGTGGAGGCTCGTTTCGACAGACCTCTACGGAAGGAGAATGCTTCGGGGCTAGCCAAGCCCCACAACTTTGACATACTGGCACAACTGGCCAGTACTCATGTGCGCTTATCTTTGTTTGAGCTCCTGCGTCTTTCCAAAGACTCCCGAGAAGCTCTCTGCGAAGCTCTGAAGGACGCTGAATCCTTTCTCAGTCAGGTCAAGCAGCCTGAAGACCTCCCAACTACTTGTGCGCACTGTCATTGTACGGAGGAAATTATCCCAAACATAACTTTCACCCAACAAGACATGCTGCTTAAACACCACCGACATAACCGACCACTGTATTACAAGGGGTACATCGGTTCAGTCAAGGTGAGCCGGATTCAGATCGATCTGGGGTCTTCCCTCAGCATCATCCCGAAGGCACTGATGTCAAAACTGGGGATCCCAATGTACCGGCTGGCGCCCTCCAACACAACAATCAGTGGCTTCAACGCTAGCAAAAGCGAGCCACTAGGCAAGATTCGACTGAAGTGCCACTTAGGCAACCTCAAAACTGAGGTGACTTGTTATGTGGTGGATGCCGAGGTCAACTACAACATCCTGCTCGGCCGACCGTGGCTACATGAGTACATGGTGGTGCCTTCCACGCTCCACCAATACATGAAATATGTATCTCCCAATGGCGTCATCCGGACGGAGTTCGCAGACATCGATCCTTTCAAAGGGATTGAGGCTTACTTCACCGATTCCGACTTGTACAAGCCACTTGACGAGGAGAAAGCCAACGATGCTGATGATGAGGCTGAGACGGCAACTGAGCCGGACATGGAGCCTGAGACGAATTTAGATGCCCCACTGAAGATCCGACTGAAGGGCAAACCACCCCAGAAGGCGCCTCCAATGAGCATCAAGCTATCCGGGAAAGCACCGACTCTTGAGGCCCCCCTGAAGATACGTCTCAAGGGAAAGCCGCCTCAAACATCGGCTCCCCTAGTGGCAAAATTACAGGGGAAGACACCACTCACAGGAGGCGCAGTTGAGGCACCTCTGAAGGTGCGTCTCAAGGGCAAGCCCCCGCAGTCATCCAAGATGCTAGAGAGGGCTCACATAACCCTCTCAGACCCCAAGATCAAAGCTGTGGTGGACTCTCCTGATCCAGTCCCAGTGCTTACAGACGAGGAGCTTGGTGAATATATCTCTGCTGATGTAGATGCACCCTCCTTAGACAATGTAATCCCGCGGGATAAAATCTCGTACTTCATCAATAATAGAGTGTCTTTTAATTACTCTTGTCTTCCACATTGGAATGCCATGTATACATTAGATCACGCTCTACGGTCGTTGCAAACACAAATAATGACCGTCCATAATGTAAACCGAGTAGTCCCGTCTCAAGGAGTCTATTTTATAAACCCTCCACGAAGCCGAGACGAAAGATTCTCCATTTTTGGCAAAGTCGAGCGTCATCAAGACCTCCCGCCACTCGAGCCTGAACCTGATACCGACAGAGTACAAGTTTATCGGTATACGGATACAGCAAAGCACATCATCTAGAAGATGGGCTACGACCTGAAAAGCAATAAAGGCCTAAACTATGGCAAGGGTCGACCTCTCCCTCTCCAGTGTTCAACACCCAAAGGAAGGCCGCAAAACTACTACAACAAAACTCGACGGGGGATAGGCTATGTCACGCCACCATCAACCCCAGAGAGCTCAGACGTAGAAGACGTAGAACATTCCCACTCGTCCGAAGCGTCGACTCGGGATTCTGATACCAGTATCGGATCAGTCTTCAGGAAAGTGCTGTCAGCTAACATGACGTCAGCACAACCTCAAAAAGGTGAAGGCGAAGACCAAACGCCGGAACCCTTCGAAGAAGAACCCTGGGCTCAACGCCTAGGAGAGCAATGGGAGTCTCGTTTTGAGTTACGTAAACCTCCCACCGAAGACGAAGTCGAGCAGATCGACCTTGGGGACGGATCTTCTTCCAAACCCATCTTCGTCAGCAAAAGCCTAGAAGGAGAAGACCGAGAGGCTTTAATCCAGCTGGCTAAAGAGTATATCGACGTCTTTGCCTGGAGCTACGAAGACATGCCGGGGACTCGATCCACAGATCGCAATACATAGGTTGACATCTTACCTGATGCCAAACCTATCAAACAACAACAACGATGTTTCCGTCCGGACATCATGAATGCCATCGATCAGGAAGTGGACAAACTCTTGACTAGCGGCTTCATCCGTGAGGAACAACACCCAGATTGGGTAGCCAACGTCGTACCTGTCACCAAGAAGAACGGGAAGATATGAGTCTGTATCGACTTCAGGGACCTCAATTCTGCTTGCCCGAAGGACGAATTCCCGCTTTCGATCACCGACGTGATGATCGACAACACATGTAGTTTTGAACGCATGTCCTTCATGGATGGGTATTCAGGCTACAATCAAATCAAGATGTTCCCCGATGACGCGAAACACACGTCATTCAGGACTCCAAAGGGTGTTTTCTGCTACACAGTAATGCCTTTCGGCTTGAAAAATACCGGTGCAACATACCAATGAGCTATGAGCACCATCTTCCGTCAACATCTTCGCAAAATAGTCGAATGCTATGTTGACGACATCGCAGTCAAGAGCCGCCTCAAAGGAGATCACCTACAGGATTTGAAGACAGTCTTCGATCTCATGCGGGCACATCAACTCAAAATGAACCCCGCTAAATCCTTCCTGGGGGTTTCTAGCGGCAAATTCTTGGGCTTTGTCATCACGGAGAAAGGCATTCATGTTGATCCCGAGAAGACCAAATCCATCCTCAACATGGACCCTCCGAAGAATCTTCGAGAACTTCGAGGCTTGCAGGGACGTCTGGCATACATCCGGAGGTTCATAGCAAACCTTTCCGGTAAATGTCAACCCTTCACTCAGCTCATGAAGAAGGGAGTCTCTTATGTCTGGACAGAGGAGTGCCAGAAGGCTTTCGACGACATCAAAGCCTACTTGACGAGCCCACCAGTCCTGGTGGCACCTGTCGCGGGCAAACCATTTCTTTTTACGTCCGTGCCATGGATCATTCCCTTGGCGCTCTGCTGGCTCAAAACAGCGATACAGGCTATGAGCAAGCAATCTACTACCTCAATCGAACGCTCATCGGGGCCGAACACCGGTACAACCCCGTTGAAAAGGAGTGCTTGGCTTTGGTGTTTGCCATCCAGAAGACTCGTCATTATGTCTCGGGCCAGACAATTCATGTTATTTCCCGAGTCAATCCACTCAGAGTCCTCATGACGAAGCCAGGATCATTAAACTCTCGGCTAGCCACATGGGCAATTTTGCTAACACCATATAATATGGTGTTTGTCCCACAAAAAGCTGTTAAAGGTCAAGCTTTGGCTGACTTTTTAGCTGCCCACCCCATCCCAGAATCCTCAAAACTCTATGAAGACATCCCGGATGAGGTCCAAGAATCCAACGTCACCGAAGGAAGCTCCGTTTGGCGGATGTTTTTCGATGGCGCTTCGAGAACAGGCCCCAAAGGCCAAATCATCGCAGGAGTGGGGGTAGTCTTAGTCTCCCCCGATCAGCTGGTCATCCAGCGTGCTTACTCCCTTTCGAAGCCGTGCTCCAACAATGTTGCCGAGTACAACGCACTCGTCATGGGACTCCAACTCGCACAACAGCTGGGGGTGGACCATCTGGAAGCCTACGGTGACTCAAAACTCGTCGTGAACCAGATTCGAGGGCAGTACGAGGTTCGCCATGAAGATCTGATCCCTTACCATGAAGTTGCATTGAACATCATTTCAACCTTCATCGGGTTCTTCATCGAACACGTGCCTCGTCTACAAAACTTGGAGGCTGACGCTCTGGCTGGCCTCGCAGCCTCATTGGCAGCACCCTTTGGGACTCAACACTATGTCACGGTAATAGGCCGAGACTTGATTTGTCCCAGAAATAACCTGTGCTTACAAGTGGCCCACGCCATGCCGACGAACACTGGTGTTAATGTCCGAGACTGGAGGTTCCCGTTCATCGACTTTGCTGTCTACGGAATTCTTCCAGAGGACCCGAAGGAAGCCGTCTCAGTCAGGAGACGCTCTCTTCGATTCTACTATGACACAGCTACTAAAACGCTGTACCGACGTTCCTTCGATGGGCTCCTCCTTCGATGCCTGTCCAACAAAGAAGCAGCCGAAGCCCTCCGAGAAGCTCATGACGGAACTTACGGAGCTCATCAACCCGGTCCTAAGTTACATGATCGACTGCGACGTATGGGCTACTACTGGCCAACCATGGCCACCGACGCTGTTGAATATGCTAAGAAGTGTCATGCATGCCAACTCCATGCTGACTTCATATATACACCGTTTGAACCACTACATCCTACAGTCGCCTCCTGGCCCTTCGAAGCCTGGGGCATGGATATTGTGGGACCTATCACCCCTCCTTCATCAAGAGGACACTGTTTCATCCTGGCCATCACCGATTACTTCTCCAAATGGGAAGAAGCAGTCCTACTGGCGGAAGTAAAGAGCTCCAGGGTGGTTAGCTTTATCAAACACCATGTCATTTACCGTTTTGGAGTATCCCGGCGGATCATTCAAGACAACGGTCCTCAGTTTATCAGCCACATTTTTAGCAGGTTCTGTGACAAGAACCGCATTCAAAACGTGGCATCCACCGCCTATAATCCGGCAGCAAACGGGTTAGCAGAGGCGTTCAACAAAACCATCGTCAGGCTACTCAAAAAGGTCGTGTCATCCAATAAACGCGACTGTGATGAAAAGCTTGGCGAATGCCTTTGGGCCTACCGCACAACGGTACGGACCCCGACAGGCAACACACCATTCTCTCTGGTCTACGGGAGCGAAGCTGTACTGCCTCTCGAGATCCAGATACCCTCACTCCGCGTGGCAATAACAAACAAACTCACAGAAGAGGACAATCAACGTCGTCGTCTGCAGGAACTGGAGGTACTCGATGAGAAGCGTCTCCTAGCTCAACAACTCATCAAACTCTACCAAGCCCGTATATCACAAGCTTTCAACAAGAAGGTCAAACAGAGGACTTTCCAAGTTAGTGACCTGGTTCTGGCAGTCAGGAGGCCGATGGTGTTAACTTACAAGACACCAGGAAAGTTCGAGCCCAAGTGGGAAGGACCTTTCATCATAGAGACGGTATACTCAAACGGTGCTTACCGCCTCGCCAAACCCAATGGAGACTTGTTTGTGATGCCCATCAACGGCAAGTTCCTAAAGAAGTACTATTCTTGACATCCTTCAGACATGTACTTCCCCAAGGGGATCTGTGGGCCCAATCATCAGGATTCACAAATAATCTCCTTCCACAAACTCATCCGCTTCGGGAACCCAGCTGTTCCGTGGCTTCCTTCAGTAGAAAGACAACCACGTCCACATTACCTCTGAGTTGTTCTTCTACACCCTACAAAGCGGACTCTTACGCTACGTAAGCCGACGCTACCCTTCATGTTTACCACGTCCACATTTCCTCTGAGTAAACATCTTGTACAAACAACCCCTGCGTTGTCGTACACCGATCGCCGAACTTCCACGTCCACATCACCTCTGAGTTGTTCAGCGTATCCCCCAAGATCATTCCTACCACGTCCATCACACCTCTGAGTAGGATGATTCTATCATCTAGACCCAATGATTGCCATGTCCACATCACCTCTGAGCAAACATGTTGGTTCCTTCAAACTTATTATCTGTGCCTAAAACCAAGGTGCGCAAAAGATAATAGGTCCACACAAATCATCAAGTTCATAATAACAAAAATGAACACATCATAAAAAGTTGTGTACTTCTTTATTTTCTGAAATAGAGAGTACAAAAGGCTACATTATCCCTCAGCAAAGGGTTACAAAAGAGCATAAAAAAAGGAGAAAAACTACAGTCCCTGAACCTCCCTAGGGTGGGCTGAGAGCTCCCTGACTCGAAGCCTTAGGTCGGCTGTACGGGCTTCCACAGTCGCCAGGACTCGTCGCTCAGCTTCTTGACGCATCAATTCAACAGCCCCAGCGAAGTATTGCTTTCATGCTTCGCATCAAGCTGTTGTCGCTGCTGCACCAAGGCAAGAGTCCGCTGTGTAAAGGTCGCTTCTTCCTTTTGGAATGCTTCGTGTTCAGCCCGGACACGCTCGGCATCTAACTGGAGTCGGGCCCGTTGATCTTCAAGGCGGCGCATCTGGGTGTCGATCTCCGCGATATTAGCATCCAATGCAGCTCGAGTTTCCACCGTCGTCTTCATGGACTGAGACGACTGCTCTACCGCAGCCTCAGTCTCAGCCACCTCGTGCTCCCAAAGGCCCACAGTGGCCTGGTATGAAGACTCGATCTCGGCAATCAGCTTCCCCTTCTCTGCATCTATCAGGACGGAGAGGTCGTTTCGCTGGATGCGCTGAAGTTCCGTAAGCCGCTCGTCCAGCTCGATCACCGAAGCCTCCAGAATTTCGGCCATATGGTCGTGGCCTTGGTGAATGCGGATCAGCTCAATACAGGGCATTGCCAAAGTTATTGCCGTTATAAAGCTCCCATTGGCATCCATCACAGCAGATACACCCTTCTGCAACATTTTGTATTCCCCCTCAACGAGGAATTTCACATACTCGTCTGCATCCGCTAGGACCTGCGGCGTCATAGCAGGAGTTGGAGGAGCTACAGCAGTTTGCGGACCGGAAGAAGATCCGCCAACCTCAACCTGCGAGGCTTGAACCTCAGTATCAATGAGCTCTTCATCAACGGGGGCTGGACTGCTAGCCCGAGGAGCCGAAGGAACAGAGGAAGCCCGTGCAGGCGTCGAATTAGTACCCCAAGTAGGAGGGGCAACAGAGGGTTCCACACCCTCGCCCTTCTCAAACCCGGAGGAACCACCGACGTCAATGGCCACCTCTTCTACCCCCAACGTCCTATCGACAACTGGTACTTCCCTTGGCAGAATGGGGAAATTATCACTCGTCTCTGTAGAAGCATGGAATTTCACAACCAGAAAGATCATGCGCCAGACACTACATGCGCCAGGACTCGCACAGAATACTTCACAGCAAAGTCAATAACCATAGACATTTGAAGAAGGACTTTTTTATTTATATATAAAAGTCTATTACATGTCTAGAAAAGGTTGTACAAAGGAGAATTTCTACAAAGGAAAGATCCTAAGTCTACAGCCAGCGGCCACCATGCGCCTCCAGATAGGCGCAGCAGTCATCATGCGCTGCCAGTCACCATGCGCTGCCAGTTAGGCGCAGCAGATGTCATGCGCCTCCAACCAGGCGCATCCCGCCATCTCTTCAGCCGCTCAGTTATGTGCATCCCTTCAGCAGCCCAGTTATGTGCCGCTCTTCCAACCAGGCTCACCTGGCCGAGCAGGGGTGTGCCGCTCTTCCAGCCAGGCTCACCTGATAAATGCTTCGATACACAAAGCATTTAACCCTCTGGCTGGAACCAAGGAAGAGAAGAGCACCGCAAACTGTGGCCAGGAGAGGCTTCGGAAGAGGCTCCAAAGGCCAAGGAAGACCGTGATCGAAATTACGGCAAAAGGAGCAGCTTTCATCACAATCAGAGTGGGCAGCACCCACTTTGAAGGAAGAGAGAGCCTAGCACCGCCACTCCGATCTACGGCTCTTCCGGAACAACAGAGACGAGGCCCGAGCATCCCTATCTTTGGATGCAACAGGCACCTTTCGCCTGCCTCAGAAGCCTTCGACTCCGTCTTTTGGATGTAACAGTCACCTTCAAGAGCATCAATGACGACATGGCGTCTCATCTTCACCCTCGGGAGCACTTCGTCAACAGAATGCACCCGAAAACCCAAGTTCATGTTGGAGGTACGTGAGGGAATGAGAAGCAAACCTTCTCTCCATGCCACTATTTATAGGCCGGGCAGATCAAACCTACGCGCCAAGTGGATGGCTCTCCGAATTCCGTGCAATGAACTCACATTAAATGGATGAACCGGACGCCTCGACTTCAGCCAAGCGGCTATTAAAAGCACTCGAGAAGCGAAACAGCCGCATCATCAAAGACGTATCGGATGCGCCGGCTGGTCAGCGCATCACACCTCTCAAACAGATGCGCCCTGTACCGAGCGCATCAAAGGGGATGTGCCCCCATACGTCTAGTGGAACGTCAACCGACGCGCCCACTCAGCTGTCCATCGAATGTCACCAATATTAAATGCTGAACTGACAGAGTTGGCAGTACGCCTTCCCAAGTCTGAACGGCTGACAGCTTTTGCAGAAAACGAAGCGTCCACAACGTCAGCATCATCATGACTCTATCCCGACGGCTACTGCCACGTGGCTACTCGACCACCCGCATGCGCCTCCGCGGCCATGTGCCCAAACCAGCATGCGCCTCAGGCCCTTCACTGATTCCTAAAGACAGAAGAAGAGTCTCCAGTTGAAGCTTTGCATGCGCCTCAAAAGCCATGCGCCCCAGACTGATCTCTGATCCCGAAAGACAGAAGGAAAGTCGCTTGCACGTGCCTCAAAAGCCGTACGCCCAGAACGGCTCGTGACTCCTAAAGGTCACGAGCCAAAATCTCATCATGCGCCCAATCCAAGGCGCATCCCACCAAATCATCCCCCCCACCAAAGCAGAGATCTCCGAGCCATGGGTCGACGACACGTGTCCTTTGACTCAACTTATCCAAGATCTCAGCAATAGAAAGATCTTCTCCTCTGCTACGTGCCAGCTCACAACAGCAGTATGAAGAATTCAATCTCGCGAGTAAGGTGCATCGTCCATGCGCCTCCATCAGCAATCTCCACGTGGCGTCCCCACGCACCGGCACATCCTACATATGCGCGCATGGGCAGCCAACCTGCCCAGCTATAAATGGAGGAATCATTCCCTCCTTACAAACACAGAGACATACATACGAATAATCTAGACAGAGATCATCAGAGAGGCAGATACAGACACTCAACGTCTTCCTCCTCTCAGCCAGCTCCAGCACCCAGAGCAATCTACACCTTCAGAGAACCAATAACCGTCGTCAGCCCGTCAACGGAGTCAACGCATTACCACTCGCTCCATTGGCACTTAGGACCCAGATTAAACAAAAGTGTACTCCTAGGACTACATCGAAGTCCTATATTGTAACACTATTCTGTTTGTATTAAGATTTGCAATCAAACGATTTTAATGGCAAACAAGCTGGCGACTCTGCTGGGGACTTCTTTCTCCTCTTCTAAGAAAGTCGTGTCACAGGCCGACGACGTGAAGGTGGGCTCCTCCCACAAGATGCTGGTCGTGCGCCTCAATCAACAGGCGTACGAGGAGTTCATTTCTGAAGGAAGCGCGAGTCCTTCGAAGCGGCTGCCGAAGCCGAAGAAGACCCGCCGTGTCTGGGTGCGCAAGGTCGATGCCTCGGGCACCACCACTGAAGGGGATGTGCCAATCCAGCCCTCCCTTCCTGCTGACGTTCTCAGCAACCAAGGTGCGCCCGCTAATGCAGCGCATCTCTTGGGGAAACGTGCGGCTGACCACATTCCCCAGCCATCTCCCTCTCAGGCGAGAAAGATGCATCGACGGAGCAGGGGCGCAGCCAAAGCCCCGCGCATCACCTCTGATGCGCCACAAAAAGTCTCTGTTTTTGACAGACTCACTCGCTGTAATGGCGAGGAGAATTTGGATGCTGAGTACTATGCGCCCCAGCGGGCTAGTACAAAGAGATCCAAGGCGGCACGGGCCATGCGCCACAAGCGTGCTATGCTAGCAGCAGGCCAGAGGCACGTGCTCACAATCACGCGCGGTGCCGATGGCAAGCTGTACAAGGTCGACTCAGGTGCTTCGGCACCAAAGACGAGTCGATCTTCAAAGTCCTCATCTCACTTGGGCGCATCCACTGCGTGCATAACCAAGTCGAGTACGGCAAATTCAGTGGTCTTGAACTCCCACGCCTCCTTTGGTTGTGCGTTTGAGGTCCGTTCAAGTCACTTCAAATATTGTTGTTCCCCCACTACTGATCATGATGCCTGCTTGGTATTAGATCAGGGGGCGCAGCACTCACCTGTCCGCCCCGGCGTTTGGCATTGCCATGCGCCTGAAGGGGGTGTGAGGGTAGCACTCTCCTCCAACGACCTGCATAATGTGATCACTCACAAGCGCCGGTCAGGAGAGTCGACCAACAAGCACGATGAGCCTCTCACGGGGCATACTTGTGCGGTGGTCACTATCAACTGCTGTGGCAAGGCGGCAGTACCACCAAGGCAGTCAGTCTTCCAGCGGCTGCAGTCATCGACACCCCTCCGACATTGCCTTGGGAAGAAGGTGTCAACAGAACAGGAGCCAAGAGTTGCTTCATGCAATATGGTCTCCAACTCCTCATCACTCCGGAAGACGACTGGTAATTCCAAAAGCCAGCCAAGGAAAACCAAGGCAGCAGTCTCGACCTCCGGGGTGTTCGAAGGCACTCGGTCAAAGAAGAAGGTCTTGGAGGAAGCTGGGGGTAGTCAAACCCTTGTTGAGCTTCCTTCCGAAGACGAAGATGTCCAAAGCACAGCTGCGGCGGATCTTCATCCTCGAGGCGAAGTCAGCCTCCCAGAAGCACCTCAAAACGAGGATGTCCCCCAGGACACAGCTGAGGATAGAGACGAAGAGGCCCTTCAAGACGGAGTCAAGGACAATCAGGCCCTGGCAGATGCGCCCGTCGAGAATGACCTCCAGAACGTGACTGGGGGTGGCCAAGGTGAAACACCAGGAGAGGTGACTCCCCCACATGAAAGTGAGGCCGAGAGCGAAGCCTCAACCAATCCATCCACTCCTGGCTGTGTCAGGACAGTATACATGGCTGGGGATGATGCCGAGTCTGATGCACCACCGCAGGACATTGTTCAGCGCATAGACTCATTAGAGGGAGGACTCAAAACCCTCTCTGCCTCTATGCAAGCACTGACTCAAGCAGTGTTTGATATTCGGTCGGCCTTGACCAGAACACCTTCAACCGGTCCCGACCCAGGAGTTAATGGGGAGTCGAGTGTACCCCTTCAACGGGCACCCTCCGACACAGAAGCACCTCGGACATCGGAACCCTCAAATGCTCCGCTTCAGATAGTGCCACCTTCCCCGACTCCTAGCTCCACGGAGGATGTGGTCGAAATGATCAAGGACCTGCGGGATCGCTTCGAGTCCAAAAATAGGCAAGAGGAGCGCCAGAAGATGGGCATTCCCCAGCCTTATCCCCTCGAGTGGAACAAGGTGGTTTATCCTCCAAAATATAAACCACAAACACTGACACCATACGATGGGAAGGACTCTCCGCGTCGATACCTGACATATTTCCAGTCACAAACGGGGCATCTTCCGAAGGAGGACGCGCTCCTCACCAGCATCTTTGTTGGGGCCCTAAAAGGGGTGGCATATGACTGGTACTGCAGCCTCCCCGACAATTCTATATCGTCCTTCGACGACTTGACGCGCCTCTTCCTCGATCGCTTCTACGACGGCGAGAAGGACATGACGATGGCATCTCTCATAGAGATTCGCCAGAAGGAGAAAGAAACGGTTCGGGTATTCATCGAACGCTTCCGACAAGCCTGCTTCAGGCTACCTCCAGGCATGCCAGAACATGCACTCCTCTCCTCTTGCAGCATGAACATGCTGCCCACAGTGAAGCTCTGGCTCAACTCTACTCCCCCTCCCGACTGGAGCTCCCTGATCATCGAAGCTGAAGTCGCAGAAAAGAAGGCGGCCAATGCACGTCTTCTGGGTGTCAGCTTCCCCGCCTTTGATGATAAGGGGAAAAGGTCAGCAGCCAACAACTCCGGGCGAAAAGCAAAGGGGAAACAGGCATTGACTGTTAATGCCTCGAAGGGCGCATCTGCGCCTACTCAGAAGCCTCCACTGGCACCGAGACATAAGGAGGTGTATTCATTCAATGACGAAGACACCCTGCAACTCTTCGAAATACTGAAGCAGGGTGACAAGATCAAGCTCCCGGACCCGAAGCGACCCGATGAATTTGGGAAAGTGGACAACCCGAGGTACTGTCACTACCATCGGTTTGTCGGACACCCGACCAAGGACTGCTACGTCCTCAAGAATTACATCCAGCGCATGATCAATGCCGATGTAATCTCCGTCGACTATGAAGAGAAGACGGTATCAGCCAATGTGGTGTCACTTCAGTTCGGCACCTTGCCGCCGACCACCACACAAGATGGCGTCGTCCCCATCCCTAAGGCGACAATGGAGATGGTGAACTTGCCACCTACCCGCGACAATGTGAGTGGACTCATCCCATTCACCACATCTCGAGGAGAGGTCCTCTGGGTTCACCCCGACCTCGTCTCCGAGGTGACTCAACCGGAGGTACGCTCTACCTCCAAATCAAAAGGCAGAAAGATCAAGTCTTGCCGTACGGTCTCTTATTCAACAGAAGAGGTACTTCCAGTGCAGACGCGTGCACAACAGAACGCTCAGCCCGGCGAAGCTGCCGCCGAGGTGGTGCCTCCCGGCACAATCCCTGAGGAGGGCCCGTCTAAACCCTCAGCAGCCAATAAGCAGAAGCAGGTGGAGGCTCGTTTCGACAGACCTCTACGGAAGGAGAATGCTTCGGGGCTAGCCAAGCCCCACAACTTTGACATACTGGCACAACTGGCCAGTACTCCTGTGCGCTTATCTTTGTTTGAGCTCCTGCGTCTTTCCAAAGACTCCCGAGAAGCTCTCTGCGAAGCTTTGAAGGACGCTGAATCCTTTCTCAGTCAGGTCAAGCAGCCTGAAGACCTCCCAACTACTTGTGCGCACTGTCATTGTACGGAGGAAATTATCCCAAATATAACTTTCACCCAACAAGACATGCTGCTCAAACACCACCGATATAACCGACCACTGTATTACACGGGGTATATCGGTTCAGTCAAGGTGAGCCGGATTCAGATCGATCCGGGGTCTTCCCTCAGCATCATCCCGAAGGCGCTGATGTCAAAACTGGGGATCCCAATGTACCGGCTGACGCCCTCCAACACAACCATCAGTGGCTTCAACGCTAGCAAAAGCGAGCCACTAGGCAAGATTCGACTGAAGTGCCACATAGGCAACCTCAAAACTGAGGTGACTTGTTATGTGGTGGATGCCGAGGTCAACTACAACATCCTGCTCGGCCGACCGTGGCTACATGAGTACATGGTGGTGCCTTCCACGCTCCACCAATACATGAAATATGTATCTACCAACGGCGTCATCCGGACGGAGTTCGCAGACATCGATCCTTTCAAAGGGATTGAGGCTTACTTCATCGATTCCGACTTGTACAAGCCACTTGACGAGGAGGATGCCAACGATGCTGATGAGGCGGCTGAGACGGCAACTGAGCCGGACACGGAGCCTGAGACGAATCCAGATGCCCCACTGAAGATCCGATTGAAGGGCAAACCACCCCAGAAGGCTCCTCCAATGAGCATCAAGCTATCCAGGAAAGCACCGACTCTTGAGGCCCCCTGAAGATACGCCTCAAGGGAAAGCCGCCTCAAACATCGGCTCCCCTGGTGACAAAATTATAGGGGAAGACACCACTCACAGGAGGCGCAGTTGAGGCACCTCTGAAGGTGCGTCTCAAGGGCAAGCCCCCGCAGTCATCCAAGATGCCAGAGAGGGCTCACATAACCCTCTCAGACCCTAAGATCAAAGCTGTGGTGGACTCTCCTGATCCAGTCCCAGTGCTTACAGACGAGGAGCTTGGCGAATATATCTCTGCTGATGTAGATGCACCCTCCTTAGACAATGTAATCCCGCAGGATAAAATCTCGTACTTCATCAATAATAGAGTATCTTTTAATTACTCTTGTCTTCCACATTGGAATACCATGTATACATTAGATCACGCTCTACGATCGTTACAAACACAAATAACGACCGTCCATAATGTAAACCGAGTAGTCCCGTCTCAAGGAGTCTGTTTCATAAACCCTCCACGAAGCCGAGACGAAAGATCCTCCATTTTTGGCAAAGTCGAGCGTCATCAAGACCTCCCGCCACTCGAGCCTGAACCTGATACCGGCAGAGTACAAGTTTATCGGTATACGGATACAGCAAAGCACATCATCCAGAAGATGGGCTACGACCTGAAAAGCAACAAAGGCCTAAACTATGGCAAGGGTCGACCTCTCCCTCTCCAGTGTTCAACACCCAAAGGAAGGCCGCAAAACTACTACAACAAAACTCGATGGGGGATAGGCTATGTCATGCCACCATCAACCCCAGAGAGCTCAGACGTAGAAGACGTAGAACATTCCCACTCGTCCGAAGCGTCGACTTGGGATTCTGATACCAGTATCGGATCAGTCTTCAGGAAAGTGCTGTCAGCTAACATGACGTCAGCACAACCTCAAAAAGGTGAAGGCGAAGACCAAACGCCGGAACCCTTCGAAGAAGAACCCTGGGCTCAACGCCTAGGAGAGCAATGGGAGTCTCGTTTTGAGTTACGTGAACCTCCCACCGAAGACGAAGTCGAGCAGATCGACCTTGGGGACGGATCTTCTTCCAAACCCATCTTCGTCAGCAAAAGCCTAGAAAGAGAAGACCGAGAGGCTTTAATCTAGCTGGCTAAAGAGTATATCGACGTCTTTGCCTGGAGCTACGAAGACATGCCGGGACTCGATCCACAGATCGCAATGCATAGGTTGAACATCTTACCTGATGCCAAACCTATCAAACAACAACAACGACGTTTTCGTCCGGACATCATGAATGCCATCGATCAGGAAGTGGACAAACTCTTGACTAGCGGCTTCATCCGTGAGGAACAACACCCAGATTGGGTAGCCAATGTCGTACCTGTCACTAAGAAGAACGGGAAGATACGAGTCTGTATCGACTTCAGGGACCTCAATTCTGCTTGCCCGAAGGACGAATTCCCGCTTCCGATCACCGACGTGATGATCGACAACACATGTGGTTTTGAACGCATGTCCTTCATGGATGGGTATTCAGGCTACAATCAAATCAAGATGTTCCCCGATGACGCGAAACACACGTCATTCAGGACTCCAAAGGGTGTTTTCTGCTACACAGTAATGCCCTTCGGCTTGAAAAATGCCGGTGCAACATACCAACGAGCTATGAGCACCATCTTCTGTCAACATCTTCGCAAAACAGTCGAATGCTATGTTGACGACATCGCAGTCAAGAGCCGCCTCAAAGGAGATCACCTACAGGATTTGAAGACAGTCTTCGATCTCATGCGGGCACATCAACTCAAAATAAACCCCGCTAAATCCTTCCTGGGGGTTTCTAGCGGCAAATTCTTGGGCTTTGTCATCACGGCGAAAGGCATTCATGTTGATCCCGAGAAGACCAAAGCCATCCTCAACATGGACCATCCGAAGAATCTTCGAGAACTTCGAGGCTTGCAGGGACGTCTGGCATACATCCGGAGGTTCATAGCAAACCTTTCCGGTAAATGTCAACCCTTCACTCAGCTCATGAAGAAGGGAGTCTCTTATGTCTGGACAGAGGAGTGTCAGAAGGCTTTCGACGACATCAAAGCCTACTTGACGAGCCCACCAGTCCTGGTGGCACCTGTCGCGGGCAAACCATTTCTTCTTTACGTCCGTGCCATGGATCATTCCCTTGGCGCTCTGCTGGCTCAAAACAGCGATACAGGCTCTGAGCAAGCAATCTACTACCTCAGTCGAACGCTCATCGGGGCCGAACACCGGTACAACCCCGTTGAAAAGGAGTGTTTGGCTTTGGTGTTTGCCATCCAGAAGACTCGTCATTATGTCTCGAGCCAGACAATTCATGTCATTTCCTGAGTCAATCCACTCAGAGTCCTCATGACGAAGCCAGGATCATTAAACTCTCGGCTAGCCACATGGGCGATTTTGCTAACACCATATAATATGGTGTTTGTCCCGCAAAAAGCTGTTAAAGGTCAAACTCTGGCTGACTTTTTAGCTGCACACCCCATCCCAGAATCCTCAAAACTCTATGAAGACATCCCGGATGAGGTCCAAGAATCCAACGTCACCGAAGGAAGCTCCGTTTGGCGGATGTTTTTCGATGGCGCTTCGAGAACAGGCCCCAAAGGCCAAATCATCGCAGGAGTGGGGGTAGTCTTAGTCTCCCCCGATCAGCTGGTCATCCAGCGTGCTTACTCCCTTTCGAAGCCGTGCTCCAACAATGTTGCCGAGTACAACGCACTCGTCATGGGACTCCAACTCGTACAACAGCTGGGGGTGGACCATCTGGAAGCCTACGGTGACTCAAAACTCGTCGTGAACCGGATTCGAGGGCAGTACGAGGTTCGCCATGAAGATCTGATCCCTTACCATGAAGTTGCATTGAACATCATTTCAACCTTCACCGGATTCTTCATCGAACACGTGCCTCGTCTACAAAACTTGGAGGCTGACGCTCTGGCTGGCCTCGCAGCCTCATTGGCAGCGTCCTTTGGGACTCAACACTATGTCACGGTAACAGGTCGAGACTTGATTTGTCCCAGAAACAACCTGTACTTGCAAGTGGCCCACGCCATACCGACGAACACTGGTGTTAATGTCCGAGACTGGAGGTTCCCGTTCATCGACTTTGCTGTCTACGGAATTCTTCCAGAGGACCCGAAGGAAGCCGTCTCAGTCAGGAGACGCTCTCTTCGATTCTACTACGACACAGCTACTAAAATGCTGTACCGACGTTCCTTCGATGGGCTCCTCCTTCGATGCCTGTCCAACGAAGAAGCAGCCGAAGCCCTCCGAGAAGCTCATGACGGAACTTGCGGAGCTCATCAACCCGGTCCTAAGTTACAGGATCGACTGCGACGTATGGGCTACTACTGGCCAACCATGGCCACCGACGCTGTTGAATATGCTAAGAAGTGTTACGCATGCCAACTCCATGCTGACTTCATACATACACCGTCTGAACCACTACATCCTACAGTCGCCTCCTGGCCCTTCGAAGCCTGGGGCATGGATATTGTGGGACCTATCACCCCTCCTTCATCAAGAGGACACCGCTTCATCTTGGCCATCACCGATTACTTCTCCAAATGGGCAGAAGCAGTCCCACTGGCGGAAGTAAAGAGCTCCAGGGTGGTCAGCTTTATCAAACACCATGTCATTTACCGTTTTGGAGTACCCCGGTGGATCATTTATGACAACGGTCCTCAGTTTATCAGCCATATTTTTAGCAGGTTCTGTGACAAGAACCGCATTTAAAACGTGGCATCCACCGCCTATAATCCGACAGCAAACGGGTTAGCAGAGGCGTTCAACAAAACCATCGTCAGGCTACTCAAAAAGGTCGTGTCATCCAATAAACGCGACTGGGATGAAAAGCTTGGCGAATGCCTTTGGGCCTACCGTACAACGGTACGGACCCCGATAGGCAACACACCATTCTCTCTGGTCTACGGGAGCGAAGCGGTACTGCCTCTCGAGATCCAGATACCCTCACTCCGCATGGCAATAACAAACAAACTCACAGAAGAGGACAATCAACGTCGTCGTCTGCGGGAACTGGAGGCACTCGATGAGAAGCGTCTCCTAGCTCAACAACGCATCGAACTCTACCAAGCCCGTATATCACAGGCTTTCAACAAGAAGGTCAAACAGAGGACTTTCTAAGTTGGTGACCTGGTTCTGGCAGTCAGGAGGCCGATGGTGTTAACTCACAAGACACCAGGAAAGTTCGAGCCCAAGTGGGAAGGACCTTTCATCATAGAGACGGTATACTCAAACGGTGCTTACCGCCTCGCCAAACCCAATGGAGACTTGTTTATGATGCCCATCAACGGCAAGTTCCTAAAGAAGTACTATTCTTGACATCCTTCAGACATGTACTTCCCCAAGGGGATCTGTGGGCCCAATCATCAGGATTCACAAACAATCTCCTTCCATAAACTCATCCGCTTCGAGAACCCAGCTGTTCCGTGGCTTCCTTCAGTAGAAAGACAACCACGTCCATATTACCTCTGAGTTGTTCTTCTACACCCTACAAAGCGGACTCTTACGCTACGTAAGCCGACGCTACCCTTCATGTTTACCACGTCCATATTTCCTTTGAGTAAACATCTTGTACAAACAACTCCTGCGTTGTCGTACATCGATCGCCGAACTTCCACGTCCACATCACCTCTGAGTTGTTCAGCGTATCCCCCAGGATCATTCCTACCACGTCCATCACACCTCTGAGTAGGATGATTCTATCATCTGGACCCAATGATTGCCATGTCCACATCACCTCTGAGCAAACATGTTGGTTCCTTCAAACTTATTATCTGTGCCTAAAACCAAGGTGCGCAAAAGATAATAGGTCCACAAAAATCATCAAGTTCATAATAACGAAAATGAACACATCACAAAAAGTTGCATACTTCTTTATTTTCTGAAATAGAGAGTATAAAAGGCTACATTATTCCTCAGCAAAGGGTTGCAAAAGAGCATAAAAAAAGGAAAAAAACTACAGTCCCTGAACCTCCCCAGGGTGGGCTGAGAGCTTCCTGACTCGAAGCCTTAGGTCGGCTGTACGGGCTTCCACAGTCGCCAGGACTCGTCGCTCAGCTTCTTGACGCATCAATTCAATAGCCCCAGCAGAAGTATTGCTTTTATGCTTCGCATCAAGCTGTTGTCGCTGCTGCGCCAAGGCAAGAGTCCACTGTGTAAAGGTCGCTTCTTCCTTTTGGAATGTTGCGTGTTCAGCCCGGACACGCTCGGCGTCTAACTGGAGTCGGGCTCGTTGATCTTCAAGGCGGCGCATCTGGGTGTCGATCTCCGCGATATTAGCATCCAATGCAGCTCGAGTTTCTACCGTCATCTTCATGGACTGAGACAACTGCTCTACCGCAGCCTCAGTCTTAGCCACCTCGCGCTCCCAAAGGCCCACAGTGGCCTGGTATGAAGACTCGATCTCGGCAATCAGCTTCCCCTTCTCCGCATCTATCAGGACGGAGAGGTCGTTTCGCTGGATGCGCTGAAGTTCCGCAAGCCGCTCGTCCAGCTCGATCACCGAAGCCTCCAGAATTTCGGCCATATGGTCGTGGCCTTGGTGAATGCAGATCAGCTCGATACAGGGCATTGCCAAAGTTCTTGCCGTTGCAAAGCTCCCATTGGCATCCATCACAGCAGATACACCCTTCTGCAGCATTTTGTATACCCTCTCAACGAGGAATTTCACATACTCGTCTGCATCCGCCAGGACCTGCGGCGTCATAGCAGGAGTTGAAGGAGCTACAGCAGTTTGCGGATCGGAAGAAGATCCGCAACCTCAACCTGCGAGGCTTGAACCTCAGTATCAATGAGCTCTTCATCAACGGGGGCTGGACTGCTAGCCCGAGGAGCCGAAGGAACAGAGGAAGCCCGCACAGGCGTCGAAATAGTACCCCAAGTAGGAGGGGCAACAGAGGGTTCCACACCCTCGCCCTTCTCAAACCCGGAGGAACCACCGACGTCAACGGCCACCTCTTCTACCCCCAACGTCCTATCGACAACTGGTACTTCCCTTGGCAGAATGGGGAAATTATCACTCGTCTCTTAACCCGCTTCAGCGGTTGTGACCGGCAGACGGGTATCGTCATCAAGTCCCTCCACTGGGACAGAATCTGTCGCTACCTCCTGATCGGTAGCCGCCTCAACTACCACGGTTGAAGCCGGGATAGGACTCGGCAATGATCCAGCCGACCTTCCCTCATCATGATAAGGAGGGGAATCAACCCTCTCCTCTGCCTCAACCATATCTGTTGCCCCCGCAGTAGACTCTTGCGGATCCGCGGCAACGTCATCCAAGGCCGACGCTGTGGCCTTCATCTTTTCGGAAGCTGCTGCATCCTCAGCTTCCCGTCTGACATAATCCGGAGAGGCTGGAATCTCTACAGCAACACCCGCGGTATTCTCCTCCATGGGAGATATCATAGTAGGTGGAATACGCATGTCAGACGAGCCCACCATCTCCTTTGGCCTCCTCCCACCAAATTTTGGAGTGCGAGGCTTTCTTATCAGCGGCTCCTACACAACAAGGGGAAAAGCATGATTACATAAGGAGCTGAACTGGAAATCAAACCTTACAGGACATCTTACCTCTGCAGATGCGGAGTCCGAGGACACCGTCGGTGACGACGCCCTCTTCTGCTTTTTCGATACAGGAGAGTCGACTTTTGTATCTGCACCCCTTTTCGTTTGATTAACCGAGGGTCTTCCCTGACCCCCGGTAGATACGGGGGGGCGCCTCGACCCAACTCGGGCGGACGGTACGACCGAGCCTTCGCCAAAGTGTCTGCACCCGCCGCTAAATGGGTGCCTGCAATAAAACTGGTCTCCCTATCATATCCGGTGGGCGGAGCAGCCATAGCACAGTAAAATCTGGCGGCTGAGTAGAGAATCGACGGCCGCGGATTCTGGACGGAGAGCGTAAAGCGGGCTCCAGTACATCCGGCATTATAGTAATGCCAAGCTCGTGCACCATCCAGCAAACTTCCAGCGTACCCCAAGGTAATACTAGGATTATCCAACATCAATTGGGCGTACCCGAATTACCTCGCAAAGTGGCTCGGCAGATACGGTTCCAGGTAACACTGGTTCCTGTTCCGATATACTAAATGGGACAGCCGGATACTTTGCAGCCAGCGGAATCCCCATGGAGACAGAGTGGTGGCATCCTCACCCGAGTCCACCAGATCTTCGTTGGCCTCAAAATCGGAGAAGACAGGACCAACTTTGGCGATCTTCCATCCCTGAAAATGGGATAAAACTTTCCAACAAATGGGGACACCGGTGTGCGACCAATTCCTTCGGTAGAAACGCCGGAGGAACGCATCTCCGGACCTGTGGTCTTCTTCAGAACCCGGGCTCATCACATTGGGATGGTGTAAAATTAACCACCCCATCAAATAATGAAACGGCAGCTCGGCACGCGGGAAGTTGTTGTTTTTGCCCCGCTCGTGAACGACATCTCCCGCAAACTCTCGAAGACCCCGCAACAGGTTACACACCATTGCGGGGAGTAAAGCTAAAGGACGACCGAAGGCCAACTTCACAGCCGGCAGAATTAAGTTCCGAGTCACCCTCTCTACAGAGCCAGACCCGCCTGAAAAGACGTGGTCCCGGAGCCAAATCATAAGATACGCGACTAATACTGCTTTTGGCGACATCCGATAGGTGAGATGCCAAAAACAGCTATAGGAGCGTTCATCCGACTGCTGGTCCTCGTTCTCCAAGGGATTCTTCTCGCCCAACCAGCTCATTTCAGAAAGCACCTCGTTGCGAGAAAGTGCCGGTGGAGTAGAAAAATGGAAAGGATCCTCTTTGTCCTGCCTAAAGATGTGATCTCTCCAAGCAGTCACATGAGGCTGCGTCCCGTCCCTATCCTTCTTCTGCATATAGTAGTGATGACTCGCTACTTCTTTGAAGACAGCCATCATCTCATCAGCTTTGTCTCCCAAGACCTGGAATTCTTCATTAGTCGGGAAGTATTCCTCATAAGATTCCGATCCCCAGGGGAGTTTTGATACCTCGTACATCTCATGAAGCGCGAGCCCTAGCTCTCCGACTGGAGTGAAGAAGGTCCCCGTATGGGTATCAAACATCTCCAGAAGCGTAAGGAACATGTGCCTGTTAATCTCTACACCTGCCTGAGTGGCACGGACTGCGGCGGTCAGCCCAATCTCTTGGAGCTCAGTCTAAAACCGCGACAGGATCCAGTGTGTCAGTTTGTCCCATTTTGAAACATAATGGCACCAACCCTCTACCCGAAATTCTCCCTTGGGGTATGATTGTTCCATCAACAACATGCGACGAGCAAAAGTCGAAGCACCCAAGGCAAAAGTATTGACGGGAACATCGCTATAAATACTCCCAGGACGAAGAGTCCGCCAGGTGTAAGAGGTACCAGCTCGCGAGGCGACCAGAGTATCCCTCTGATCAGAAGAAGAATCAATTTTGATGACGCCTGTTACCGCTCCTCCTTGGGATGGAGTAATGTTCTAGGACATTCTCCTTTTAGAAGCAAGTCGACAGGAAGTTAACAAAGGCCATTGACGTTCAAGCTACCTGACGGTCATATGCACGCCCCTGGCTATAAAGAACCAGTCTTCTTTGACCTTCAGCACCTGGGCTTCAGTAGAAGAAAGGCGGTCCCCGAACAGGAACTCGGGCTTTAAAAAGGTCACTTTATCGGAAGTGGCGGATTTCAGAACGCCACGTTCCATCATCCGTTTAAGGAACCCGTGATGTTGTTCCCGAATTTGAATCATTCTTTCGGGATGCTGATCCAACATAATAGCCGCTTGAGCAGGGTTTATCACCTCTTCATCATAATCTACTTCCATCTGACAGAATGCAGCGTCCAGGAGCCCTTCGTTCAAGAGTGGGATAGTCATCGACACTGACAAAAAAAAATACAAAGATATTAGAAACAACACAAAGATCAGAGCTTCATGCTCGTCAGATGCGCGTATTAAGTGCATCTGAAAAAGGAGCCTCAGCGCATCATCAGGGTATAAACCCATGCGCGTTAGCGGTAGAGCCTCGGCGCATCGTCAGGGCGCGAGCCCATGCGCGTCAGCAATGGCTTCGGCGCATCATCAGGGTGTAAAACCCATGCGCGTCAGCAATTAAAGCCACAATGCATGATAAAGGCCTGAGCCTATGCACGTCGGCGGGAAAGTTTTCCACATCGATAGAAGACAATAAAGCTCACCGACTACCGCCGGCCGAACTTCGACAGGCGGGCGAGGAATGTCACTCACGACGGCCTCTACCGGCTCTTTCTCCTTCCCCTTTCCTTTGCCGGCACCGCCGCGAGGAGTCTTGGGAGCCATTCTAACAGAGAGAAAGAAGTTAAGGTTTTGAAGCAGGAACTCTAAGGGAGGCAAAGGCACAGAGTAGAAGAACTCTCTCTCTCTCTACCTCTCACCTATTTATAGGCCGTAGTCGCACGCGTGAACCGATGACGAGTGATCTCAGCCGTCGCCTCGGGTCTTGTGACAGCAGATAAAACCAAAAGATCATTCTTAATCTTTTCGGTTACCGAGGCATTATCAAATTCATTAATTGAGAAGAGCATGCGGCTGAACAGGCATGCGCCCCAACAGTCATGCGCCCTGATCGCCATGCATCTTATTCAAAGTATTCCAAAACTTATTCAAAAGTTTTGAAAACTTTGAAGGGGGTCTTGTAGAAGCATGGAATTTCACAACCAGGAAGACCATGCGCCAGACACTATATGCGCCAGGACTCGCACAGAACACTTCACAGCAAAGTCAATAACCATAGACATTTGAAGGACTTTTTTATTTATATAAAAAAGTCTATTACATGTCTAGAAAAGGTTGTACAAAGGAGAATTTCTACAAAAGAAAGATCCTAAGTCTACAGCCAGCGGCCACCATGCGCCTTCAGATAGGCGCAGCAGTCATCATGCACTGCCAGTCACCATGCGCTGCCAGTTAGGCACAGCAGATGTCATGCGCCTCCAACCAGGCGCATCCCGCCATCTCTTCAGCAGCTCAGTTATGTGCATCCCTTCAGCAGCCCAGTTATGTGCCGCTCTTCCAACCAGGCTCACCTGGCCGAGTAGGGGTGTGCCGCTCTTCCAGCCAGGCTCACCTGATAAATGCTTCGATACACAAAGCATTTAACCCTCTGGCTGGAACCAAGGAAGAGAAGAGCACCGCAAACTGTGGCCAGGAGAGGCTTCGGAAGAGCCTCCAAAGGCCAAGGAAGACCGTGATCAAAATCACGGCGAAAGGAGCAGCTTTCAACACAATCAGAGTGGGCAGCACCCACTTTGAAGGAAGAGAGAGCCTAGCACCGCCACTCCGATCTACGGCTCTTCCAGAACAATGGAGACGAGGCCCGAGCATCCCTATCTTTGGATGCAACAGGCACCTTCCGCCTGCCTTAGAAGCCCTCGACTCCGTCTTTTGGATGTAACAGTCACCTTCAAGAGCATCAATGACGACATGGCGTCTCATCTTCATCCTCGGGAGCACTTCGTCAACAGAATGCACCCGAAAACCCAAGTTCATGTTGGAGGTACGTGAGGGAATGAGAAGCAAACCTTCTCTCCATGCCACTATTTATAGGCCGGGCAGATCAAACCTACGCGCCAAGTGGATGGCTCTCCGAATTTCGTACAATAAACTCACATTAAATGGATGAACCGGACGCCTCGACTTCAGCCAAGCGGCTAGTAAAAGCACTCGAGAAGCGAAACAGCCGTATCATCAAAGACGTGTCGGATGCGCCGGCTGGTCAGCGCATCACACCTCTCAAACAGATGCACCCTGTACCGAGCGCATCAAAGGGGATGCGCCCCCATATGCCTAGTGGAACGTCAACCGACGCGCCCACTCAGCTGTCCATCGAATGTCACCAACATTAAATGCTGAACTGACAGAGTTGGCAGCACGCCTTCCCAAGTCTAAACGGCTGACAGCTTTTGCAGAAAATGAAGCGTCCACAACGTCAGCATCATCATGACTCTATCCCGACGTCTACTGCCACGTGGCCACTCGACCACCCGTATGCGCCTCCACGGCCATGCGCCCAAACCTGCATGCGCCTCGAAAGCCATGCGCCTCAGACCCTTCACTGATCCCTAAAGACAGAAGAAGAGTCTCCAGTTGAAGCTTTGCATGCGCCTCAAAAGCCATGCACCCCAGACTGATCTCTGATCCCGAAAGACAGAAGGAAAGTCGCTTGCATGCGCCTCAAAAGCCATGCGCCCAGAACGGCTCGTGACTCCTAAAGGTCACGAGCCAAAATCTCATCATGTGCCCAATCCAAGGTGCATCCCACTAAATCATCCCTCCCACCAAATCAGAGATCTCCGAGCCATGGGTCGACGACACGTGTCCTTTGACTCAACTCATCCAAGATCTCAGCAACAGAAAGATCTTCTCCTCTGCTACGTGCCGGCTCACAATAGCAGTATGAAGAATTCAACCTCGCAAGTAAGGCGCATCGTCCATGCGCCTCCATCAGCAATCTCCACGTGGCGTCCCCACGCACCGGCGCATCCTATATATGCACGCATGGGCAGCCAACCTGCCCAGCTATAAATGGAGGAATCATCCCCTCCTTACACACATAGAGACATACATACGAACAATCCAGACAGAGATCATCAGAGAGGCAGATACAGACACTCAACGTCTTCCTCCACTCAGCCAGCTCCAGCACCCAGAGCAATCTACACCTTCAGAGAACCGATAACCGTCGTCAGCCCGTCAACGGAGTCAACACATTACCACTCGCTCCATTGGCACTTAGGACCCAGATTAAACAAAAGTGTACTCCTAGGACTACATCGAAGTCCTATATTGTAACACTGTTCTGTTTGTATTAAGATTTGCAATCAAACGATTT
Organism: Iris pallida; assembly: GCA_029216955.1. Classification (NCBI taxonomy): domain Eukaryota; kingdom Viridiplantae; phylum Streptophyta; class Magnoliopsida; order Asparagales; family Iridaceae; genus Iris; species Iris pallida. The sequence goes on from JANAVB010024997.1 coordinate 3,154,925, forward strand.
TAATGGCAAACAGTCTCTTGACCCGCCTCAGCGATTGTGACCGGCAGACGGGTCTCGTCATCAAGTCCCTCCACTGGGACAGAATCTGTCGCTACCTCCTGATCGGTAGCCGCCTCAACTACCACGGTTGAAGCTGGGGTAGGACTCGGCAATGATATAGCCGACCTCCCCTCATCATGACAAGGAGGGGAATCAACCCTCTTCTCTGTTCCAACCATATCTGTTGCCCCCGCAACAGACTCTTGCAGCGCCAGAGGGACGTCATCAGAAGGCGACGAACTCCAATCCACCTCATTATCAGGATACCTCGAGTCCGTAGGACCCTCAACGTCCAAGGCCTCCACGGCAGACTGTACCTTCCCAGAATTTGTTGCAACCTCAAAGACAGGGTATACTAAAACCTCTGCAGGAACATCTTCGGGACCCTCCTCCACGGGAGACATTATCATCGGTGGAATGCGCTCATCAGAAGAGCCTGCCACCTCCTTCGGTTGACTAGCACCCGATTTTGAAACACGAGACTTCTTCTTTGACGATCCCTGCAAGAAGGAAAGTATAAGTCACCACAATGACAAAATGAATTAGAATTACGGAGCACTCCTTACCTCAGCAGAAACTGATCCCGTTGGCACTACGGGTGGCACTTCCGTAACCTTTGCAGTCGATGTCTTTCTCGACCTCTTCGGTACAGAAGAACCAGCTTCTGTGACAGCCCACCTCTTCCCAACAGACGGATCTCTCACTGACGCTGCAGCAGCAGCCCAATATCCCGCCAAATCTGGTGGACGATATGATCGGGCTACCCTCAACATATTTGCCGTGGCCTCCAGCTGAGTTCCAATAATGAAACTAGTCTCTCTGTCATAACCAGGAGACACAGCGTTCATAATGCAATACAGCTTGGCGGCCGGATATAGGATCTGCGGCCGAGGGTTGCGGACCGGCGTGGTAAAACTAACGCTAGTGCATCCAGCATTATAATACTGCCAGCCTCGGGCTCCGTCCAGCAAACTTCCGACGAAGCCTAGACTGCTACTGGGATTCCGCAACATCAGCTGAGTATAGCCAAATTGACGAGCAAATCGGCTTGGCAGATATGGCTCCAGATAACATTTATTCTGGTTACGATAGACCAGGTGAGAAGGCCGGATACTTTGCAACCAACGAAAACTCCATTTCGGCAAAGTGACTGCATCTTCGCCAGAGTTAACTAAATCTTGGTCGGCCTCGAAATCTTTGAAAATCGGGCCAACCTTGACAATTTCCCACCCCTGAAGGTAGGACAAGACTCTCCTGCAAACAGGGACGCCGGTGTATGACCACTTCCTCTTGTAGAAGCGGCGGATGGAGGTATCCCCTTCAACATGATCCTCCTCCGGACCGGGACTCATCACGTTCGGATGATGCAAAATCAGCCATCCCATAAGATAATGGAAAGGCAACTCGGCCCGGGAAAAGTTGTTATTATTGCATTTCTTATGGATCACGTCATCAGCAAAAGACCTCAAACCGCGCAACAGGTTGCACACCATCGCGGGGAGGAGAGCTAAGGGTCGCCCAAAAGCCAACTTCACAGCAGGCAAAATGAGATTCCGATGTACCCGTTCCACGGCACCGGATCCACCTGCAAACACGCAATCCCTGAGCCATATCATCAAATAGGCTGTCAATACTGCCTTAGATGACATCCGGTGCCCACAGTGCCAGAAGCAGCTATAGGCATCCTTGCCGCTTTTATCCGAACGTGGAGTCCTCTCTTCCAGTCGACTTATTTCAGAAGTCACCTCCGCGGGCTTCAGTCCCTGCGGAGTCACAAATCGGATCCTCGAAGGATCCACTAAATCCTGCTTAAAGACATAGTCCCTCCAAGCAGTTACATGAGGTTGGGTCTTGCCCCTATCCCTCCGGTGCATCAGATAATGGTGGCTCGTTACCTCTTTGAACACAGCCATCATCTCTGGGTTCTTATCCTCCAGAACCTGGATCTCCTCATTTGACAGAAAATACTCCTCGTACGGCTCTGAGCCCCAAGAAAGCTTAGACACCTCGTGCATCTCATGGAGAGCCAACCCCAGCTCTCCCACCGGAGTGAAAAAGCTGCCAGTATGGGCGTTGAATAATTCCAAGAGCGCAAGAAACATAGGTTTATTGAGATCCACGCCTGCATGCGTAGCCAGAATAGCGGCTGTCAGCCCGATCTCCTTAAGCTCAACTTTGAACCTTGAAAGCACCCAAGTGGTCAACTCGTCCCACCTCGGAATATAGTGACACCAACCCTCGACTCTAAAGCCACCTGTCGGGTACGTGACCTTCGCTGTCAACATCCGATTTGCAAAGGTCGGGGCACTGAAGGGAAATGTGTCATTTGGAACTTCACTATAGAGGCTCCCAGGACGCAAGGCTCGATAACTGAACGAGGAATCGGCTCGTGAAGCAGCCAAAGTATCTCGCTGGTTCGAGGTGGCATCGATCGAAAGGGTACCTCCCAAGGCCCCTCCTTGAGAAGGAGTAAGTTCCCAACCCATCCTTCTCTTCGAAGCCAGACGATAAAAAGCCGTCAGCGGCAACTGGCGGTCAACCTGCCTCATATATAGAACCATGCCTTTGGCATTGAAGAACCAGTCTTCTTTGATCTTCAGTATCTTCGCTTCAGAAGAGATTAGTCGGTCGCCAAACAGAAAGGCAGGTTTTAAGAAAGTCATATCTTCAGATTCGGCAGACTTCAGTTTACCACTCTCCATCATACTCTGAAGGAAAAGTGGCAACCGGTTCTGGATCTGCAGCATTCTCTCCCGGGGTTGGTTCTGTAAGATAGCGTCCTTTGCAGGGTTGATAACCGCCTCATCAAAATCAACCCCCATTTGGCAAAGGGAAGCATCCAAGAGGACTTCGTTCAACAGAGGGATCGTCATCGACACTGGCACAACAAAAGTGGAAGTCAGGCAAAAAGACAAAAGTAGATTAACACAACGTCAGGGCATAAACCCATGCGCGTCAGCTTCAGCGCACCACCCAGGCACGTCGGCATTGGAGCTTCGGCACATCAGCAGGGCATAAACCCATGCACGTCAGCATGAGAGCTTCGGCACATCATCAGGGCGTGAGCCCATGCGCGTTAGCGAAAGCTTCGGCGCATCATCAGGGTATAAAACCCATGCGCGTCAGCAAACCAAACCTCGGTGCATGATAAAGGCCTGAGCCTAGGCACGTCGGCAAGATAAAAACCTCAGCGTATCAAGGACAGAAGCCCATACGCATCGGCAGCAGAAAGTTAGAGAACATTAGATAGCAAAAGTCGACACCCACCCGTCACCCCGGGGCGAACGTCGGCCGGAGTCGCAATGGTGGCAGGAGCATCCTCGTCGACAAACTCTGCCGGCTTCTTCTCCTTTCCTTTGTCGGCACCGCCGCGAGGAGTCTTGGGAGCCATTCTAACAGAGAGGAAGAAGTTAGGGTTTTGAAGAAAGAACTCTAAAGGAGGCAAAGGCACAGAGTAGAAGAATTCTCTCTCTCCACCTCTCACCTATTTATAGGCCGTGGTCGCACGCGTGAACCGATGACGAGTGATCTCAGCCGTCGCCTCGGGTCTTGTGAAGATAGCAGCAGATAAAACCAAAAGATCATCATTAATCTTTTTGGTTACCGAGGCATTATCAAATTCATTAATTGAGAAGAGCATGCGGCTGAACAGGCATGCGCCCCAACAGTCATGCGCCCTGATCGCCATGCTTCTTATTCAAAGTATTCCAAAACTTATTCAAAAGTTTTGAAAACTTTGAAGGGGGTCTTGTAGAAGCATGGAATTTCACAACCAGAAAGACCATGTGCCAGATACTACATGCGCCAGGACTCGCACAGAACACTTCACAGCAAAGTCAATAACCATAGACATTTGAAGAAGGACTTTTTTATTTTTATATAAAAGTCTATTACATGTCTAGAAAAGGTTGTACAAAGGAGAATTTCTATAAAGGAAAGATCCTAAGTCTACAGCCAGCGGCCACCATGCGCCTCCAGATAGGCGCAGCAGTCATCATGCGCTGCCAGTCACCATGCGCTGCCAATTAGGCACAGCAGATGTTATGCGCCTCCAACCAGGCGTATCCCGCCATCTCTTCAGCAGCTCAGTTATGTGCATCCAGCTCAGTTATGTGCATCCCTTCAGCAGCCCAGTTATGTGCCACTCTTCCAACCAGGCTCACCTGGCCGAGCAGGGATGTGCCGTTCTTCCAACCAGGCTCACCTGGCCGAGCAGGGGTGTGCCGTTCTTCCAGCCAGGCTCACCTGATAAATGCTTCGATACACAAAGTATTTAACCATCTGGCTGGAACCAAGGAAGAAAAGAGCACCGCAAATCTGTGGCCAAGAGAGGCTTCGGAAGAGCCTCCAAAGGCCAAGGAAGACCGTGATCGAAATCACGACGAAAGAAGCAGCTTTCAACACAATCAGAGTGGGCAGCACCCACTTTGAAGGAAGAGAGAGCCTAGCACCGCCACTCCGATCTACGGCTCTTCCGGAACAACGGAGACATGGCCCGAGCATCCCCATCTTTGGATGCAACAGGCACCTTCCGCCTGTCTCAGAAGCCCTCGACTTCGTCTTTTGGATGTAACAGTCACCTTCAAGAGCATCAATGACGACATGGCGTCTCATCTTCACCCTCGGGAGCACTTCGTCAACAGAATGCACCCGAGAACCTGAGTTCATATTGGAAAGACGTAAGGGAATGAGAGGCCAACCTTCTCTCCATGCCACTATTTATAGGCCGGGCAGATCAAAACCATGCGCCAAGTGGATGGGTCTCCGAATTCCGTGCAATGAACTCACATTAAATGGATGAACCAGACGCCTCGACTTCAGCCAAGCGGCTATTAAAAGCACTCGAGAAGCGAAACAGCCACATCATCAAAGATGTGTCGGATGCGCCGGCTGGTCAGCGCATCACACCTCTCAAACAGATGTGTCCTGTACCGAGCGCATCAAAGGGGATGCGCCCCCATACGCCTAGTGGAATGTCAACCGACGCGCCCACTCAGCTGTCCATCGAATGTCACCAACATTAAATACTGAACTGACAGAGTTGGCAGCACGCCTTCCCAAGTCTGAACGGCTGACAGCTTTTGTAAAAAACGAAGCGTCCACAACGTCAGCATCATCATGACTCTATCCCGACGGCTACTGCCACGTGGCCACTCGACCACCCGCATGCGCCTCCGCGGCCATGCGCCCAAACCTGCATGCGCCTCGAAAGCCATGCGCCTCAGACCCTTCACTGATCCCTAAAGACAGAAGAAGAGTCTCCAGTTGAAGCTTTGCATGCGCCTCAAAAGCCATGCGCCCCAGACTGATCTCTGATCCCGAAAGACAGAAGGAAAGTCGCTTGCATGCGCCTCAAAAGCCATGCGCCCAGAACGGCTCGTGACTCCTAAAGGTCACGAGCCAAAATCTCATCATGCGTCCAATCCAAGGCGCATCCCACCAAATCATCCCCCTACCAAATCAGAGATCTCCGAGCCATGGGTCGACGACACGTGTCCTTTGACTCAACTCATCCAAGATCTCAGCAACAGAAAGATCTTCTCCTCTGCTACGTGCCGGCTCACAACAGCAGTATGAAGAATTCAACCTCGCGAGTAGGGCGCATCGTCCATGCGCCTCCATCAGCAATCTCCATATGGCGTCCCCACGCACCGGCACATCCTACATATGCGCGCATGGGCAGCCAACCTGCCCAGCTATAAATGGAGGAATTATCCCCTCCTTACACACACAGAGACATACATACGAACAATCCAGACAGAGATCATCAGAGAGGCAGATACAGACACTCAATGTCTTTCTCCTCTCAGCCAGCTCCAGCACCCAGAGCAATCTACACCTTCAGAGAACCGATAACCGTCGTCAGCCCGTCAACGAAGTCAACGCATTACCACTCACTCCATTGGCACTTAGGACCCAGATTAAATAAAAGTGTACTCCTAGGACTACATCGAAGTCCTATATTGTAACACTATTCTGTTTGTATTAAGATTTGCAATCAAACGATTTTAATGGCAAACAGGGGCCATGATCATATGGCTGAGATTTTGGAGGCGTCGGTAGCTGAGCTCGATCAGCATCTTTCTGAACTTCAGAGTATTCGACGAAGTGACTTTTCTGCTCTGATAGAAGCAGAGAAGGAGAAATTGATAGCTGAAGTTGAGTCGTCCTATCAGGCCACAGTGGCCATCTGGGACAACGAGGTGGCCGAAGCTGAGGCTGCGGTGAGAGGCTGTCACGGTCCACGCAGGAGAAGGTAGAGTTACGGGCCTCGTTGGATGCTAGTATAGCGGAGGTCGCTGCCAAGATTCGCCTTCTTGAAGACCAGCGAGCCCAACTGTTGCTGGATGCTGAGCGTGCCCAGGCTGAGCACATATCGTCTAAGAAGAAAGAAGCAGTTGTTACCCGCCATATTCTTTCTCTGACCTGCCAGCGGCAAGAGTTGGACGCTAAGCACGAGAACGATACTGCTCATGAGGCTGTGGAAGCGATGCATCAAGAAGCTGAATGTCGAGTCCTCGCGACTGTGGGGACTCGGGCTGAAGACTTGAAGCGTCAGGTCGAAGAGCTTTCTGCCAATTCCAATGATGCTTAGGGATTGTAGTCTCTCTTTTAGTTATATATATATTTTTTTGGCAACTTTGCTGGGGATGTAATCCTTTACTTTTAAATGAAAAAATAAAAAATTTTGTAGTGTGTTCATTTTTGCTGTCGTGAACTAGTAATTTGTGTGAACCTATTATCTTTTGCGTACCTTAGTTTTTAGGTACAGATAATAAGTTTGAGAGAACCGGCATGTTTGCTCGGAGGTAATATGGACGTGGCAAATATGGGGTTCAAATGATGAAGTCTTCCTACTCAGAGGTGTTATGGACGTGGTAGGAGTGACTCTGGGGGGAATATGCAGAACTACTCAGAGGTAATATGGACATAGAAGTTCTGCGATCGATGTACGGCAACGTGGGGGTTGTCTGTACCGGATGTTTACTCAGAGGTAATGTGGACGTGGTAAACATGATAAGTAGCACAATCTTATGTAGTGTAAAATTTTGTTTTGTATGGTATAGAGGAGCAACTCAGAGGTAATGTGGACGTGGTTGTTCTTCTACTGGAGATAGAATGCCACGGAACAACTGGGTTCCGAAAGCATAAGATTTTATGAAAGGGATGTGTATGTGAGCTCTGATGATCCGGTCTACTGATTCCCTTGCTGGGAAGAGATGGAAGTACATATCTGAAAGATGTCAAGAGTAGTACTTCTTTAGGAACTTGTCGTTGATGGGCATCATGAACAAGTCCCCATTTGGTCGGGCGAGACGGTAAGCACCGTTTGAGTATACCGTCTCTATGATGAAAGGTCCCTCCCACTTGGGCTCGAACTTTCTTGGTATTTTGTGAGTCAACACCATCGGCCTCCTGACTGCCAGGACCAGGTCGCCAACTTGGAAAGTCCTCTGCTTGACCTTTTTGTTAAAAGCCTGTGATATACGGGCTTGATAGAGTTCAATACGCTGCTGAGCTAGGAGACGTTTTTTGTCAAGAGCCTCCAGTTCTCGCAGACGACGACGTTGATTGTCTTCTTCTGTCAATTGATTTATGATCGCTACACGAAGTGAGGGTATCTAGATCTCAAGAGGCAGTACCGCTTCGCTCCCGTAGACTAAGGATAATGGTGTGTTGCCCGTAGGAGTCCGTACCGTTGTACGGTAGGCCCAAAGGCATTCGTCGAGCTTTTCTCTCAGTCGCGTTTGTCGGATGACATGACCTTTTTGAGTAGCCTGACAATAGTCTTGTTAAAAGCCTCGGTCAATCCGTTTGCTGCCAGATTGTAGGCGGTTGATGCCACGTTCTGAATTCGATTCTTGTCACAGAATCTGCTAAAAATATGGCTAATGAACTGAGGGCCATTGTCGTGGATAATCCTACGGGGTATCCCGAAACGGTAGATGACATGATGCTTGATGAAGCTGATCACCTAGAGCTTTTTTACTTTCGTTAGTGGAACTGCTTCTGCCCATTTGGAGAAGTAGTCGGTGATGGCTAGGATGAAGTGGTGTCCCCTTGATGAAGGAGGGGTGATAGGTCCTATAATGTCCATGCCTCAAGCTTCAAAGGGCCAGAAGGCGACCGTAGGATGTAGTGGTTCTGATGGTGTATGGATAAAATTGGCGTGAAGCTGGCAAGCATGGCACTTTTTAGCATAGTCGACGGCGTCGGCTGCCATGGTTGGCCAGTAGTAACCCATGTGTCACAGTCGATCCTGTAACTTAGGGTCAGGTTGATGAGTCCCGTAAGTCCCGTCATGAGCTTCCCGAAGGGATTCGGCTGCTTCTTCGTTGGACAGACATTGAAGGAGAAGTCCATCATAGGAACGCCAGTACAGCATTTTAGTAGCTGTATCATAGTAAAATCGAAGAAAACGCCTTCTTTCAGCCCCTATTTTTCAAATTTAATTTAATTAGTGTTAATTAGTTGCTAATAACATATTTTACTTTAAAATAATTTATTATGATTTTTAGGAATTTTTCTAGAATTTTTAAATAATTTTTAAATAGTTTTTAAGTTAAAATATATCATTTTGTAATTAACTGAATTATTTTAATATCGTTTTGTAATATTTAAATTTGTTTTAATATCGTTTTGAAAATGAATTAATTGTTTTAATAGGAGTTTGCAAATGATATTTGCAAACTATTTGGTTTGGGGTTGTTATGCAAATTCCTAAATCCTAAGGACCTGTGAGACCCGTCTCACTGTATCGATATTTTATACGGATACGTGTTTATTTGAGCCGTATTTCATATTTATCAATTTGCGTGATATTTTAAAATTTTCCGAAGTCTTGGATTTTCATGGCTTGGTTTAACTTGGATTTGGTTTTATTTGGTACGGTTCCACTTTGACTTGGTTTGGTTTAGTTTGGTTCTTTATGAGATGAGGTATATGGTTTAGATTGAGTGGAGAGGAATGAATTGTGGAGATCACTTGAGCTTGTTATATAAGCCACTTTTTCTCTCTCCCTCCTCATTCACCCTCATTTATTTCTTTTTCACCAAAACCCTAGCCATTAGAGAGAGGCAAGTACACCTTGCCGAACCTTGAACTAATTTATTTCTGTTTGTTCCATCTTCTTTCTTGCATGATTCTAAGCATCTTTAGAGCTTGGAGTTTTTGATTTTACCGAATGGATTGTTGTAGATCTAGTTTTGTGGTATTTTCGGTTTCTATGAATTTTGATCTATCAAACTTGCACATTTCTGCTAGTTGATGGTTCCATATTGTAGAGAATTTTATTCTACCCCATTTTGACTTATGGAAGTTCGAATTTGGACTCTGGATGATGGAATCATGGAGCCTTGCATGCTTAAATGTATTATTTAATTAGCTTGGCCATAGTTGGCCGCATAAAGTATTTTAGCTTGGCCGTATGCACAAAAGTGTACTTGGCCGCATATGGCATTTTCTTTTATTTTGTAAGCAGCTATCTAGTCGCATGTGCCAACTGCTTAGCTGACATGGCCACTATTATTTGCATTGACCACATAAGAATTATGGCTGGCTTTTATTATTATTATTATTTAATATAATATATGCTAGCCGTATATACCCCCCTGCCAATAATTCCTGGCCGCATACAAATTATACTTTGGCCGCATGGCCTTTTAAATATTCTTTAGGCCGCATGGCCATTGCAAGTTGTTGCTTGCATGCATAAAATTGTTGGCCGCATATGGTATAGGCTGGCCGCATGGACCATCAATTACTGGTCAGCCGCATAGGCTATTACACATTTCCATGGCCAATTGTTGGTTTGGCCATTCGTTGCTTGGCTATTTGTTGCTGCATGCTTGTGTAAGCATTTAGTAGCATGAGTTTAGTAGCATTTAATGCTTAGTAAGCATTATTGTAGAAGCATTTAATGCTTTAGTAGCATGAGTTTAGTAGCATTTAATGCTTTAATAACATTGCTGTAGTAGCATTTAATGCCTTAGTAGCAATTAATGGCCTTAGTGGCATTTAATGGCATGTGTAAACATGTTATGGCTGCATATGCCCGTCTCCAATATTGCCCGGCTCCATGGCCATTTGCATTCTTGGGCCGCATGGCCATGCAGTTCATCTCAGGCACTTAGTTGCATGCATATATTTCAATGGCCGCATGACTATTGTACATTTTGGCCATTATAGATTTGGTCGCATGGCCAAATATTGGTATTGGCCGCATACATATTGCTAGCTGCAAACTTGGTTTGCATGCAAGTGCTTGCATGGCATTGATGTTAGTTTGGCCGCATGGATATTGTACCTTGGACTTGCATTTAATGTTGGCCGCATGGCTTTTCTTGAGCTGCATGTACTTGCATGATATATTAGAATACTTGCCATCATTGTTTGGCCACGTGAACCATTTATTAAATGGTTCACGAGAACCCTTTCCTTGCTGCGTTTATTATTGAGATCCACATGGCCTCAGTACTTGAGTGGCCACGTGTCCCTTTTCTTTTGCTTAAGTGGAAGCTTGCATTTATTGTGGGTTCCTCTCTCCTTGTCTTTTCTGGTTGCATGAATATTTTTTGCTGGCCGCCTGGCCCCCTTTTAGTAATTTTCTGGCCGCATAAGCTTTGGCTAGCCGTATGGGTGGCCTCCCACTCTCTTTGGCCGCATGTATGTTCTCCCACTTTTGGGCCGCATGGGGTCCACTTTGATTGTTTAAAGATTTTATTTGCCTGAATTGTGGTCAGAATTTCTTCCCACTCCCAACGTAAAAGTTGTAGAGTTTCTTTTTGGCTTCAAGAATATATATATTATATATATATTATTATTTAATTGTGCAAGTTTCTTCCCTCCTTGATAAATGGCATGACTTGATAGTGACCCGCCGTGGTGCACTCATGACAAGGTAATTTGACCAGATAATTTGATCAGATAATTTGACCAGATAATTTGACCTGATAATTCGACATGATAATTCTTGATAGTGGCCCGTCGTGGCGCACTCTTGACAAGTAAACCTGACATGATATATTTCTCGAATTGCTGTTGCGACGGCTAACATGACACGACAAGATTGAATGGCCTGGACACCGGAGACGATTGTGCTTGTACAAATGAACCAGTATTGTCTTGCATCATGTCTAGGACTAGGACCCCTGAGTACCACGGTCATGGGTACCCACTGTAAGTGGCTAAGGCTAATAACTAGAATAATCCAGTAGTCATGAGAGATTTCTCCAGTTACAGGCGATCCCGTTATCCCGGCCACAATTGTTTGGACTTGTAGCATGCCATCGAGTAGGGCACATTTCCAGCCCACTGTCATGTGGGGCACTTCATGAAATAATTTATGCGCACACTGTCATATGGTGCACACAAGGCTACCTAATAATTATTGATAACTGCTTAATGAATCCAAGTCGCCTGGATAACCTGGATTAGCTGCAGGGCTTATGGCTGGAGGAACATCTCATTACATATTGCTAGTAACTAAGGCTTGTGATAATCCTAGTTAGTTAAAGTATCAAGCCGTACTTATTGCTTGGCCGTGAATGTTGGATGGAGTTCAATCTGCCTAGTCTTGTCTTGATCTTGTGCATGATTGTTACATGTCCTAATTTCTATCTTGCCGATAAATGGTGGGAGAAACCAAGTTCGTTCAGACGAAGGGTTACAACCCCGGTCCTTGTTTGGTTTACGGGTTGTAACCTGGTTATCTGAATAGTCCCATGGTTATCTCACCGTATATCACCTTACCAGACCCAGTTCCTAATTGTTCCAGGATAATAGTTGCAAGGATTGTCACCCTAATGTATTGTACTCTGTATTGTCACTCTCTGATTGTCACTTAATGATTGTCACCTCTAGCAATAAATGATCAGAGACCAAGTTCTGTTCAGGCAAAGGGTTATAATCCCGGTCCTTGTTTGGTTTAAGGATTGTAACCTGGCTTCCGGAACAGTACCTTCATCCTCTCTTCGTATATTGCCCAGTTCTATTTATTTAACATGTTCTCCAGTTTACTTTATGCTCAATGATGATTTACTTACTGTCTTTCTATGTTCGGAATAAGTGCATTGGTACTGCACGAATCTTGATCCTCCTTTACTTATTGCTTTCTCTCCCTGTTGATTGCCTATGATTGCTAGTTTTAAGTTCATAGTTCGACCTCCTTTGTGGTACTTGCTATTTGGGGTCTGACCCCACTGGTTTTGCATGGCCAGGTTCTGATAGAAGAGCCCGAAGGATCTACCATACCATTTACTCGATGGTGACCAGCCGGAGCAACAGAGTGCCTCAGTGGGTTTCTTCTTCATTCTTCCACTGATATGTAAATTCTTCTCTTGTAACGTTTAGTCCCGAGCACGTGTTTAGCTCGTGTTTTGGTATTTTCTTGATATTGTAGCCTACGGGCATAAACATGATATGTGTATTCTAGACTATAGCTAGTCCTTATCATGTACGACTAATACTCTAGCTAGTCCTCAGTTCTGTGGTACTGGCTTCATGATCAGTCATGTATATATGGTTCGGAACGCCTTACTATTGTATGTATGATGATCGTACTCCTTGCTCTTGTATAATTGCCTGTGATTAAGATACCTAGGATTGTTAAACCATAGGATTGACTGATGGCTTGTAGAGTAACCCCCATGTCTTGACAGCTTATACGTGATTTCAGAGTATTAACATACTTTGGGATTGCGTAGCTGGCTATGTCTGCCCCCGCTCTCCGGTATTCTAGTTCTGGGGCGTGACATGCTTTTAGTGGTAGCCCATACAGGTCTCGATTTTCAGATTTATGGGGGTTACCATGTTTAGATATCTCAATCACGATTATCCTTATTGATCTCCTTCGAATTATTCTCTATCTCTGATACTTGACTTAATATTTGTTTTGATCATTGGTCATTCCTGTTCCCATGATTTGATCTTGTGTCCTTCAACTTTCAAAGACATTGTTCTTGATCCTTCTGATTATCTTGTTCATGTTTTGCTGAGGACAGCTCAGCATTCTTCAGCCAGACCAGTTATGGAGGATCAGTCTCAGCATGCAGGCAGAGATGTCAGTCCATCCCGATCAGCCAGTCGCTTCTGTCTTCGTATCTTGAGACAGATGATAAAGTTCAAGCATCTGTTTCAACTACGATGACACGTCCTGGGTAGAGTCATGTCTTGAACTAAGTCATTGGTACCGACTTACCTTGAGGCTTGACTTTTATCCATTTTTGGGAATCAGCTTAGGCCAGCGAGGACGTTGGTTTCTACACAACTGTCTCAGGAGACATATTGATCCATATGCCTCCAACCCTTCTTGATCATGATTGTAATTGTTCTTGTGCATTTATTTACTGCTTACGCATTTAATTGTATTACTGATTGTTTTACTTTACTTATATGCCGTGCTGGTTTATTGAGATTATTGAGTTTCCTGGAGCTTTTGTTTTGTTATCTTACTCGACTAGCCTCAGAAAATTCTGAGGACGGAATTTTTCTAAGGTGTGGAGAGTTGTGAGACCCGTCTCACTGTATCGATATTTTATACGGATACGTGTTTATTTGAGCCGTATTTCGTATTTATCGATTTACGTGATATTTTAAAATTTTCCGAAGTATTGGATTTTTATGGCTTGGTTTAACTTGGATTAGGTTTTATTTGGTTCGGTTCCACTTTGACTTGGTTTGATTTAGTTTGGTTCTTTATGAGATGAGGTGTATGGTTTAGATTGAGTGGAGAGGAATGAATGGTGGAGATCACTTGAGCTTGTTATATAAGCCACTTTTTCTCTCTCCCTCCTCATTCACCCTCATTCATTTCTTTTCCACCAAAACCCTAGCCATTAGAGAGAGGCAAGTACACATTGCCGAACCTTGAACTAATTTATTTCTGTTTGTTCCATCTTCTTTCTTGTATGATTCTAAGCATCTTTAGAGCTTGGAGTTTTTGATTTTACCGAGTGAATTGTTGTAGATCTAGTTTTGTGGTATTTTCGGTTTCCATAAATTTTGATCTATCAAACTTGCACATTTCTGCTAGTTGATGGTTCCATGTTGTAGAGAATTTTATTCTACCCTATTTTGACTTATGGAAGTTCGGATTTGGACTCTAGATGATGGAATCATGGAGCCTTGCATGCTTAAATGTATTATTTAATTAGCTTGGCCATATTTGGCCGCATGTAGTATTTTAGCTTGGCCGCATGCACAAAAGTGTACTTGGCCGCATATGGCACATTTTCTTTTATTTTGCAAGCAGCTAGCTAGTCGCATGTGCCAACTGCTTAGCTGGCATGGCCACTATTATTTGCATTGACCACATAAGAATTATGGCTGGCTTTTATTATTATTATTATTTAATATAATATATGCTAGCCGCATATGCCCCTCCTGCCAATAATTCCTGGCCGTATGCAAATTTTACTTTGGCCGCATGGCCTTTTAAATATCTTTAGGCCGCATGGCCATTGCAAGTTGTTGCTTGCATGCATAAATTTGTTGGCCGCATATGGTATAGGCTGGCCGTATGGACCATCAATTATTGGTCAGCCGCATAGGCTATTACACATTTCCATGGCCAATTGTTGGTTTGGCCATTCGTTGCTTGGCTATTTGTTGCTGCATGCTTGTGTAAGCATTTAGTAGCATGAGTTTAGTAGCATTTAATGCTTAGTAAGCATTGCTGTAGAAGCATTTAATACTTTAGTAGCATTTAATGCTTTAGTAGCATGAGTTTAGTAGCATTTAATGCTTTAATAACATTGCTGTAGTAGCATTTAATGCCTTAGTAGCAATTAATGGCCTTAGTGGCATTTAATGGCATGTGTAAACATGTTATGGCCGCATATGCCCGTCTCCAATATTGCCCGGCTCCATGGCCATTTGCATTCTTGGGCCGCATGGCCATGCAGTTCATCTCAGGCACTTAGTTGCATGCATATATTTCAATGGTCGCATGACTATTATACATTTTGGCCATTATAGATTTGGCCGCATGGCCAAATATTGGTATTGGCCGCATACATATTGCTAGCTGCAAACTTGGTTTGCATGCAAGTGCTTGCATGGCATTGATGTTAGTTTGGCCGCATGGATATTGTACCTTGGACTTGTATTTAATATTGGCCGCATGGCTTTTCTTGAGCTGCATGTACTTGCATGATATATTAGAATACTTGTCATCATTGTTTGGCCACGTGAACCATTTATTAAATGGTTCACGAGAACCCTTTCCTTGCTGCGTTTATTGTTGAGATCCACATGGCCTCAGTACTTGAGTGGCCACGTGTCCCTTTTCTTTTGCTTAAGTGGAAGCTTGCATTTATTGCGGGTTCCTCTCTCCTTGTCTTTTCTGGTTGCATGAATATTTCTTGCTGGCCGCCTGGCCCCCTTTTAGTTATTTTCTGGCCGCATAAACTTTGGCTAGCCGCATGGGTGGCCTTCCACTCTCTTTGGCCGCATGTATGTTCTCCCACTTTTGGGCCGCATGGGGTCCACTTTGATTGTTTAAAGATTTTATTTGCCTGAATTGTGGTCAGAATTTCTTCCCACTCCCAACATAAAAGTTATAGAGTTTCTTTTTGGCTTCAAGAATATATATATTATATATATTATTATTTAATTGTGCAAGTTTCTTCCCTCCTTGATAAATGGCATGACTTGATAGTGACCCGTCGTGGTGCACTCCTGACATGGTAATTTGACAAAATAATTTGACCTGATAATTCGACATGATAATTCTTGATAGTGGCTCGCTGTGGCGTACTCTTGACAAGTAAACCTGACATGATATATTTCTCGAATTGTTGTTGCGACGGCTAACATGACACGACAAGATTGAATGGCCTGGACACCGTGGACGATTGTGCTTGTACAAATGAACCAATATTATCTTGTATCATGTCTAGGACTGGGACCCCTGAGTACCCCGGTCATGGGTACCCACTGTAAGTGGCTAAGGCTAATAACTAGAATAATCCAGTAGTCATGAGAGATTTTCCCAGTTACAGGCGATCCCGTTATCCCGGCCACAATTGTTTGGACTTGTAGCCTGCCGTCGAGTAGGGCACATTTCCAGTCCACTGTCATGTGGGGCACTTCATGAAACAATTTCTGCGCACACTGTCATGTGGTGCACACCAGGCTACCTAATAATTATTGATAACTGCTTAATGAATCCAAGTCGCCTGGATAACCTGGATTAGCTGCAGGGCTTGTGGCTGGAGGAACATCTCATTGCATATTGCTAGTAACTAAGGCTTGTAATAACCCTAGTTAGTTAAAGTATCAAGCCGTACTTATTGCTTGGCCGTGAATGTTGGATGGAGTTCAATCTGTCTAGTCTTGTCTTGATCTTGTGCATGATTGTTACATGTCCTAATTTCTATCTTGCCGATAAATGGTGGGAGAAACTAAGTTCTGTTCAAACGAAGGGTTACAACCCCGGTCCTTGTTTGGTTTAAGGGTTGTAACCTGGTTATCTGAATAGTCCCATGGTTATCTCATCGTATATCACCTTCCCAGACCCAGTTACTAATTGTTCCAGGATAATGGTTGCAAGGATTGTCACCCTAATGTATTGTACTCTGTATTGTCACTTTCTGATTGTCACTTAATGATTGTCACCTCTAGCAATAAATGATCAGAGACCAAGTTCTGTTCAGGCAAAGGGTTACAATTCCGGTCCTTGTTTGGTTTAAGGATTGTAACCTGGCTTCCGGAACAGTACCTTCGTCCTCTCTTCGTATATTGTCCAGTTCTATTTATTTAACATGTTCTCCAGTTTACTTTATGCTCAATGATGATTTACTTACTGTCTTCCTATGTTCGGGATAAGTGCATTGGTACTGCACGAATCTCGATCCTCCTTTACTTATTGCTTTCTCTCCCTGTTGATTGCCTATGATTGCTGGTTTTAAGTTCATACTTCGGCCTCCTTTGTGGTACTTGCTATTTGGGGTCTGACCCCACTGGTTTTGCATGGCCAGGTTCTGATAGAAGAGCCCGAAGGATCTACCGTACCATTTACTCGACGGTGACCAGCCGGAGCACCAGAGTGCCTTAGTGGGTTTCTTCTTCATTCTTCTACTAATATGTAAATTCTCCTCTTGTAACGTTTAGCCCCGAGCACGTGTTTAGCTCGTATTTTGGTATTTTCTTGATATTGTAGCCTACGGGCATAAACATGATATGTGTATTCTAGACTATAGCTAGTCCTTATCATGTACGACTAATACTCTAGCTAGTCCTCAATTCTGTGGTACTGGCTTCATGATCAGTCATGTATATATGGTTCGGGACGCCTTACTATTGTATGTATGATGATCGTACTCCTTGCTCTTGTATAATTGCCTGTGATTAAGATACCTAGGATTGTTAAACCATAGGATTGACTGATGGCTTGTAGAGTAACCCCCATATCTTGACAGCTTATACGTGATTTCAGAGTATTAATGTACTTTGGGATTGCGTAGCTGGCTATGTCTGCCCCCGCTCTCCGGTATTCTGGTTCTGGGGCATGACAGGACCTAGCTGCTAACCTACCTACCCCCCCCCCCATGTTCTCTCTCTCTCCTTCCAACTGCTCTCGACGACCGCCAGCTGCCGACGAACGACCACCGACTTCCCCGCTATTTCCGGCCAATCCACAGCCCCAACCGACCTCCTCTTCCCCTATATATAACCCCCAGACCCTAAACCCTAACCCTAGTTCACCCTCGACCACCCCGACCCCTTTGTCCCCGACGAGAGCCTAAACCCTAAACCTAACTCCGGCGAGTGCAGCACCGTCCCCCACAGCGACCATCACCGCCTACCACCGCCACCACTCGACGCGCCACGTCGAGACGAACGCAGTGCCACCCGAGCGTCGCGTCCCCGACGTCCCTAGCCGCTGTCAGCACATTCGACAACCCCCAGTTCGCCGGACACGTGAGTAACACCCTAAAAATACTGTGTCGTGCGTGTCTCGAACTCACGCACGACGTTCGCCTGGACACGAGCAACCTAGGAGTAAGTCTGGACATGAAAGACTCGACCCGTACGTGTCGTGCATAGCACAAAAACGAGACTCGTGTGTCCTTAACTGTCAGGACACCGAGATAGTTTTATCGGGTTTAAATCCATTCACCTAAACATAAATAAATCTAACCCAAACCCTACCCCTTACACACAGCTCGGGCTGACCCCCTGGCCAGCCCGACCGAGCCCAAGAACCTGACCCCCCTGGGCCGAGTTCGAACCCCCCTTCCTTCTGTTTTGTTTTCTTTTTGTTTTATTTTATTTTATTATTTATGTATATATATATATTTATTTATGTATATATGTATACATGTATATGTATATATATATATATATATATATATATATATTTATATATATATATATATATATATATATATATATATATTATTATATATACTGTATTATATGTATATATACACTGTATATATATATATATATATATATATATATATATATATATATATATATATATTATTATTATATATACTGTATTATATGTATATATACACTGTATATATATATATATATATATATATATATATATATATATATATATATATATATATATAGTCCTTTATTATATCGTATAAAAAATATATATATATATATATATATATATTTTTTTTTTATATGTGCGTATATGTGCGTGCGTGTATATATATATATATATATATATATATATATATATATATATATATATATATATATATATATATATATATATATATAGTACTTTATTTTATATATATATATATATATATATATATATATATATATATATATATATATTTAATAAAGTACTATATATATATATATATATATATATATATATATATATATATATATATATATATATATATATATATATATATAGTACTTTATTAAATATATATATATATATATATATATATATTAATAAAGTACTATATATATATATATATATATATATATAATATATATATATATATATATATATATATATATATATATATATATATATATATATATATATATATATATATATATAATATATATGTATTTATGTATATATATATATATATATAATATATATATAATATATATGTATTTATGTAATATATATGTATTTATGTAAAAAAAAAAAATATATAATATATATGTATTTATGTATATATATATATGTATATATGTATATATGTTCATGTGTATATATATATTATTATATAAATACTGTTATATATATGTATACAATATTTGTATATATATATTTTTTTTTATATATATGTATACAATATTTGTATATTTGTATATATATATATATATATATATATATATATATATATATATATATATATATATATATATATATATATATATAATATATATATATATATATATATATATATATATATATATAAAATATATATATATATATATATATATATATATATATATATATATATATATATATAATATATATATATATATATATATATATATTTATATGTATATATATAAATATTGTTGTTATATATTTATGTAGGTATTTTAAATTCTACTATGTGCAAATGCTATTATGTAAAATTTTACAAGATTATTTTATTAAATAATTTTGTGGCTTGTATATTTTTACCACTCTAAAAATATATTATTATTATTTAAATTCATGTATTTTATTTGTTATGGCCAATTGATGTCCAAGTCTAGCATGGGTTTTTGGGTCCGATTGTGTCTAATACATTCAGAGTCTGTACAAGTCATATTGGACTTGATTCATGGCTCTGGGTCCTGTATCTGGACTTCGGTTCAATTCGAATACATGGACAAAAATAGTAAATAATTAATTAATTAATTTTCAGAAACGGTTGCTTGTTGTTTTTGAATTTTTTTTATATATTTTAAGTGCTGTAAAAATTTGGGAAAAATTATATTTAAATAGTATGTTAATTTAGACAATTTATTATAATTTTTCCAGTATTTATTAAGTGCTTTTGGTATTTTATAAAAATAGGAAAACAGAACTTATTTTCAGTATATTTATGTTTGCTGATTTTTAATAAATATTTATGAGGGTTTATAAATCCCAAAAAAATTAGTATAAATTTTTATAATTAACAAGGATCATTTTGGTACTTTATTTTATGTAAAATTAAGCTTTTTATCTATCTCAAAAATTATTGGAACATAGGGTACAGTTTGATTTATTTATTGAATAACTACGACTTTCAGTGTTTGTGTTGTTTTGTGTTATAGACTTATTGGACCTCACCCCGCACTAGTGCAAAGACCCTAGAAAGTTATTAGAGTATTGTGTCACCCCACATTGGTCTCCTATGCTAAAGTCACCATTTGGCTAGGTGTCCAGTTAGAAAGTCGCGTTGCACCACTAGTATTTTAGTGTTTAACATAGTATAAAAACTAAGTTTATGTACTTATCTCTACAGTGACGAGTTACCAGGCATCTATAGCATTTTATCGCTGCTTTGCTTTGCTAAAGGCAAGTTCTTTCTACAAACTTTACATACTTTTACATCAATGAACTGCGAATCCAACCATGTTAAATGCTGATTCTTGAGGTAGCAAGTTAAATATTTACATGTTGTATTTACTTTCAGTCACTACCATGCTTAGGACAATCTTTATGTTTCTCTCACATGATTAGAATCTGGGTTATGAGAAAACTGTTAGTAGCATACGTGATCATGCCCCCTTACTCGTACGTACGTACCGAACAATGTTGACATTTTATGTATACCTTGTCGTAGGTGCACCAGCTGTATTTGTATGTATGTACATCTATCGCTTATTTTACTTATACGAAAGTACGTTTTATATACTTGTACCACAGTACATTTTATACCTATTGACGATCACGTACCTGCTACAGTTTTAAATATTACATATGCATATGTCTCTATGACATATGTGTCCTTGCCATGATAGATTATGATGTACCATGATTCCAGTTTATTACATTCCTATTCATTTTATGTTTCGTATATTAGTTTGCTAGAAAGAGTACTTGCTTCCGTCCTGACAGGATAACGTTGTAGGTATTCTTACTGAGGAGGAGTTGCTCTGTGACCCATATTATGGAGTTACTGCCGAGGACCATGCTTTGTCTTACGAGGATGTACCTGCGGAAAACCTCGTCTAGTTTGTGTAGTTGCTCGGGATATTTAGTGTAGTCATGTATTAGACTACGTATTTTGTAACTGGACCTGTATCCAGTTTTATATTTCAGACTTGTACTTGGACTTATTATTATATGAGATGACTTTTGTGTTTGGAGCATTTATGACTCTTCTTCACTTATAGAACTGTTAGCACATTTAGTCTTATCTTGTTATCTCTAGAACAGCTTACTGCGCTTTATCTCAAGCGTAGGCTGGACATGACTCGGCCCGGCCTAATAATTTGGATAGCAGGTCGTGACACCTTCTGACCGAGACGGCTTCCGTCGGGTCTTCTGGAAGAATTCTGTAGACAGCGAAGTCGATGAACGGGAACCTCCAATCTCGGACATTAATACCGGTACTTGTCGTCATGGCATGGGCCATCTGTGAGCATAGGTTATTTTTAGGACAGACCAAGTCTCGTTCTACTACCGTAACGTAGTGTTGAGTCCCGAGGGGTGCTGCTAATGAATCTGCGAGGCCAGCCAGAACGTCAGCCTCCAGGTTTTGTAATCGAGGTACGTGTTCTATGAAGAACTTGGTGAAGGTTGAAATAATATTCAATGCAGCTTCATGGTAAGGAACCAGATCTTCATAGCAAACTTCGTACTGCCCTCGAATTTGATTAACAACGAGTTTTGAGTCACCAAAAGCTTCCAGATGATCCACCCCCAGCTGTTGTGCCAGCTAGAGTCCCATGATAAGAGCATTGTACTCGGCAATATTGTTGGAGCACGGCTTCGAAAGGGAGTAAGCACGCTGGATGACCAGTTGATCGGGGGAGACTAGGACCACCCCCACTCCTACGATAATTTGGTCTTTGGAGCTTGTTCTGGAAGCACCATCGAAAAACACCCGCCATACGGAGTTTTCTTCGGTGACGTTTGATTCTTGGACCTTATCCGGGATGTCTTCATAGAGACTGGAGGACTCCGGGATGGGGTGCGCGGCTAAAAAGTCGGCTAGAGCTTGACCCTTGACGGCTTTTTATGGAACGAACACCATGTTATACGGCGTCAACAGGATTTCCCATGTAGCTAGTCGGGAGTTCAATGATCCTGGCTTCGTCATGAAAACCCTGAGTAGATTTACTCGGAAGATGACAGTAGGACCGTTGAGCACCTCTAGAGGGGGGGTGAATAGAGTGTGTGTGTGCAGCAGAAAATAATCACCAATTTAAAAATTAACTAAGGCAGAAATAAGAGACAGTAAATAAATACAGCAAGAGATAGAGAGATCAAACTCAGTGACACAGCGATGTATACTGGTATCCCTCTGAGAGGACTAATCCAGTCTCGAGTACTCTTGCTCGATGTTAATCCACTATGGCACAAGCTAAATGAGAGCTTGCAGTCTCTTACAACACCGTGCTTGATGACAAGTGCACGACCGACTTCACAACACCGTGCTTGGTGACGAGCGCACGACCGGCTCCACAACAGGATAGTTTCTGAACTTGGAACGACCTATTTACAACTCTTGAATACCAAAAACTCTAAATCAACATAGATATTACTGGCTTTTGGCTAAGAGATGTATAGGTATAATTTGAAAGCTTTAGAACGTTTTGAAAACACTTGAAGAGTAGAGAAGAGAGGATGAAGAATGAATGAGTGATTTGAAATGAAAATTTTTCTTCTATTTATAGGTGTTTTCTGGGACCGAACTCGGACAGAGTTCGGGCAAAGTTCTGATGCAAATATTTCGCATAGAGACGTTGCTCGCAGATTTGGAGGCAACTAACATTTGAATTCAAATTGACCGAACTCGGGCAGAGTTCGGACCGAACTCGGGCAGAGTTCGGACCGAACTCGATTTTGAGTTCTGTCAAGGATTTTTCAAAATATTTATCAAAACAGTTTGTAAGAAAGTATTTTGGAATATTTTGTAAAAGATGTATAAATGAAAATGGGTAGGCTTTTTGGAAATGTGGACTAGGATAACCCTAAGTCAGTATTACCAAGTTGATTTTACAAAATAAACCCTAGACTCAATAAAATGTAAAAATACAGAATAAAATATAAAATGAGTCAGCTTCAGATTTGATGATGTCTATGCTTTGTTGATGCAGTACAACGCCCGTTGATATTGATTTCATATCCCCTGAAATGATTAGCAGCAGTTTGTATATTTTGTGTATTGACTTAAGTGCATGTTGATTATCGAAATCAGGTGTGACCATGGAATGGGCCAACAATCTTCCCTATTTTGATAATTGACAAACTTGAGTCTATACCAAAATATATCTTAAAAAAATATCAAATACCTGAGCAAAGGATGGTTTGATTTTGTTTGGATTGAATGCTATTGATTTGCAAGTTGTTTTGGTATTGGTACTCATTCTCCCCCTTTGTCAATATAAAAATGAACTTGGCTCCCCCGTAATATATGAAGCCAAAAAAAAACAGACAAAGTGAAATAATAAAGTACCATAAACATAACAGAGACAGATAACTAGTACTGAAATGGAAGTGCTGCAATATAAAAAATGTCTCACTACAAAGTGCAAAGAACAATAATATCATAAAATGTCTAACTAAGAAGTTTGGACAATAAAAAAAAACTACATCATGGCATAAAATCATCAACTAACTCCTATCCATAACCATCAGCTAAATCCTCGTCACAAAGTAGCGTCATCACCGCCAGGAGCATCAGGTGGAAAATAAGCAGCAGTAGGATGAAGTAAGGAAAAAAAGCCTCATCTCCGAACCTAGGACCAGTGAAGCCTGGGTGAGGTAGTATGGTGACAGGATGAGCTGGATCATGAGCAAGACTCCAATGGAGATCAGCAATCCCGTTTCACAACACCTGAGCCTGATAGATGTGGCGAAACTTCGAGTCAACATAAGATTGATGACGCCGTGCTGAAAGAGCAACAAAGTCATCAAATCTCTGATAGAAGCCTGGATCAAATCCCGGAGCAGGGGCTGGAGCAGGAGCAGCATCAGGAAGAGGAGCCTCGGCACCGATATCTGGAACAAACTGTGCACCAGGTGGCAGAGGTGGAGCAGGGTATCTGCGAGATCTGGTGAGCTTAATGGGAGTCGAGGAGTATGCACAGGTTTGAAGGTCAATATCAAACCTGCAGAAGATGGCTGCCAAGTGCATAGGATACACTAGGTTGCGTCCTGCATTTCTGCGGTTCAGCATCCAGTCCATTATAGTCTTTGGAATAGAAAAAGGAATTCCAAAGTGAATGTGATACATGGCGGAGAGTTCTAAGAAAGTGATCTCGTCGGTAGATCCTTTCTTAGGAATGAGAACAGAGAAAATAAATCTATGGAGTTCATAAAAGTTCTGGTTTAGATTCTTAGAAAATACTCTCCGAGGAACGAGGTTGGGATGACAAATAAGTTCCTTGAAAGAGGCAAGAGTGACATCCTCTAGAAATTGGGCATGGTTAATATCCACCAAAGCAGCACCAACATCAGGAACATGAAAGAATTCACTAATGTCAGTAGCGCTGAACTCTAATTCTTGTCCAGCAACGCAAGAATAAAAGTTGCCATTGGGTTTTACTTGCAAGTTGCAGTAAAATATCCTGACAGCATTGTCAAAAATATTTTCGGCTACTTCGAAGAAATCTCTGTAGCCTAGATTGTCGAAAGTAGGAGCATATTCAGAAAAGATTATGAAATTAACAAAAGCCCCATAACAAATTTTACGTCCGAAAAAAGAGTCGAACCATAGGTCAGAGAATTCTTTATCGAGGAATAGGGTTGAGTCATAATCCTCTGATCCTAATGGTCGTGCTGGACTGAACAGACTAGCCGGAGTATAATCAGAAGAGGAGGATCCTGCTTGAGAAGTAGATCCCCTCTGACGCTTAGGAGCCGTTTGAAAAAGATAGAAGGAAAGGAAGTATATTACCTTTAGAGAGGAGGAAGAACAAGAAGTTGGGTAGCCCACCAGATCACGTAGAATGCTTGCTAAGGAGGAGTAGGAAAGTATTTTAAGGAAAAGTTTTCTCGAGTTGGTGAGTGAAAAAGAGGAGAGGAAGAGGGATATATAAAGGGATTAGGGCCGGCTGTTCGTTTCTGGAAACATAACAGCACCGACCGAACTCGGCCAGAATTCGGTCCGAACTCGGTCAGAGTTCGGCCCGAGTTCGGCTACTTTTATTTCCGAGACAATAAATGCAGTTCTGGTGGTTAAAATTTAGTTTTATGACTTTTGACTTTGTATTTAGTAACGTACATTATTTATGGGTTAACTGTAGTGGTTCTGTCCCAGCTAACGGAGGTTCACCGGGGAACTCTTAAGTACCGTTTCGCTTCGACCGTAGTCGTGGTGACAGACAGACCCTTTTTAGGTTTGTACCCAAAAATAACTTCCGTTAAGTAAATATCAAAGTTTCAAGTTATAAAATTAAAATTAACTACCTTATTACATTATGAATCTGAAAATTCAAGTATACCGAGCTCACGCCTCAATGTGTTAAATCGATCTTCAGCCAATGGTTTCGTGAATATGTCTGCTAGTTGATGATCTGTGTCAATAAATTCTAAGCAGATATCCCCGTGTTGCTGATGATCACGTAGAAAATGATGTCGTATCTCTATGTACTTTGTGCGTGAGTGACAAATAGGGTTCTTAGTCAGATTTATAGTGCTAGTGTTGTCACAATATATAGGAATCTTAGTGTAGTGCAGATTATAGTCTTCCAAGGTTTGTTTCATCCACAAAATTTGAGCACAGCAACGACCTGCAACGATATACTCAGCCTCAGTAGTTGATAATGCTACAGAATTTTGCTTTTTACTAAACCAGGAGACTAAGTCTTTTTCTAGGAAATGACACGTCCCGCTGGTACTTTTACGATCTACTTTGCATCCTGTAAAATCCGCATCCGAGTAACCTATCAGGTCAAAGGATTTGGTTTTTGGATACCATAAGCCGACTGTAGAAGTTTCTTTAAGGTATCGGAAGATACGCTTAACGGCACTTAGGTGTGATTCCTTAGGATTAGCCTGATAACGTGCACAAATGCAAACACTGAACATTATATCAGGACGACTAGCAGTTAAATATAATAAACTACCAATCATACCTCGATACTTACGCTGGTCGACAGGTTTGCCGCTTTCATCAGAATCAAGCTTTGTAGATGTAGCCATAGGAGTCCCGATTGGCTTTACGTTTTCGAAGTCATACTTTTTCAGTATGTCCTTCGTGTACTTAGCTTGGTTGATGAACGTTCCTTTTGAGTGCTGTTTGATCTGTAGTCCTAGGAAGAAGTTTAGCTCACCCATCATACTCATCTCAAATTCACTCTGCATACACTTAGCAAAATCTTGACAAAGTTTTTCGTTAGTAGAACCAAATATTATGTCATCTACATAAATTTGCACAAGGAGAATATCATCATTCAAAGATTTGATAAACAAGGTAGTATCAACTTTTCCATTTGAAAAACCATTATCAAGTAAGAAGGCACTTAGACGTTCATACCAAGCACGAGGTGCTTGTTTGAGTCCATATAGTGCTTTCTTAAGCTTGAAGACGTGATCAGGTTTTTGAAAATCTTCAAAACCAGGGGGTTATTTCACAAAAACTTCCTCTTTTAAAAAACCGTTTAAAAATGCACTTTTTACGTCCATTTGAAATAATTTAAAATTATTAAAGCATGTAAATGCACAAAATATGCGGATGGCTTCTAATCTAGCAACAGGAGCATAAGTCTTATCGTAATCAATTTCTTCTTCTCGATTATAACCTTGTGCCACTAGACGTGCTTTGTTGCGTAGAACTTGTCCATCTTCACTGAGTTTATTTCGGAACACCCATTTGGTACCAATTATCGATTGACCAATAGGTTTAGGAACGAGTTCCCAAACTTGGTTTCTCTCAAATTGATTTAGTTCCTCTTGTATGGCATGAATCCAAAACTCATCAGAAAAAGCATCATCTATATTCTTAGGTTCTATTTGAGAAATGAATGCTACATTTGCTGCTATATCAGAATCTTTAAGAGAGGAACGTGTACTTAAACCTTTAGATACATCACCTATAATGAGTGTTTCTGGATGATCTGGCAAGAATTTTAATGAATCAAACTTTTGGGTCAGATCTTCCACAGAACTCTTCTTAGTCTTTGCATGTGTATCTTCATCATCACTGTCGCTAGATCTGTGACTATTCAGCTTATCAAAAGTAACATTAATATATTCTTCAACAATCATAGATCTTTTATTAAAAATTCTATATCCCTTACTCTTAGCAGCATATCTGAGAAATATCCCTTCATCTGCTTTAGAGTCGAACTTTCCCAAGTTATCCTTGGTGTTCAGGATAAAATAGCGACATCCAAAAACTTTAAATTAAGAAATGTTTAGAATCCTTCCAAACCAAAGCTCATATGGTGTTTTCTTCGAGATTGGTCGAATTAACACCCTATTCAAAACATGACAGGCTGTACTAACAGCTTCTGCCCAAAAATACTTAGGAAGATTATGCTGATTCAGCATGACTCTAGCCATTTCACTTAGAGTACGATTCTTTCGCTCCACAACACCATTCTGTTGGGGAGTTCTAGGACAAGAAAATTCATGATAATATCCACTATCATCACAAAACTTTTTGAAATCAGAATTTACGAACTCGCCACCATGATCACTTCGGATACGAGTAATCATGAAGCCTTTTTCGTTTTGTACCTTTTTGCAAAATATTTGAAATTCAAAAATAGCATCACTTTTGTTTGATAAAAAGTAAACCCAAGTAAATCGAGAGAAATTATCAACAATAACAAAAGCGTAGAGCTTACCGCCAAGACTAGCGACTCTACTAGGTCCAAATAAATCCATATGAATTAACTGCAAAGGTCTGGAAGTACTTACAGCGTTGATGGATTTAAAAGTGGATCTATGTGCTTTGTTCTTTTCACAGTCAACACATACCATATCTCTCTTGAATGGAATTTCAGGGAGTCCTTTTACCAACTTTTTAGTACTGAGTCGTGAGATAGTATCCATATTTGCATGTCCTAGTCTCATGTGCCATAGCCAGCTTTTATCTAGATTAGCTACTAGGCATCTACCTGCATTATTAGTATTCTCCAAAAAGAAAACATAAATATTGTCTTCTCTAATCCCTTTATATACGGGATCACCAGATGACATACCATATATGGTACATTTATCTTTCACAAAATTGATACCATAACCGTTATCAGCCAAATGACTTATGCTCAGTAGGTTATGTTTCAATTCTGTTACTAGACAAACGTCTTTTATTACTGGATAAGGAGAAATACCTACAGTACCATTACCAATAATATCACCTCTCAAATTATTTCCGAAGGAGACATATCCTTCTTTCTTCATCGATAGCGTAGCGAACAAAGATGTATCACCGGTCATGTGTCGCGATCATCCGCTATCGAGGATCCATTTGCTTTTAGCATGAGAGGGTTGAGGATCCACCTACAAGACAAGTAGATGAATCCTTTGGTACCCATTTACTGAAGGGTCCATTCTGATTAGTTTTAGGCCTCCAAAATAAAGTGTGATTGTCAACAAGCTTCCTTGCCAAACAATACTGTGATATGTGTCCATGCGTGCCACAATAAGTGCAAGTAAGTTTAGAATCAGATGTGGTCAAAACTGTGTTTACATGCTTGTTTGGTTTCTTGGAAAACCTATAAGTGAAAGCATGGTGATAGTCGTGTTTCTTCTGTGCTTTCTTATTTTTAGTCCTCTTAGGTGTATGCTTAGCATTAGGACTAAACTTAGGCTGTGTCACAGGTATTGCCTGTTTGCCTAACTTGATTTCTAACTTTTTAGAAATCGCAATAGACTCTTCATATCTAGCAGTCATATCTGTGAGTCTTTGTTTTGTTACTAAGTGCTTCTTCTTCTCTATGTCATATAATTCTTGCATCTTGACATAGTCTCTTTCTTTCTTTTCAATCTTGAGGATAGCCTCAAGATAGTCTACCTTGAGTTTGGCTATCTCTTTCGTGTTACCGGTAGTAGACGTCTCTTTAATATCTTCAATAAGATTGGACAGTCTAGCTAACTCGGTTGTGTATGCCTTAATCTCTTTTCGAGATTACTTATACTTGTCAAGCACAGTTTTGTGATCTTCAAGTAATTCGCTAAAGGCATTTTCTAATTCATCGAAAGTAAAATCATCATATAGAGGGTTTGAAGATACCTTATCAAATGCCATAAGACAGATATTGGCATTACCGCAGGGTTTGTCTTCTTCTTCTTCTGTATCACTGGCATCACTTTCATGCCAGATGCTTGTGTTGGCATACTTTCGACCGGTTGTTACTTTTCTGCTTGATCTTGATCTATCATAAGGACTGCTTTTCTTTGAAGTTGGACAGTCCTTCTTCATGTGCCCCGTCTTCTTGCATCCAAAGCAAATAGTTTCATCTTCATTGCTTTCTTGGACATCTCTCTTCCTTCTGCTTGACTTCTCAAACTTTAGGAATTTTCTGAAATTCTTCACAAGTAGGGCTTGTTCATCACCACTTGATGATTCTTCATCAGAGTCATTGCATGTTAATTTTTTTGCTTGAGCTTTGAAAGCAATAGATTTTTCTTTTGGTGTTGCTTCTTCAAACTCTTGCAAATCAAGTTCATGGGTCATGAGCTTGCCCATCAGTGTTTCCAAGGACATAGTGGTGAGATCGTTTCCTTCAATAATTGCTGTGGCTTTTGGATTCCAGTTCTTGGTTAGAGCCCGCAGCACTTTTCTGATCTTCTCATGATTGCTGTAATTCTTGCCAAGAGATTGCAGAGGATTAGTTATATCAAGGAAACGAATAAACATCTGTATAATTGACTCACCGGGTTTCATCTTGAAAGATTCATATTCCTGTGTTAGTCTACTAATTTTGGATTCTTTCACTTGGAAAGTACCTTCATGAGTTACCTCAAGAAGTTTCCAAATTTCGTGAGACGTCTTACAGGTTGAAACTCTGTTGAACTCCGTTTTGTCAATTGCACAGAATAGTGCATTGATGGCACGAGCATCTAGACTAGCCTTAGCTTTTTTTAGCTTCAGTTTATTTGTCATGAGGCTTGTCTACAAGATGGCCTTCAATCATTATGGGTGCTGGTTTCTTATAACCATCAATGACTATAGACCAAAGATCAAAGTCAAGAGATTTTAAGAAGAAAGTCATCCGTGTTTTCTAATAGGTATAATTAGTACCATCAAAAAGTGTGGGTCTATTTTTGGATTGCCCTTCACCGTTGAATATTGATTTCACGGCTGCCATATATATACTCTCTGAGGTTTTGTTATATAAGAATATAACCTGCTCTGATACCAATTGTAGGACCGTTGAGCACCTCTAGAGGGGGGGTGAATAGAGTGTGTGTGTGCAGCAGAAAATAATCACCAATTTAAAAATTAACTAAGGCAGAAATAAGAGACAGTAAATAAATGCAGCAAGAGATAGAGAGATCAAACTCAGTGACACATCGATGTATACTGGTATCCCTCTGAGAGGACTAATCCAGTCTCGAGTACTCTTGCTCGATGTTAATCTACTATGGCACAAGCTAAATGAGAGCTTACAGTCTCTTACAACACCGTGCTTGATGACAAGTGCACGACCGACTTCACAACACCGTGCTTAGTGACAAGCGCACGACCGAATCCACAACAGGATAGTTTCTGAACTTGGAACGACCTCTTTACAACTCTTGAATACCAAAAACTCTAAATCAACATAGATATTACTGGCTTTTGGCTAAGAGATGTATAGGTATAATTTGAAAGCTTTAGAACATTTTGAAAACACTTGAAGAGTAGAGAAGAGAAGATGAAGAATGAATGAGTGATTTGAAATGAAAATTTTTCTTCTATTTATAGGTGTTTTCTGGGACCGAACTCGGACAGAGTTCGGGCAGAGTTCTGATGCAAATATTTCGCATAGAGACGTTGCTCGCAGATTTCGAGGCAACTAACATTTGAATTCAAATTGACCGAACTCGGGCAGAGTTCGGACCGAACTCGGGTCGAACTCAATTTTGAGTTCTGTCAAGGATTTTTCAAAATATTTATCAAAACAGTTTGTAAGAAAGTATTTTGGAATATTTTGTAAAAGATGTATAAATGAAAATGGGTAGGCTTTTTGGAAATGTGGACTGGGATAACCCTAAGCCAGTATTACCAAGTTGATTTTACAAAATAAACCCTAGACTCAATAAAATGTAAAAATACAGAATAAAATATAAAATGAGTCAGCTTCAGATTTGATGATGTCTATGCTTTGTTGATGCAGTACAACGCCCGTTGATATTGATTTCATATCCCCTGAAATAATTAGCAGCAGTTTGTATATTTTGTGTATTGACTTAAGTGCATGTTGATTATCGAAATCGGGTGTGACCATGGAATGGGCCAACAATGACATGAATTGTCTGGCCCGAAACATAATGGCGAGTCTTCTGGATGGCGAACACCAAAGCCAAATACTCTTTTTCAAAGGGGTTGTATCGGTGTTCATTCCCGATCATTGTTCTACTAAGGTAGTAGATAGCTTGCTCGTAACCTGCATTGTTGTTCTGAGCCAACAAAGCGCCGACGGAATGATCCATGGCACGGACGTAGAGGAGAAATGGTTTGTCTGCGACGGATGCCACCAGGACTGGAGGGCTCGTTAGGTAAGCTTTGATATCATCAAAAGCTTTCTAACATTCTTCTATCCAGATGTAGGAGACTTCCTTCTTCATGAGCTGGGTGAAGGGTTGGCACTTTTTGAAAAGGTTCGCTATAAACCTTTGGATGTATGCCAGATGCCCCTGCAGGCCTCGAAGTTCTCGGAGGTTCTTCGGAGGGTCCATGTCAAGGATGGCTTTGGTCTTCCCGGGGTCGACATGAATGTCTTTTGCCGTAATAATGAAGCCCAAGAACTTTCCGCTAGAATCGCCAAGGAAGGATTTAGCGGGGCTTATCTTGAGTTGATGCACTCGCATGAGATCGAAGACTGTCTTTAGGTCTTGTAGGTGATCACCTTTGAGACGGCTTTTGACAGCGATATCAACAATATAGCACTTAACTGTTTTACGTAGATTTTGATGGAAGATGGTACTCATAGCCCGTTGGTATGTAGCACCAGCGTTCTTCAAGCCAAAGGGCATCACTGTGTAGCTGAAAACCCCTTTCGGTGTCCTGAATGACGTGTATTTTACGTCATCGGGGAACATCTTGATCTGGTTGTAGTCCGAGTACCCGTCCATAAAAGACATGCGTTCGAATCCACATGTATTGTCGATAATCACGTTAGTGATTGGAAGCGAGAATTCGTCCTTGGGGCAAGCAGTATTGCGATCTCTGAAGTCGATGCAGACCCGTATCTTCCCATTCTTCTTGGTGAAAGGGACGACATTGGCCACCCAATCTGGATGCTGCTCTGCACGAATGAACCCACTGCTCAAGAGTTTATCCACCTCTTGATCGATAGCGTTCAAGATGTCAGGACAAAAACGTCGTTGTTGTTTCTTTATCGGCTTAGCATCAGGTAAGATGTTAAGCCTATGTATCGCAATATGGGGATCAAGTCCCGGCATATCTTCGTAGCTCCAGGCGAAGACGTCAATATATTCTTTGGCCAATTGGACTAAAGACTCCCGGTCTTTTCCCTTTAGGCTCTTGCTGATGAAGATAGGTTTGGAAGGAGATCCATCCCCAAGGTCAATCTGCTCGACTTCGTCTTCGGTAGGGGGTTCGCATAATTCAAAACGAGACTCCCACTGTGCCCCTAGGCATTGAGCCTAAGGTTCTTCTTCGAAGAATTTCGGCGTTTGGTCTTCGCCTTCATCCTTTTGAGATTGTGTAGATGCCATGTTGACTGATAGCACCTTCCTGAAGACTGAGCCAATACTGGTATCGGAATCCCAAGTTGACGCTTCAGATGAATGAAAGTGCTCAATTTCTTCTGCCTCCTAACTCTTTGGAGTTGTCGGCGGCATGACATAGCCCACCCCCCGTTGAGTACGATGATAGTAGTCCTGCAACTTTTCTTTAGGTGTTGGGAGCCGGAGGGGAAGACGCCGGCCTTTTTCGTAGTTCAGGCCTTTGTTGCTTTTCAGATCGTAGTCCATCTTTTGGATGAGGTACTTTGCCTTGTTCATGTACCGATAGTTTGTATTCTGCCGGTATCTGGTTCTGGCTCGAGTGGCGGGAGGTCTTGAATGACGCTCGACTTTGCCGAAGATGATGGGTTCTTCGTCCCGATTCCGCGGGAGAACTATAAAACAGACTCCTTGGGATGGGACTACTCGATTTACATGATTGACGGTCGTTATTTGTGTTTGTAACGACCGTAGAGCGTTATCTAATGTATATATGACATTCCAATATGGAAGACTAGAATAATTGAAAGACACTCTATTATTGATAAAATACGAGATTTTGTCCCGTGGAATTACAATGTCAAGAGAAGGTGCATCTATATCAGCAGATATGTATTCCCCTAACTCTTCATTTGTGAGCACTGGGGCTGGTTCGGGAGAGCCTACCGCAGATTTGACCTTGGGGTCCGAGAGGGCTATATGGGCCTTCTCTTGCAGCTTGAGTGAGGCGGACGATTGCGGAGGCTTGCCTTTAAGACGCACCTTCAGAGGTGCCTCCAATGCGCCTTCGATAACAGGTGCCTTCCCCTGTAGTTTTGCTACCAGGGAAGCCGACGTTTGAGGTAGTTTTTTCTTGAGTCGTATCTTCAAAGGAGCTTCAGTGGGTGTTCTACCTAGAGAAGTCGGTGCTTTTCCAGGTAGCTTGATCGCCATAGGAGGCAGCATCTGGGGCAATTTTCCCTTGAGACGAATTTTTAAAGGAGCGTCGGGAATCATCTCTGGCTCCATGTCTGGCTCTGCCGCCATATCTGCTTCATCATCAGCATCATTGGCTTCCCCTTCATCGAGCGACTTATACAAGCTAGCATCGGTGAAGTAGGCTTCGACCCCCTTGAAAGGGTCGATGTTAGCGAACTCTGTCCGGATGATGTCGTTAGTGGACACGTACTTCAAACATTGGTGGAGTGTAGATGGCACCACCATGTACTCGTGCAGCCACGGGCGACCCAGCAGGAGGTTGTAGTTGACGTCGGCGTCCACGACATAGCAAGTCACTTCGGTTCGGAGATTACAGATATGACATTTTAGTCGGATTTTGCCCAGCGGTTCACTTTTGCTGGCATTAAAACCGCTGATTGTAGTGTTGGAAGGCGCCAGATGGTACATCGGGATCCCCAGTATTGAGATCAGAGTCCTAGGGATGATGCTGAGGGAAGACCCTGGATCAATCTGAATTCGTTTCACCTTGACGGAGCCTACATACCCTGTGTAATACAGTGGCCTGTTGTGCCGGTTGTACTTGAGTAGCATGTCTTGTTGGGTGAAGGTTATGTTGGGGATGACCTCGTCTGCACAATGGCAGTGTGCACATATTGTTGGGAGGTCCTCAGGCTGCTTAACCTGACTGATAAAGGACTCAGCATCCTTCAAGGCTTCACAAAGAGCTTCACGGGTGTCTTTGGAATAACGAAGAAGCTCAAACAGAGATAGGTGGACAGGGGTACCGGCAAGCTGTGCCAGTATGTCGAAGTTGTGGGGCTTGGCTAGTCCCGAAGCATTTTCTCATCGCAAAGGCTTGTCGAAACGGGCCTCTACGTGCTTCTGTTTATTGGCTGCTGGAGGTCTGGATGGGCCCTCTTCCTGGGCAGTAGGGGCGGTGCATGGAGGCACCACCTCGACAGCAGCTTCGTCGAGTTGGGCGTTCTGCTGTGAACGCATTTGTACAGGAAGTGCCTCTTTCGCGGAGGAAGAGACCATGCGACAAGACTTGATCTTTCTGTCCTTGGTTTTGGAGGTTGAACGTACCCCCGATTGAGTAACTTTGGAGACGAGTTCTGGGTGAACCCATAAGACCTCTCCCCGAGATATGGTGAGTGAGATGAGTCCACTCACATTGTCACGGTAGGAGGTAGGTTGACCACCTCAATTATCATCTTCGGGATGGGGACGACGCCATCTTGTGCTGTGGTTGGCGGCAAGGTACCGAATTAGAGCGACACTAGATTGGCCGAGACTGTCTTCTTCTCGTAATCGATGGAGATGACATTCGTATTGATCATGCGCTAGATGTATTTCTTGAGGACGTAGCAGTCCTGAGTTGGATATCCGACAAACCGATGGTAGTGACAGTACCTCGGATTGTCAACTCTCCCAACCTCATCGGGACACTTCGGGTCTGGTAACTTAATCTTGTCACCCTGCTTCAACATCTCGAAGAGTTGCAAGGTGTCTTCATCATTGAAAGAATAGACCTCCTTTGGCCTCGGTGCAAGCGGAGGCTTCTGAGTAGGTGCTTGCGCGCCTTTAGAGGCATTGACAGTCAACGCCTGATTCTCCTTCGTCTCGCGTCCAGGGTTGCTGGCAGCAGGCCGTTTTTCCTTGTCTTCAAAGACAGGGAAACTGACTCCCAGAAGGCGAGCATTGCATGCCTTTTTTCAGCTGCTTCGGCTTCAATAATCAATAAACTCCATTCGAAAGTAGGAGTGGAGTTGAGCCAGAGCTTAACCGCAGGAAGCATGTTCATGCTGCAGGAGAAGAGGAATGCATGTTCTGGCATATCCGGGGGCAGTCTGAAGCAGGCTTGTTTGAACCGTTCGATGAATGCTCGAACTATTTCTTTTTCCTTCTGACGTACCTCTATAAGGGACGCCATCGTCATGTCTTTCCCTCCATCATAGAAACGATCGAGGAAGAGGCGCGTCAAGTCATCGAAGGAGGATATGGAATTGTCAGGAAGACTGCAGTACCAGTCGTAGGCCACTCCTTTCAATGCCCCGACAAACAGGCTGGTGAGTAGTGCGTCTTCCTTCGGAAGATGCCCCGTTTAAGTCTGGAAGTATGTCAGATAACGGCGTGGAGAGTTGTTCCCGTCGTATGGTGTAAATGTTTGTGGTTTATACTTGGAAGGATAAACCACTTTGTTCCATTCGAGGGGGTATGGTTGTGGGATCCCCATCTTCTGGCGCTCCT
The DNA here is from genome assembly GCA_029216955.1 of Iris pallida. NCBI lineage: Eukaryota > Viridiplantae > Streptophyta > Magnoliopsida > Asparagales > Iridaceae > Iris > Iris pallida. Next base: position 3,191,145 of record JANAVB010024997.1, read on the forward strand.
CCTGTCTGTTCTTTGACTAGAAGTGCTCACGCAAGTCCCTGATCATCTCAACCATATCTTCCGTGGAGCTGGGAGTCAGAGAAGGTAGTACAGTCTGGAGTTGTACATTCAAAGGTTCCGACACTCGCGGTGCTTCACGGCAATCGGTATTCAAGGATGTCCGCTGAAGGGGCACACTTGATTTCCCGTTGACTCCTGGGTCAGGATTAGTGGAAGGTGCCCTAGCCAAGGCTGACCGTATCTCAAATATTGCTTGAGTCAGTGTTTGTATAGAGGCAAAAAGGATTTTGAGTCCTCCCTCCAAAGTATCCAAGCGCTGAACAAGGTCTGCTGGTGGAGCATCTGACTCCGTATCACCACCCCCCGTCATATATACTGTCATGACATGACTGGAAGTGGATGGATCGGTTGAAGCTTCGCTTTCAGCCTCGCTCTCTTGTAGAAGATGAGCTTCTCCTGGAGCTTTATCCTGGCTACCCTCAGTTATGCTCTGGAGGATATCTTCGTCTTCGGAAGGAGAATCAACAAGGGCCTGACTACCCCCAGCTTTGTTCTGGAGGATGTCTTCATCTTCGGAATGAAGATCAACAAGGACTTGACTACCCCCAGCTTCCTTCGAGATCTTCTTTCTCCCCTGGGTGCCTTCAAACACTCCTGAGGACGGGACAGTCGTTTTGGTTTTCCTCGACTAGCTCTTGGATGAGGACGAGGTCGAGGAGTTGCCAGTCGCCTTTCGGATTGACGAGGAGTTAGAGATTACATTGCAAGAAGCAACCTTTAGTTCTGGTTCCTCTTCAATCGACACCTTCTTTCCGAGGTGACGTTGGAGGGGTGTTGATAATTGCAGCCGCTGGAACACCGACTGCCTTTGTGGTGGGATTGCTGTCTTACAACAATAGTTGATGGTGACTACAACACAGGTATGCCCTGTGAGGGGCGCATTATGCTTGTCAGTCGACTCTCCTGATCGACGTTTGTGAATGATCATATTACACAAATCATTAGAGGAGAGTGCCACCTACATACCCCGATCAGGCGCATAGCAAGGCCAAGCGCCGGGGTGGTCAAGTGAATGTTGCACCCCCTGATCCGGCGCAAAAGATGCACCTAGATCAATAGTGGGGGAGCAAGATTTAGAGTGGCTTAAACCAGCCTCAAACGCACAACCAATATAGGCGCAGGGGTTCAAGACCACTGAGTTTGCCTCGAACGGCTTGGTTGAAAGCGCAGAGGATGCGTCCAAGCAGAACGAGGTCTTTGAAGGTTGGCTCATTGGCGGCACAAAAGCACCCGAGTTAACCTTGTACAGTTTACCATCGGTTGCACGCATGATTATGAGCGCATGCCTCTAACTTACTGTTAGCATAGCACGTTCGAGGCGCATGGCCCGTACTGCCTTGGACTTCTTCGTACCAGCCCGTTGGGGTGCATAGTACTCAGAGTCTAAATTCTCCTATCCACGACAGCGAGTGAGTTTGTCAAAGACATAAGCCTTCTGCGACGCACCAAAGTTAATGCGCAGGGCGTTAGATGCACCCCTGTTTCGTCGACGCATCTTCCTTGTCTGAGAAGGAGATGGTTGGGGAATGTGGTCAGCCCCATGTTTCCCCGAGAGATGTGCTGCACTCGCAGGCGCATCCTGGCTGCTGAGGACGTCAGCGGGAAGGGTAGGCTGCATTGGCGCACCCCCTTCGGTGATGGTGCCAGGGGCCGCGACCATGCGCACCCAGACTTGGCGAGTCTTTTTCGGCTTTAGCAGCCGCTTCGAAGGACTTGCGCAGCCTTCAGAGATGAACTCCTCATACGCATGTTGATTGAGGCGTACGACCAGTATCTTGTGGGAGAAGCCCACCTTCATATCGTCAGGTTGCGACACAGTTTTCTCAGCGGAGGAGAAAGAGGTCCCCAGCAGAGTCGCCAGCTTGTTTGCCATTAAAATCTTTGAATTGCAATTTTAGTTACAAACAGAACAGTATTACAATGTAGGACTTCGATGTAGTCCTAGGAGTACACTTTTGTTTTTATCTGGGTCCTATATCGATGGAGCGAGTGGTAATGCGTTGACTCCGTTGACGATCTGACGATGGTTTTCGGTTCTCTGAAGGTCTGGATTGCTCTGGATGTCGGAGCTTACGGAGGGAAAGAAAACGTTGAGTGTCTCTTCCGATCTCTGTGGGTGATAACTCTGATGCTCTGGTTACGTCTGTCTTTGACTGTGCGTCTCTGTATGTCGGTTTGTGTATGGAAGAAGGAAATGATTCCTCTCTATTTACAAGCAGCAGGTTGGGCTGCTCAGACGTACACATGTAGGATGCGCTTTGTTCGTGGGAACGCCACATGGCTGACACTGACGGAAGGAGGGCACATGGATGATGCGCCATGATCTGTGGGTTGAATCCTTCATGCTGTATTTGTGGCTGGCACGTGGCAGTGGAGAGGATCTTTCGGTTGCTGAGATCTTGGGTGGTTAGCACCCCTTCATAGGTTGAATTGAGTCAAAGGACACGTGGCGCATGTCCGTAGCTCAAAGATCTTGGATTTGGTGGAGGGCGATCTGACAGAATACGCCTGAGATTGGGCACATAAGAAGACTTTGGCTCGTAACCTTCAGGAGTCACGAACCGGTCTGAGCGCACGGCTTTTGAGATGCATGTGAGTCTTCGGGCGCATGACTGCGGAGGCGCATGCGAATGGTCGATCGGCTACGTGGCTTGTAACCTCCAGGGAGTGTAATAATGACGCTGACGTCAGCGACGCTTCATTTTTTGTAAAAGCTGTTACTGCTCTGTCATCGAGGCATGGTTGCTATCGTGTCAGACTTCAGCATTTAATGTTCTTTGACGGGTGATGGGCCTTTGAGTGGGCGCATTGATCTGCATTCCCCTAGGCGTATAGGGTTGCATGGGGCGCATCCTTATGAGGCACTTGGTGCTGATGGGCACGTCTATATGATGCGCTGTCTGACCGGCGTATCTGTTTACATGACGCATCTTCATTAGTCCAACTGTTGAATTTTTTGAGTGCTTTAAATAGCCGTTTTGACTTGGCTAAATTCGAAGAGGAAAATTCATCATCGTAAATGCAAGTTCATTGCATTAACTTCAGGAAGGTTGTCACTTGGTGCATGGGTTTGATTTGCCCTGGCCTATAAATAGCAACAATTTGAGAGAGTTTTTGTTGTCTCTCCCTTGACTTCTCGACGAAGATGAACTTCTTTTCTCGAGTTCGTTCTATTGCCAAGACGCTCCCCAGGGTGAAGATGCTTTGAGTCATCTTCGTATGCACTCATGAAGGTGACTGTTACATCCAAAAGTCAGGATCGCGGGCTTCCGAAGCAGGTCCAAGGTGCCAATTGCATCCAAAGATCGGGATGCTCGAGTCCCGTCTCCGTTATGTCGGAAGAGCCGCAGATCGAAATTGCGGTGCTCTCCTCTTCCTTGGGCTTTGGAGAGCTCTTCCGCCAGCTAGAGTGGGGTTGATCACCCGCTCTTATTATGCTCAAAGCTGCTCTTTTATCCACAGTACTTGATCGGGTCGAAGTAGAGCGCATATGCTGAGTGATGCGCCAAACTGAGGCGCTGAAGAGACGCGCCTGACTGAGATGCTGAAAGAGATGCGCCTGACTGAGACGCTGAAAGAGACGCGCCTGACTGAGACGCTGAAGAGATGCGCCTGACGGAGGATGCGCCTGACAGGGGACACATGGCAGTTTACTGTGCCTGGCTGTAGTCTTATGATCTTTCTTTTTTGTAGAATTTCTTCTTTGTAAAGCCTTTCTTTAAACATATAATAGACTTTTATATCAAATAAAAATCTTCTTTTGATGTCTATACTTTTGATGTCCTTTGCTATGCCAAGTACTTCGTTTGACCTCCCTAGCGCATGTAGTGTTAAGAGCATAGGAATTTTGGCTTGTAGATGCGCCTGAAATTTTATGCTTCTACAAATCCAAGTCAAACTAGGTCAAACTGGATCAAAGATTGACTTACAATTGACTTTTGGTCAACTGGTCAACCTTGGTCAACTCTAGGTCAACCCTAGGTCAAACTAGGCTAATGTTGACCAACTGTTGACTTTCAGTCAACTGGTCAACTCTGGTTTGGTTTTGGGTCAATTCTAGTCACTTTTAGGCTATATTTGACTTTCGGTTGACTTTAGTTGACTTTTGGTCAAAACGGTCAACCGAGGTCAAAACTAGTCTAAGAGCACTAATCCTAACCATTACCAACCAAGACAACCAATTTCTAACCATATCCTAACACCTTAGACTCATACCTTAGCTTCTAGGTAATTACCTTAACCTTACCTATTACTCTTCACAAAGTATTCCCAATACCTTGCCCCGATACATAGGCAACCCTTCCTAACCTTGGTAGACTGACCTAGGCTTCTTAGAGTAGCAAGACACTAACCTATCTAGATATTACCAACCCAAAAATCTAGGTATCTATCCCATCCAGTCCATCTTATCTCTATGTTGGTCACTCTCAAAATTACCTTAAAGTATCATGAGACACCCTATGGTATCTTGAGATACCACTCTCCTAACACTATCCAACCATACTAGCTCTATTAGGATACTAACTTATCTAGTACACTCACTAAACACACCCCACTAGGTCCACAACTCTCAGATCTAACATCTCGTATCCTAACTTATACTAACATATAAGCTAATATCTACTAACAATCCTAACTAACAAATATCTAACAACTTGGTAGAACTCTATCTAACAAGGGCTAACTAATATAGAAAAATGGCTAAGTGGAAGGGGGCTAATTTCTAAAGGAAACAGGGGATTAAATGGATTGAAACTAAAGGCTTAAAAGCTTAAAAAGCTGTCAATAAGCTGCTGCTGAAAAGCTGCTGCTTATTGTACTGCTTATGCTGCTGCTTATGCTCACTGCTTGCAGAAACTGCTGCTGCTGCTTATAGAAGCTGCTGCTGCTGCCGCAAGCTGCTGCTGCTTTTTTCTGCTTTTGCTTTTTGCTTATCAATCTCTTATATATATATATATATATATATATATATATAAAAGAAATATATAAAAAAAAAAATATATATATATATATATAAGAAAAAAAAATACTTGTATATATATTATGATACATGGAGAAAAATGTAATGATAAGCAATAACACATCTCTAACATATAAAAATCTAATATTAAAACATATATTAAATTATTTAAACACAAGTGTCCAATATTGGGGGTTTTCTATATGGACACAAAGCACAACAAGGACATTCCTAATAGCTCTAAATGGACACAAATGGAGACACAACCATGGAGGTCATTCCTATGGGTTCAAAATAATCTTATATGCATATAGGATTGAAATAGAGAGTAGATTTTACCTTCCGGGAGGTGAAATCCAAAGAAACTCCTTCTGATACGGCACCGACAGGAAGGGATCTCCAAATGGACATGAACCAAAGCCAAATCCTCCCAAACTTGGCTAGCACCCGCTCTTCATGGAGTAGAAAAGAAATGAAGAAGATTTGGTGGTAGAAAGGATTGATTTGGAGATGAAATCAATGGAGGTTCCTCTCAAATTTGGGGAAGAACAAGAGAGAGAAATTTATGGATAATAACAAATGAGAAGTGACTCATTCCCCCCCCCTCTAGTGGCCGGCCAAGAATGCTAGGTGTCCCCCTATTATGTAAAGTCTAAAATACCCCCCCCCCATGACTCCTATTGATTTAATTTAAATTAGGGTTTTGGTTTGAGGCTAAATTAGTCTAGTTCAAGTCTTTAATTAATCCAACCTAGTCATGAATATTTAGTCTAACTATACTAACTAAATTATTGTCATATGGGCCATGTCTAACTAATGAGTGAAAAATACTTTTCAAAATTGAGTTAAAATTCGAACCCAACTCAAATAATCCCAAAATAATATCATAAATAATAAAATAATTCTAAAATTATTCTAAAGTGAAAAATAACTAAAATACCCCTGTTCTTGAAAACTGGGGGTGACAAATCTATCCACCTTAAAAAAAATTTGTCTTCGAAATTAAAACAAGCAATCACAGGAAACACATGCAGAAAACAATCCCATTCAAATACTTTTCAAAAATCACCAAAAAAAATTTTCTTTGAGGCACATCAAACACTTGTAAAGAAAAACTGATACGTGTCCGATACGGACACGAAACCAATACCTATCAAAAGTCAAAATTTACAATCACCAATGCAATAAATATCAAAATAATTTAAAGAGGTCAATTAACCAAAATACCCTTAGACCAGAAATGACATTAAAACATCCTAATCACATGGTTAGGCTCTAGGTCAAGCAGTTTCTAGGGTTTTACTAGCAACACATCAAAATCACAAGTCATGACTTTAATATTTTTAAAATAATAATAATAAAAAACTCCAAAATCACATCATGATTTAAATGTCAATAAATAAATGATTAAAATTACAAAAGTCAAAATTATCCCCAATTTAAAATCATGCAGTTCGAGAATCATATACGTCTGTCCAAAATCATGATACTCAGAATCTTCGTCATGCTAGTGAGCAAGGCTACGATATTCACAGAGTCCTCGACTAAGGTACATACCTCTAGAATTATGGTATTTAAAATTTTCGTATTGTCGCATGTTTGGCCGCGAAAACCTTAAATTCTCACACCCGAGAAATACGCTAATAATCCGACTATATGTCCTCACTATGCCTGCTAACATGACCATGGAAGACTCTAAAATCCCATAATCGAGACGACCTAGCCCATACGACTTATCTCAGGAAAAAAATCAAAATCATATCACAAGAATAACATAACAAAATTGATCAATTAACAAGGAACAAATAGAATCGAATTTCAAGACAGTTATAAGGAGGCAAATGAGGAAATAGAATCGAAAGATTGGAACCTGCAATCTGCCCTGCTACTGCCTGTGTGTCCTCGATTGTCATAGCAAAAGCTTGCCCCTGCTGGCCTTTCCTAGCCTGTTGCACTCTGTCCTGGCCTCCTCGGATTCCACGAACGTGACAATCCTTCAGCTGGTGGTCGGGCGCTCCACAGTATAGACATACGCCCAACCTCTTCCTACAGGCCTCCCGACTGTGCCCCGGCTTCCCGCAAAAGCCTCACGAAGTAGTCTGCCGCTGGTCCTGTCCCTGGTGCTGTGGGCACGTGCTGGCGCCTACTGAATCTGTAACTGAGGCTGCAGCTGAATCTGCCTCTGCTAGAAGTAAGGGCGCTTTGTCGACCCCACACTAGAGCTCGCACCAAGAACATCGTTGCCCCTCTTCAGCTTGAGGCCAAAGTCCTCCTCTGCTATCTGCGCCTCCATCAGTATCTGCTCGAAGGTCGCATCTCGTCGCCCGAAAGTACGAGTGTGAACCGCATAAATAAGGCCCCTCCGAAACTTGCGGGCCTTATACCCCTCATTCTAGATCAGATCTGGTGCAAACCTACTCAGACGGAAGAATTTCGCTGCATACTAGTCCACCGAATAGTTACACTGCACCAATCCGATGAACTGGCCCTCCAGAGCTGTCAGAGCCACATCGGGGTAGAACTTCTCCTTAAAGAGCCGCCTGAAGTTCTTCCATGTCAAACCCCTACCGATGTACGAGGATCCGTACGAAACCAAGTCAAGGCGATATCGAAAAATTGACTCACCGCAGACGTCGCCCAAAGCCCTTTCGGGACCTCTGCTAACTCCAGGCTCCACTGGACATCCTCCAACCAGTCATCCGCATACAGGATACCCTCGGTACCCTTGAAGTCCCTCGGATTCATCTTTCTAAAATCTAGACATGTGCCAGGCCTCCCCTGACCCTGCTGAACTGGGGCACCCTGAACTATACCCGAGACTACCCTCTCAACTGCTGCCAACGCCAGCTGGTGGGAGTTCTCCATGCTCTGTCGCAGCACCTCTGTCTGGCGTTAGGATGCATCAGTCTGATGCTGTTGTGCCTCTGCCTGGGCCCTCTGGGTCTGCATTATCTGCTGTAGAAGGGCCATCATCTGCTATACATCTGTCGCTAGCGGAGGTGACGGTAGAAGAGTCTCAGGAATGACTATGGACGGTCCCGCAGCTGGAGGTGGAAGACCTCCTGGAACCGTCGATGCTACTCCCGCTTGAAGGGCAGGAACTGAGGTGGCAACTCCCTCAACTGTAGCTCCCGTAGCTAGAGGTGGAGGTCCTACCGGATCTGGCCTATCTGGAACAGCACTAGGTCCTGCTGCCAGAGAGCGAGTAATTGTCATCCTGAGGATAGATAGAAACAAAGAATCAATATGGCACATGATAGGACTATCAAGGAAGGACAATTGAATTCAAATGCAAGAAGAGTTGTCATAGTAATCAAAAGATCAGAATTTTACTAAAATGTGATTGAGTAACTCCTATCATATCCTAGCTCTTATGTCCTAGTCGCAGGCTCGTAATTAGTACTCTAAGTCGAGCACCATTACAAGATCGTACTAATTGCGACATCGACCTGCATGGGCCACCACAAAAATGTGTCACGACCCGCACCCTGATTAGGGGAACGAGCACGTGGGTACGTCCAGCCTACGCCGCAGAATCGGCGGCAGAACGCTGTATATGTCGTCTATAAATACTATAACTAAACAGTATAAGGGTACATGTCATCTCCGTACGGAGGAATATAATATGGCATAACTCAATCACAGGATAAAACTAGGATAGATAGCACGAAATAGAAATGTGATAGAAGTGAAAATAGAAAATGAGTTCAGGATCCAACACAGCTCAGAGATATAAACAACATCACAGAGTCATAAAATATAATATAGAATACTATAGTCTAAAAATACTAGCGGGATCGCAGTCCAGGCAAACCTAACTAAGCTATACTACTCTGGGTGTGCAAAGTCTAGTGGCTAAACTAACAGGCCACAGTCCTAGACTAAGTCTCCATCTATCTCGACCCCATAGTAGGTCGAGCAGTCTGCCTCAGAATCATCTGTAATATATCAACGGTATCCTGTCAGGAAAATGAGCAAGTACAAACACTAACAGCAGTTCCATATGAATTGACAAATTCTATAAGAGACAATTATAATGAAATACAAGACAAAGATATAGGATGACTTGGGAGCTTTTCGGAAGCCGAGTTACAACCCATAAACCAAACAAGGACCAAGGTTGTAACCCTTCTCCCGAACAGAACTTAGCCTCCAATCAAGGTTTAGCATAAGATCATGTAGAACATGTGAGTAATGAATATCATAACATGGTGAGAAAAGTACTGAATGTAGAATTAAGTAGGATATATGATGTGATAAAGTAAATATAAAATGTGCCATGAATTATTAGAGCGTTATGTGATCGGCTTGGGAAAGTTACAGGACAGGCTATCTGATGGAACTGGGGATTCCCAGGACCCTTCCTTTGGTATGCGTATTGATCGATAGAAAGTTAAACAGATCTAATACGTGTTCTAACCTTTCATAGGCGGAAACTAGGATTCACGAATTATACCTGCGGCGGAAAGGAGACAAGTAATTCCTGGCAATCTCGAGCGGACGACCCCAAGATCTTCTGCACGTATTCCTTCCTCGAGTTGGACGTCGTGTGGGCGACGATCTCCCAACCTTTTCTTCTCCTTGGCAGCCCTCTCTTTTTCTCCTTACGTGAATCACGAATTTAGAGAAAGTTTCAGATTTCTGATCCGTAATATGGCGGCCAGAGAATAGAGGATATATATAGACTACGGTAGGGACTATGAGGAAAAATTAGGGTTAGACCTCCTAACGGATCTGGATATCCCGTGTTCAACCCAAACACACAATCCAGGCCCATTAACAATAGCTTGGTCTACTTATGAGCTATTGTTGTACTACCTCCCTAATCCCAAATTATGTTTGTGGGCTCCTTTTATTATATGCTCGTTTGGCTCCCCATGTTAAGATATCGTATGTCCGTCGATCAAATTAAGTTACTGACAACTATATTGATTCAACATCTTTTATCCTTAAGTAGTACCGCTCAACTTTATTTGTCATGTCGGATATAATCTACCTGCAGGGTTTACATGACAATCCTTATGAGCTCCTTAAGGGGACATTATCAACCCGATGTATCGGGACATGGATTCTATTTATAATCAACAGCTCATCATACATACAATGTTATTATCCAATTTATAGAGGTTGTTGATCCATAATGAATCTCACTCTTTTATGAGTCAAAATAATGCACACTGCATATATATGTCCGTTATTATATCCGGGTTAAGAGCGTAAGCATCCATAATAACAGAGGTGTTTGTTCTCTTATGTAGTCAGTACAAAAAGAACAACCTCAAGTGGTCCTGTTCAATACACACAAAGTGTACTAGTGTAAACCTATAGTCCAGATAGACTAATACCATATTACACTACAACCTTTCCAATAGATTATCCAAGTCCATCTAGGTTGTGAACTATTTATATACTCCATAAGGAACTGATAATATGATCTTCTGTGTGACACCACACACCATATTATCTACAATATAGAATATCAGACATTTGTATTAACACTTGCAACAAATACAATATGCAAACATTTGCCCATATGATTCTTATTCAAAATTTAAGGAAATAAGATTACTAAAAAAGTGATGCTTTTAGTATATAACCCTAACACTATCCACTTGGCCCGACAATCACATAAAAATCACTAAAAAGGGTCATACCGGCCAACCTGGATAACGAGCACAAGAAATAAGATCTCGCTACACCCTACGTGAGGTGAGAGTGGCGTAGGCACAAGAATATAGTGACAGGGTGGCTTTGATCACATAGCCCCTAATAATTCCCTATCCCCGAATAGTATAACGGATCCGGACATGACACGTCATGACACGGGATTCCCTAAGAGGGTAGCAAGTCCCCTTAGAAATCGGTGTCTATACAAGTACAGGGAACAAGACAGAAAATATACCAATATACCAAGAAAATCTAGGAACAACATCTTATGTCATGATCCAACATATACTAGTCCGTGAACCATCGTGTCTGGAAATCAAATAAGACACTACAACTGAATCGGATATAGCAGATATCAAGATAATAAAAACTATCAGTGAATGTACTCACCTGTGGTCCTGAGCTGATAAGGTGAACAGATGCTCAGAGTAATCAAAGACCTAAAGATGAGATACTATAAGTCAAAACAGGGTTTAATAATAAAAGGGAAACTAATTAAGTCATGATATACAAGTCTAAGTCAAACTAGGTCAAACTAGGTCATACTAGGTCATACTAGATCATACTATGTTATAATAGGTTACAGGAAGTCAATCCAAGTCAAACTAAGTCAAACTGGGTCAAAGGTTGACTTACAGTTGACTTTTGGTCAACTGGTTAACCCTGGTCAACCCTAGGTCAAGCTAGGCTAACGTTGACCAATTGTTGACTTTCAGTCAACTGGTCAACTCTGGTTAGGTTTCGGGTCAATTCTAGTCACTTTTAGGCTATGTTTGACTTTCGGTTGACTTTCGTTGACTTTTGGTCAAAATGGTCAACCGAGGTCAAAACTAGTTTAAGAGCACTAACCCTAACCATTACCAACCAAGACAATCAATTTCTAACCATATCCTAACACCTTAGACTCATACCTTAACTTCTAGGTAATTACCTTAACCTTACCTATTACTCTTCACAAAGTATTCCCAATACCTTTCCCCGATACATAGGCAACCCTTCCTAACCTTGGTAGACTGACCTAGGCTTCTTAGGGTAGCTAGACACTAACCTATCTAGATATTACCAACCCAAAAATCTAAGTATCTAGCCCATCCAGTCCATCCTATCTCTTTGTTGGTCACTCTCAAAATTACCTTAAAGTATCATAAGACACCCTATGATATCTTGAGATACCACTCTCCTAACACTATCCAACCATACTAGCTCTTTTAGGATACTAACTTATCTAGTACACTCACTAAACACACCCCACTAGGTCCACAACTCTGAAAACATATAAGCTAATATCTTTTAACAATCCTAACTAACAAATATCTAACAACTTGGTAGCAAACTCTATCTAACAAGGGCTAACTAATATAGGAAAATGGCTAAGTGAAAGGGGGCTAATTTCTAAAGGAAACAGGGGATTAAATGGATTAAAACTAAAGGCTTAAAAGCTTAAAAAGCTGTCAATAAGCTGCTGCTGAAAAGCTCCTGCTTATTGTACTGCTTATGCTGCTGCTTTTAGCTGTTGCTGCCGCAAGCTGCTGCTTTTTGCTGCTTTTGCTTATTGCTTATCAATCTCTTATATATATATATATATATACATTCAATAATAAAAATACTTGTATATATATTATGATACATGGAGAAAAATGTAATGACAAGCAATAACACATCTCTAACATATAAAAATCTAATATTAAAATATGTATTAAATTATTTAAACACAAGTGTCCAATATTGGGGGTTTCCCACATGGACACAGCAAGGACACTCCTAATAGCTCCAAATAGACACGAAATGGACACAAATGGAGATACAACCATGGGAGTCATTCCTATGGGTTCAAAATAATCCTATATGCATGTAGGATTGAAATAGAGGATAGATTTTACCTTCCGGGAGGTGAAATCCAAAGAAACTCCTTCCGATACGACGCCGACACGAAGGGATCTCCAAATAGACACGAACCAAAGCGAAATCCTCCTAAACTTGGCTAGCACCCTCTCTTCATGGAGTAGAGAAGAATTGAAGAAGATTTGGTGGAAGAAAGGATCGATTTGGAGATCAAATCAATGGAGGCTCCTCTCAAATTTTGGGAAGAACAAGAGAGAAATTTAAGGATAATAACAAATGAGAAGTGACACATCCCCCCCCCCCTCTAGTGGCCGGCCAAGAATGCTAGGTGTCCCCTATTATGTAAAGTCTAAAATACCCCCCATGACTCCTATTGATTTAATTTAAATTCGAGTTTTGGTTTGAGGCTAAATTAGTCTAGTTTAAGTCTTTAATTAATCCAACCTAGTCATGAATATTTAGTCTAACTATACTAACTTAATTATTGTTATGTGGGCCATATCTAACTAATGAGTGGGTCCCACTAGAGTCAAAGCTACCTCGGGTCCCCGATATAAGTCGGATTGAGTTAAAATTCGAACCCAACTCAAATAACCCCAAAATAATATCATAAATAATAAAATAATTCCAAAATTATTCTAAAGTAAAAAAATAACCAAAATACCCCTATTCTTGAAAACTAGAGGTGACAATTTTATAGGCCATTGGGACGACTCACTTGAGTATTTCGAACGACCCAACGAATCTCGGACTCAACTTTCCTTTTGCACCAAACCAGGTAACTCCTCACATAGGCGACAATTTAATAAATACGTGATCGCCTTCTAGAAACTTGAGGGGTCGACAATAGATATCCGTAACTTTCTGTCGACTCTGCACAGTCTTTAATCTTTCCCGAATGAGCTTGACCTTTGCCACGATCTGTTCCATCAGCTCCAGGCCAAAAATCTGTCGTTTCCCGACTTCATTCTAGCAAATGGGTAATATGCACTTTCGGCCATATAAGGCACCGTACGACGCCATTTGGATGCTGGACGGATAGTTATTGTTGTATGCAAATTCGGCCAACGGTAGATGAACGTCCCAACTCGACTTGAAGTCAATTGCGTAGAGCTGTACCATGTCTTCGAGAATCTAATTCACACGTTCTATTTGGTCATCATTCTGGAGATGGTAAGCTGAGGTAAACTGTAACTTAGTACCTAGCGCCGACTAAAGGCTACTCCAGAAGCACGATAGAAATCGTGCATCCCGATCAAACGATAGATACAGGGACTCCGTGCAGCCATACAATCTCGTCAAGATAAATATGAGCCAGGCGATCAACGCTCCAAGTAACTTTAATGGCAATAAAGTACGCTGACTTGGTTAGTCAATCAACGATGACCCAGATGGCATTATTTTCCTGCGGCGTCTTAGGCAGGCCAACAACAATGTCCATAGTAACATGATCACATTTTTATTCTGGAATGACAAGGTTCTGCATCTCCCCGTCCAGTATTTGATGTTCAACTTTCACCTGCTGACAGACCATGTATTGTAACACGAAGATTGCCACATCTCTCTTCATTCTATACCACCAAAAAGTTGTACGGAGGTCCTTGTACATCTTTGTGCTGCCAAGATACAAGGTATATTTTGCATAGTGCGCCTCTGTCATTATTTTCTTTCTAAGTTCTGAATCATCTGGAACGCATAGCCTACCCTTCAATCGAAGCACGCTGGTTTCATCTACCGTAAAGTCGGTCGCACTACCCGTTGAAATTTACTTTCGTACTTTCTTCAGGTACGGATCATCCTTCTGAGCGATCTTAACCTTTTCTCGCAAGCTCGGCTCTAGCTGCAACAGTGCCAACTATACATCCCTGAATTGAACCTGGAGGTCGATGCCCATCTTTTCAAGGTCACATAGCATTCTATGGTCGATGGATAGTGAGGCAATATACTTCTGACTCAGAGCGTCTGCCATAATATTTCTCTTGCCTGGCGTATAGTCAATTGTCAAGTCATAATCTTTGATCAGTTTAAGCCAACGCCTTTGCCGCAAGTTCAGCTCCTTCTGCGTGAATAGATACTTAAGGCTCTTGTGGTCCGTATAGATCGCACATGCCATGCCATAAAGATAGTGATGCCACAATTTCAACGCGAACACAATCGCCGCTAACTCTAGGTCATGGGTGAGATAGTTCTTTTCGTGCAGCTTTAGCTGTCGGGAAGTAAAAGATATCACCTTATTCCGTTGCATCGGCATACACCCCAAACCATGGTCGGATGCATTGCTAAAAATATGGAATCCCTCAGTCCTTTCGGGAAGTACGAGTATCGGGGCCGAGACGATCCATTGCTTTAACTCCTGGAAGGAAGGTTCACAATCGTCTGACCTTTCAAAAGCGACTCTTTTCTGGGTGACGCGAGTCAGAGGCAATGCGATCTTCATGAAGTCTTTCATAAATTGTCAGTAGTATCATGCTAAGCCACGGAAGCTTCAAATCTTACCGACTGATGCTGGCCGTTTCTAATCGACAAAGGCTTCAACTTTCTTTGGGTCGACTGCAATGCCTTCAGATGAAATAATGTGTCCGAGGAATGCGACGCTGCTCAGCCAAAATTCATATTTGCTCTGCTTCGCATACAATTAATTTTTCTGAAGGGTCTGAAGCATGGTCCATAGAAGCTTAACATGTTGTCACTTGTCCTTCGAGTAGACGAGTATATCGTCGATGAAGACTACTACGAACTTGTCGAGGAAGGATCAAAACACCCAATTCATTAAATCCATAAAAGCAGCTGGGGCGTTCGTTAGGCCGAACGTCATTACCAGGAATTCATAATGGATGTATCATGTACGGAAGGCTGACTTCGACACATCGTCTGGCTTAATCTTTAGTTGATGATAAACCGAGCAAAGATCAATTTTTGAAAACACCGAGGCACCCTATTACTGATCGAACAGGCCGTCTATGCGGGACAATGGATATTTGTTCCGAACAGTGGCCTTGTTCAACTCTTGGTAATCGATACAAAGACGTATTGAGCCATTCTTTTTTCACAAAAAACATGGGCGCTCCCTATGACAAGATGCTTGGCCGTATTAATCCCTTTTCGAGCAACTCTTACAACTGTACTTTGAGTTCCTTAAGCTCTGTAGGGAATATTCTGTACGGAGCTTTAAAGATCGATCGGGTATCGAAAAATGTGTCAATGGTGAACTCTATCTCTCAATCAGGTGGCATGTCGGGTAGCTCGTCCGGAAATACATCTGAAAATTCTGCCGCAACGTCGGTTTGACCCGTATTTGCACCATCATGTCTCATGTCTCGAACAGACGCTAAATAGCCTTCACATTCGGAATACAGCATCCTTTGAGTCGATTGTCATGCCCCGCTCCCGTAGGAGCGATCGTCCTCGCTAAGACGTGATGCCGCACGAGCCTAGGTTGCGCTCGTACAAGGCGGATTCCATAACGGCCGATTTCAGCGGCTGCGACGGGGTCGTCGCACAGAAGTCCCATACAGAGACATTGAATAATAGCAGTAGAAATTTTTAAGCCAAAACACAAGTTATTCAAAGAAGCTCTTTATTGATATTAAAACAAAGATTACATAGGGCACAAGGCCAAGATTACAAGTCTCTCAAGCTCACTCAAGCTCACATTACAAGTCATTCAGCTCTCTCTCATCTCTCGATTACAACGCTTGAGCCAGCGGAAGCTTAGGAAGGTGACGTCCATACATTATGTCATATATAAGTCTTGACTCCATGCGGCCGTACGCTTCAAATCGCCAAGGAACTCCGTGCCTCGACGCATCCAAGCGAGCTCTGTGCCACGAGCTTCTACCTGTACCTGTACATAAAAACTATGTGGGTGTCAGTACTCAACTGTACTGGTAGAATGAGCTCCTCGCCCACCCATACAAAACCAATATATTTGATTTACTTTGTGCAACATAGTCCCTTCTTATCAATTGTCTTTCTACTCTTGTCTTAGGATCAGTTTTATGACGGACGCCTTCGTATACTTGTGTCTGAGGACCATCCCGTGCTTGCATTACGACGTTAACTCATACTTTGCCTTAGACCTTTCTCGTGCCAATAACGTTAACCTATCAAGTCGTATTTGCCTTACGGCCATAATCAGGAACGCAACTACACGATAGACTCCATTTTTGTGTGACCGTGCTATTGTACCGATAACATCCTTATCCTTGCCTCAAGACCTTTTCGTTTGCTTGCAATGTTAACACACCGACTCATACTTGTCTTTCGTACCAAACTCTGGAACGTAACAACTCGGTCGTGCCATGAACTCGATTCGTGCTTCAATATCTCTGAGGCAGCACCTTCTCGCTTAGTCTTGCGTATACTTGTGTTATGACAATGCGGCCATACCTCATATTTTGAGGTCTTGCCCAGAAACTCAACGTAACTTCACCCAACTTGCCCTACGGCCCTTCTCGACTTAACTCGCAACAGCTCAAGCCTAACTCATGCAATTCTATACCAACGACTTAACACTCAACACCACATCTCGTGCCGAAGCACGCCGCCTTCGTTGTAGCCAAATCTTAGGCCCAGACATTGTGTTCTCTAACTGCATACACATTCAACTCAACTCAGTCCAAAGGCACACACGCGGATTGTCGCCCGTGTCGACACATCTATATGAAAGGTTACTGGCATTAACTAGCCATCGTGGACATAGCCTGGCATTCGGGACCCTTGTACCGCAGGTAGCGATCCCCGATGCAAGTTCCCGACCTACCGGTTGCCTATTATCCAGTTCGGCTATACCGTGTTTCCTCCTAGGCCGAGTCGGTCCCGTGGCTCCGGATTGTCACTCGAAGAAACATCGCCCTTGTCGACAAGTTGTCCATGACCACGCGCCTGCGCTAACTTCTAGACTTAATGTAATTGCATGGTCTCATCATCATCACTTAGTTCCTTTGCTTTACTTCTTCCACTTTTCACACTTCCTTTACAAAGCCCAAACCAGGGTTGCCTCGGCGACTGAATTACAGTCCTGACATATTTCCTCTCGGTGACTAACCATCACTTAGACTTAACATTCTTTTGAACTCAGGGAACGGCTACTGCATAGCCTTCCAACTTAACTTGAACATAACGTGTTTTCTTAAGTATCGACAGACCGTAGCTAACTTTCCACTGAAAGTACCATGGCTCGTGCCTTAAACCGACCCGTGTTCTACGCAACGCTATCGCCCAAGTCATACCTCATATGACGGGCCTTGGGATCGTGGGACTATTTAACTTGACAACCGCAGAATGAGCGGGACAGCACTTGGAATGACTTAGGTCGACCGGCATAACTTTGCCTAACTTACTCAAGCCTACAACTTAACCCGAGGGACGAACAAAGGCTATGCCAAGCCTTGCACAGTGGAAGCGTGCATGCTTTATCGAGCATTTACGCGGGCGACGCCTATGACTTAGGCAAATTTATAGTTTTGTGTCGAAGACCAACTTTCCTTCTCCCAAGCCATGAGACGAAGGACCGAGTGTCATTTTCAAAGCACGCCGTGCACCAACTCAAAACCGACCGTTAGACCTTTCCATATTCTATCTCAATTCGACCTGTCGGAATTACTTCATTTAGCTATGTGGATTCATCTCTTTTATTATTAAGCCTACTTGTACAAGTTGAGAACATGCGATTTATTATGTGAAGGCAAAGATAAGGCAAGTTCACCGAAACTACCCCACCTGAGCGAGCGGTCGCCTTGACCGAGCGAGCCTTCGAGCAGCCGTTGCAAGGCTAAGGCCGAACGTCGTCGGCGTTTCGATTCCTCTAATTGACTGAGCGGGACGGGGCACTACACCGATATTGCCGAGATTACCATACAGGTCGGCGATGCCTCACCATACGAATAGCAGAATTCATGCACTCTAGTTATATAAAAGGTGACCATCTTTTCGACACAGTCAATGGTTGCATTGCACGGACCGAGCCAATCCATTTCCAGAATGATATCGTAGTCCTTAATGTCTAGGACTATCATATCGAGACCTACCTTTTGACCACCTATACAGATGATTCCGTCTCTGCAGGCTGATTTTGCAAGTAGTGATGCGCCCGACGATATATTAACGCTAAGATTAAGGCCTAAAGGTGTCACAGGAAATTTGTGCTCGACGATAAAATATGTCGATATAAAGCTATGTGTAGCACCTGAATCAAACAATACACGAGCATGATTGTTATTATAATACAGTATACCTGTCACGACAGTGTTAGATGTGAACGTTTCATCAGGGTTATGGCGTAGACAGGGCCCTAGGCGTTGGGGCGACGGTCTTGGCCATTTTGTGGTGCGGCCTGTGGAGCCCGAGATACTTTGCCTCGATTTTGTTGGTACTGCTGTTACGGTAGGCGTTGGTTCGACCTGTCTTCTGGACAATCACGCACGATGTCGCCTACCCGACCACACTGGTGGCAAGCTCTATTTTTCATTCGATATTCGATAAGCATATGTCCCTCCTTGTGGTAGAAATTACAGTATTCTCGATTCCTTCCCTGGTTGCTGCCTCCGATGCCATGGTTTGGACACTTATGCGCATTGTTACCTCATGGGTTGTCATGGCGCTTATTATTGTAGGTATGAACAGTGCATGTGGCGACCGAGGGGTATTGAGGCTCGAGACGAAGGGCATGGTTGAGTGACTCGCCCATCGTTTAATATTCGGGTACCGTCACATGAGCAGAAATAGAAGGCCTCATGCCTACTTTGAATCTTCGTGCTCCACTCGTCGTCATTGGCAGGTAGATACCCGCAAATCAAGCCAACTTGTTGAATTCTGCAGCATACTCGCGTACCGTCATGTTTTTCTATTTCAACTGCATGAACTCGTTCTCCTTCGCCTGGCGGATCGCAGCAGGTAAGTGTTCGACTTCAAAGGCCTTGCGGAACGTAGCCCAGGTGATCAGCACGGTAGAATCATCGCAACGAATAGCTTATTTTTGTACTGCCCACCAGTCGTGCGTGTTCAACCGAAGTTGAAGTTGAGCACAAGCGACTTTTTTTGCCTCATCGATGCCAATAATCTTGAAGTTGTCTTCGATCTCGTCTAACCAGTTGATCGCAAGAAAAGGGTCTTTGGTACCGGAGAAGGAAGTGCGAAACGCCTTCTTGAATTTGTTATAGTCGAAGGTGTTATTCTCTGGTGACGCAAGTTGAAACAAAGGCTCCCTAGGTGCGACTTCAATGGGCCGGTTCATGGGTTCGACAGTACGGGTTATAGAGCTCCTGTTGGTCATGACTGTTTGCACCAACTGTCATTGCGTGTCAAGTTGCCCTAGCTGCATCTTGAACTGTGCTTCGAATCGGGCTTCAAATTGGGCATGTCGCCTTTCGGATTGCAGGCGCAGCTTTTCGCTTTCTTGTTGGAATGCTGCAGCTTACCACTGCTGCATTTCGAGCATATGCAACATTCGCTCCATAGGATTACTGGAAGGTCCGGCTTTGGTAGGCACCCTCCCTGTTGGGTTGACGGATGGCTCGGCTTCGGAACTACTCAAGTCGTTGGAAGCGCTCGCCTCGTCATTTACCTAAGGTCCTGCAACTTCTGGAAAAAAAAGGCAACCCTCGTTAGTTTCAGAAAATATCATGGGTTCAGCGTATGGAATAACTCATCTCATCGACACGAGGTCAACGATTCGAGACTAGAGACTCAAGACTAGAGGCCAAGGACGTAAAGCCATGCTCTGGTACCATTATGTCACCTACTGATTCTGAAGAATCGATAGTCGTCCTCCGGGCGTGAAGCCGTACGAACCTATGTTGCGATCGCACAAGGTATAGTTATAAGGTAATCTGAAACACAACGTCTAAGGGAGAGAGAGCACAGACGAATTAAACAACACATTAAGACATAAAAATTGTATTTTATTGATAATAGACATCATTTACAAACTCCATTACAATTGTGCCGTACGGGCTTTACGACATGACTCGATTACAAAGGAGTGCTGATGAGATAGTCGTTCCATACATATATCCCTCATTTACAACAAAAGTATTCCAGCCACCTGGATGTGAGGGATGCCGAGACATGTTCCTTGGACTTGCAGAGAGTCTTCAAAAGTTGATGTGACGGGAGTCTTCGACATACGGTCGAAGCTTCAAAATACGAACGTCGCCTTGGTCAGTTGGCGCGTTCTTCTTGATTCACCTACGAAGAGCGAGGGTCAGTACGATCACATGTACTGGTAAGTGACTAATTAAACCCAAGCTCTGTATTTGGTTCAAGCAATTTTATAAAATATGTTAGCTATTTAGTGATCTTTCTAACCATCCTGATCGATTTTGTAAAACCCTCATAATTTAAAGGAATATTTAAATTATTTTTGGATTTTATTTAATTCTAATTTATTTTTATCTTATTTATATTATATAAAATGACTATAGCCATGGTTGAGTTTGAATATGCAAGACGACTATAAAGTATGGCATGCCTAGCGTAGTCGGGTGCTTTAACTAGCATGCTAGCCATGTTAGGAATGCCATGGTCATATTGTAATCTCTTGCATGTTAACCATTCAAATTATGGCACAAGTTATATTTTATTTAATTAATTAGTTAAGAAAGCCTTTATGATATTTTAGGAGACCCGGTTGCACCAAACCTTCCCAAACCTCTTCCAAGCCAAACCCAACCCGATGTAGGCATGTTAGGAATTAATAAATATTAATAATTACATATTTTTGTATTTAAATTCAGATTTGGATTGAAATTCTATAGATAGAATTAATTAGTTCTATATTAGGAAACACCTTTTTAAATCATCAATCCAATCAATTAGCCAACTCACCAAACAATCAAATCATGCCATAGTGGACCCCCCCCCCCCCCCCCCACCATAGATTTCGACCAAACAATCCCTCCATAGCTGAACACCCCATAGGAAAAGGATTCCCACTCCTTTTCATACATGCAACCCAATAAAGCCTATATATATATACATCAACTTAGCCCAAACCCTAACCCTAACTTAAATCCTCCTTTATTTACACCTCCATAGCCGACCAACCCTTCTCCTTTCCATAATTTCGGCAGCACTTCGTCCCTCATAGCCTCCATACATCATCTCATCTATTACACATCTCTCCATCCTTCACAAAAACTCATCTCCTCCACCATACATCCATCCAACCCCTCAAAACAAACCCTACAAACTCTATCTTCCCCATCCAACCATCTATAGACATTGCCAACCCTTCCATACTCACCAAAAGAGGAATTGCAAGCAAGGATAGCGAGAAAGGTTGGAGCTTTGGCGAGGAAAAGTCGTCACAACCTCTCTAGCAAGGACCTTTGGTAAGAAATCCAAATCTTTCCATCTCAAACCCTTACTAAAATTCTGTAGAAAATATGTTATTAAATCTGTAGAAATTATATTTTGATGGCTTTTTATTATGTATAATCATCCATAAAGGTTTCATGAAATATAGGCGTAATATTCATATGTCGGTAGGATCAAAATTAACCCCATTGTGAAGGAACTATGAGTTATTGTTGCATATTTTCGAAACTGAATTTTATGTGTATTCATATACATAAATTAGGATTTTTAAGTATTTTTTCATGATTTTATCAACTCAAATCTGGCAGAAAAAATTGTAGGTCAAAACTAGCTAATTTTGGGTAACCAACTGACCTAGAATGTCCCAAACTTGTAGTATAACTCAACCCTTGTACCTCTGATATTATTCTATTAAATAAAGTATTTAATTGCTGTTTAAAATATAGTTTTAGTTATTTTAGCAATTTTGGGTCATTAACTATGTTCCGAGCGAGTTTCGGGTAGACTAGCTGACTTAGTAATCAACCAGTCGTAAATGTCTTTAGAAATATAAATTCTGGAATTTCAGAGATATATATATATAGAAAATTAGTTTAAATATTATTTTTATGATTTTATATGATTTTTAAGTATGTTATTGAAATAGGGGCATAGCCGACTAATTAAAAGTTAGAAATCCTAAAACTGTGTTTGGATGTCTCGTGGAACCTGTGTGTGATTGTATGGGTCTAAATGGTTCCACGAGAGATTGAATAATTTTAACACATTACCTTGACTGATTAAGTCGTATCTTAAGTTTCGTGAGTAGTGACTTAATCTAGTTAATTAATTATCTAGGAGCGTCGGATTTCGGAGGCGTGGACGCGGGAGCGGCGTTTCATATTCACAGCGCAGAATCAGGCAAGATACCTTGCCACCTTACTCTGTTATTTATATATTCTTATTTTTAGTTGTTATTTTCAGTATTTTTTATTTGTTGATATTATAAAACTGTGTGTCTAAGTCACACTTGGGTGCAAGCGACCTTGTCGGTCATTTTTCTCGCTTTTTATTTATTTTTCTTGTATTGACTTAGTCTAGTGACCACCCCGTTGTTGATGAGGTATTGGTATATCTCATGCGGCCTTGACAAATACATTATCACGTGATGTGAGTCACATGTAGGATACGTACTCGCGTAGTCGGCCGGCCACCGATACGTATGAGGCGTGCGACGGTTAGGAGTAACTGCCAATAGAATTATATGCTAGTAGACTTGGCAGTTGCTAGAGGTTTCTATGAGTCATGGATGTGACCCTACTAGGCATTGGGTGGGGAGAACAGTTCCTTAACGTATGGGCCACGTATGCACTTTCCTATTATTGCCGGTTATCTCCACTGAAGATACGGTCCTGGATCCTGATACCTAATTTCCTGTTGGCCTCTGACATTCGAGAAATGTTATACTTTGAGGTCCCTGGTATCCTGATGGAACCATATCTGAGTTCCTGCACCTGAGCCAGATTTCCCATACGTTGAAGGTTTGTTCTTAACTGCATTTTCACTATAGAATTGGTAGGCACCCTATTGCATGCATCCCCTTTTACTCTCCATTATATATCACAGATTATATGGCATATTTTTTATGTATCTTGTTAAGTCCTTCTGAGGACCTGGTTATCTCTCCAGGTGTGTGCTTTGTGGCTTTTTGCAGGTGTTCTTGTAATAATTATAGTTCGTATTACGTATTTTAAAATACGTGTACGTATTTTGTCTCGTATTGCATGCCTCCTTGTATGGTTTAATTTGGGCATTTCATTGCTTGGTTTATCTTGGTTTGGTTCGGCTTGGCTTGGTTTACATGGATTCATCATGAACCAAAAGAAAATCCCCTACCTACCACCACCATCACCATTTATATTTCACCTAACTTTTCTCTCTTCTTATAACTCCACAATTACTTCTTCTTCTTCCTCCTGCGTAGAGCTCCACCTACCCATTTCCCGCCGGCAAGTGCATCTTGCTTCATGAGAGAACTCTATTTTTATTGCCTTAATGTCTTCCTTTCCACATCCTGAGACACTTTAGTACTTAGCATTTTTAATTTCCATATCTAAATTCATGTAGATCTAAGTTTATTTTATTTTCGTATTTCTTAGATTTTGATCTATTTAACCTTGTTATTTCTAAGTTTTGATGGTTCCATGTTGTAGAGAATTTCATTTTGCTCCATTTTGACCTATGGAAGTTCAGATTCTGACCTCGGATGATAGATTTATGGAGCTTGGAAGCTTGGCCTTCATGGTTCTTCTTCTCGAAAAATTGGAGAAGAAGAATAGTGCTTGACCGCATGGCTTTTCATGTGGCAAGTTTCTCTGGCCGCATGGTCCTCTAAGCTGCATGAACTCGATCACTTAGCCGCATGGTCCTCTGAGCCGCATGACTCTGATTTAACCCTGACCGCATGAACTTTCATTCTCAGCCGTATAAACTTTTCCCTGGCCGCATGAGACTCAGATTCTGAGCCGCATGCGCCCTGATTAAACCAGCCGCATGCGCATTGTTTGGACTCATCCGCATAAGTCCCTTCCATTCCCCCAAGCCGCATAAGACTCAATCCCACTGTCATACAAGATCCATTTTTCTGAGCCGTATGGACTTGATAATTTGAGCCGCATGAGAATCAGTCCCTGAGCCGTATGAGTTTCTGATCCTTGCCGCATGAGGCCCATTTTCCTCCTAGCCGCATGAAGACCCCTTCCTCCCAGTCGCATGGCATTGTTTGGTTCCTGGCCTCATGAGCTCTGATTCTTATGCCGCATGAGCCCAGTCACCCCGAGCCGCATATGCCCTTAAACCCCGACCGCATGAACCCGAGCCGTATGAGACTGCTGATTTTGGCCGTATGAGCCCAATTACCCCCCTGGCCGCATGAACTCATTTTCCTGAGCCGCGTGACTCCTCCCTTAGCCTTGCCTCCTTTACTATTTTAATTGTTATGTATTATGATCCCCTATGTAACTTGGGTCCCTTGATAGAAAGCTTGTACTATGTTATCTTGCACATGTACCACGAACACGACAGTGACCCGTAGTGGTGCACTCTTGACAAGTAACATGACATGATAGTGGTCTGCCGTGGCGCACTCTTCACAAGTGAACCTGACATAATATCTTGATATGTTGTTGCGACGGCTGGCATGACATGACAAGAAGGACTTGGACACCGTGGAAGGTTGTATTTGTACAAATAAACCAGTATTGTCTTGCATCATATCTAGGATGGGGATATCCTGAATACCACGGTCAGGGGTACCTACTGAATTCAACTAAGGCTAATAACTAGAATAATCCAGTAGTCATGAAGAGATTTTCCAGCTACAGGCAATCCCATTATCTGGGCGCTCAAGTGGACTTGCAGCCTGCCGACGAGTAGGGTACATTTTCAGCACACTTCCATGTGTTGCACCCTCCCTGAACAAGATATTCGACCTGGATAGCCTGAAAAGCCTGCAGGGCTTGTGGCTGTGGAATAATCTTACTGTATCTTGCTAGTAACTAGGCCTGTGATAACCCTAGTTAGTTAAAGTATCAAGCCGTACTTATTGCTTGGCCGTGATTGTTGGATAAGGTATAATTAGCCTAGTCTTGTCTTGATCCTATACAAGATTGTTACATGATCTGATTTCTTATATTTATCACGTCGATAAATGGTGGAGAACCAAGTTCTGTTCAGATGAAGGGTTACAACTCCGGTCCTTGTTTGGTTTACGGGTTGTAACCTGGTTATCTGGATAGTTCCATGGTTATCTCGTCGTATATCATCCTGAATTTTTTCATATTTTTAGTTCTTACTATTTATTTATACTCTTGTACTAATTGCTGGGTTTTAGTTCTTAAGTGAAGCCTCCTTTGTGGCACTTGCTCTTTCTGGGATCTAACCCAGCTGGTTTTTCATGACCAGATTTCAAAGCCGCTCCCGAGGATCTACCGACCTTCCAGCCAGATGGTAACCACTAGACGAAATCCTGGCAACGAGTGGGTTTATTTTGGCTCTCCCACTCTATTGTAAAAATATTCTTTTGAGGCGTTTAGCTGACGAGCCCGTGTTAGCTCGATTGCACTTTACTTACTGTCTGTCTACGGGCTGTAACATGATTGGCAAATCCTAGGGTTGATCATGTATGACTGAAACTCTTGCTAGTTTTCATATTTTGTAATGACTAGCTTCATGATCATCCAAATATGTAATATATGGGACGCCTTACTATTGTATATTTGATGCTCTAACATCTTGTGACTATTATTACTTGCTTGAGATTGAGATACTAGGCTTGTTCATGACCTTAAGAGACTGATAGCTTGTAGTTAAACCCTCATATATCTTGCCATTTTTTCGATCATTTCCTTATATATCTTCTTTCATTTAAATTGGTTGGTAGTGGATTTGTCTCCGCCCAACTACATGTATAAATGATAAATTCTTGAGTTGATTATAATATTATTCTTTATTATTGTGGATGAGATTTAGTTATCATAGTTTTACTGCATTTTATAGCTTATATATACATACGGGGTTCCATACATTGGAGTATACTTCGTATGTATACAGCTGGCATGTTTACGTACTTAGTCCTAAATATTTTAGGACTGGGACGTTACATATTTTTGTGATGGCCCATGCAGGTCAAGTTTGTCACTTTGGTTACGTTACTGTACCGATATGAGCCTGCATATAGGATTAGGATATAGGAATCTCATCCACAAGCTTGACTTCCTCCCTTGATTCCAAATCTCGAACTCTTGTCCGATTACCTTGACTTCCTTCTGCTTGATTCCTTTCACTATAAATCTTATCTTATTTCGTATTGAATAAGGAGGTTAGGAGATAACTCATACGAGTATACGTGTTATATTCCTCAGTTACTCTATTAGTTGACTTTATAAGTTGAGTAGTATGACTACAACCTACCACCATTTTCCTTGTAACCTAGTATTAAAGTGTAACAAAGTGATAATGAATATATGCTAGTGTAGGAGAGATATTTATCTAGAATATAGAGATTTTGTAGCCCATACCCATTGGTCAACCAAGGCCTGATACAAGAACCAGTAGGATGACTGTATACGCAAGCATACCAGATAAGACTTAGATCCTTGTAAAACTCGAACTATTTATCACTGCTTTCAATGTATTCTTCCGTACTTATACTTTAAACTACCATGAATGACGACGCTATTTATAGCATAGTTTTACAAGCTTATTATTTGTCGAGCTTGTTCAGGACATATGTATACTGGAGACGTCCACAAGCATATTGTCTAATTAGAATCAATGTATTATGGTCTGATCAACCATAGTGCACTTGGTTCGCTCTTCATATGATTATCCTACGTGGATTGAGATATAGAGGTATCTAGGATCTCATCCGCGACTGCATTGACAATTCCTCTTGAACTACATTTTCGTCTTTGAATCACGTAATTGTATTCAATGACATCTTTCTTGAACTCTTTATTACTTTTGTCTTTCACTGATTGGAAAGACGAACGCTCGTATTTGATAGATAGATACAGAGTATCCCCATGGTCGTGGTTGTTATATGCACAAGTATAGCAACCATCGGCCAAGCCATATAACTACAACCTTGCCTAAAGTTGCTCACCCTTCCCTCGACCCTAATACTAATATCGCGACATTCTAGTCATTTAAGCTTGAAAAATGAGTAAGATCTTACCCTTGGGTAAACCACGAACCTAGGAGACTATCTAATCTCTAGGAATTATTATTGTGAGTCTCCAAATATTCATCTTGATTCTTGCCTTAACTAGCAACCCGTATGCCTTAAATCAAACCTTATTTGACTAGGCCCCCCACAGTTTAGACAGAGAAGAATAGACCAAAACAAGGACAAGCATTACAAGGACTGTGGTAGACACCCATTCCAAGATTAGAGATTCAGCAGATGTTACACAAGGTACAAAATTCTATTATCAAAGAAGTGACTTAGTGTTAGAACAACACATTCACCAGCTTAGCCAAAATGTGTAGCATGACGCCCCGTCATTATGTTGTAGTAGTAATCAACAAGTGATGCATGAGCACTACATTCAATACCTCTAGAACCCTTGTGACTATAGTCTGGCAGGTTTAACACAAATAGAAATTCGTGACTTAGTAGTTAGAGATCTTTTCCATGACGTGCTTTAGAGTTCGTTATCCCACCGATAGACTCCCATATACCATGGACAAGCGGGTCATTCCATCTTATCGACTCAGGTACCATTGTATGCGATCATTTCCATTTATTAGGACTCGGGGTATGATCCTCGAAACTGATTCACAACTACCATATCATGTTATCGATCACATCGTGACTTATTATTACCAAAGGTTAAGGTGCGATGTTGCGACTCAAATATTTTTAACCTCATTATTCCTAAAACTATGTCCTAGTCTCTAGAGTGAATAGATTGTAAGCTTCTTACTTTTAGGAATTTGGGGATCACCGATTGATTGAGGTAAATTGGTTCTTACTAGGATGATGAATTAGTGACTCGTGAACTCCCACTTTCTTTTTAGATCTTTTTGGTGTCCCTTATCATGACTTTGATACATGAAGTGTAATACTAGCTGTTACCTTCCAACAAAATTTTTATGCAAAACTTAAACGAGTTTACCTTCAAGTAGACATATCATGTCCTACTCAAACACATCTCCTTGCACTCTATTATTATGGTGCGACTTTCAGGTCAAAAGGGACTAGCAATAACCCTGACCATAACATTGATGTACTTTCCGACTTCAGTTAGAGATCTAACCTTGACTCTAATATTTTGGTCCAATATATGGTTGTGATCTACTCGAAGCCCTCTATGCACATGCCACTAGTGTACCACTCAATAGAGACCTCGTGTGCTACTTAAACACAAAAGTCACAGAAGGTGCATCTCATGACTTACAGAACCTATTCTACCAATCCGATAGGAAATTTGCCCAACCACTTGAATTTGAACTTATTCTACATTACCCTAACCTAATAGGGATGGTTTAAAATTCCACAAAATTTTGTCCAGCCACTATAGATTAAAATCTAAAGTTCATGCAATCAAAGATAGAAGTCCAATTAGGGAACCTATTGAGACTCAGTTAAACCCGTCAAAGCCCATCGCCATATTGGGACTATAAAACCAAACTTGATGAAATAGGCCCTCACCCCTATTATATAGGTCTCACCTCTTGGCTCACTAATTCTCCTTCCATAGATTTTATAACTACATCTCTTCGTAGCCTATGTTATGCATCTCTGGGTACCCACTTGCTTCCGGATATACTTGACCAAGACCTCTCATACTGTCTTGACCAAACATAGTTAATATATGGGCCATATTAAATAGATAATACCTAGACTTCCTATAGAGTCCGTGACGATGATTGGAAATACCTCATACTTCTATATACCTCCTTGAAATTTGACCTTCTTAGAAGCCCTATTACTGTTCTTACCTCGATTAACCAACTTCTATAAGTTGGGTAGAACATTGAACTTATTATACTCTTATCTCTCAGAATGAGATTACAATCGTGACCGTTCTTCTGTCTGTTTAGAATTTATGAAATGATTTTTTATTTTGTATTTTATATCCCTTTGCTCGTGCGTTTAGATAACTACGGTAACATATTGCAACCTAAATTCTTCAAGTCAATCATAGAATCATTTTTGTTTAAATCAAGAGAAAAATTTCAAGGCAAATAGATCGCAAGCCTCTCTAAGAAACATAAGATTTTGGAATTAGCAAGTGGTTGGAAATGATTGGTTCCAATTAGACTAATAATTCAATGGTTCATAACGTCGACCCATATTCGTATCATTTGATACCCTCGACCGTGATTTTGATAATTGAAGCACAATAATAGACTTTTTCTTTCGACAAAGTTCACACTCACGAACTAGACTAGTGTAACTCCACTTCTCAATTTTTTATTATTTTATAAATCCTTAAATAATTTTTCTAATTTTTCTTCTTTTCTAAGCTATTATTATTATTGATATTATTATTATTTTATTTAAGCCCAATTTGATTGGGGCTTTTATTCAATGTAACTAGTGGGCTTTTGGTGATAGCCCATGGATCAAACCCTTCTTTTAAATCCATTTTCCCTCTGATTTGGAATAAACTCATTTCCATGCTCAGCCATTTCTTCTGGAAATGGAGAAGGAATTTAAAATTCCTTCTCTAACCAATTCTGTTAGGAGCCATGTGCTCAATAATTTTTCATTCATTTTCCCTCCAAATTCTCTCCATCACCACCTATTTAAGGACCAGTAGATCTCATCATTTCTCAGCCATCATTTCTTAGCCATTTTCTTCTTTTCGAGCTAGTCTTCTTCTTCCCAGAGCTGCAGTTCTCCTTTCGAGCATCAATCACGTTTAGGTGAGAATCGAATTTATTTTGGATTTATGTCTTCGGTAGAATTGATTTGAACTGTGCTTCGTGCTTTCAATCATGGTCACTCATCCTCGATGGTCAGGAGAGGGATGAACTCTAGTCGATCTCTGACATTTCCCTCGATTATTAGAATCTGGTGAGTAATTCACCATTCGTAGTTGTTCTGATTGAATGCCACATTAAGTTGTTCTTCATCCCAAATCTAATCTATAATTTCCTGTCCTTAATTTTGGTTCTGTGATGAATTGTATCAGAGTATGGATCATGATTGGATTTCTCCATCGATTCTCTGAATTCTAATCAATTCGAACCAACAATAGGTATCAGTGAATGTTTAGGTCTCTTCGATTGATTTTGTATTTCTTCATTGATGCAAGTTTGATATTCCTTGTCCGATTTCTTGTTTTGAAGTTCGATTTGGAAGGATCGATCCTGTGACTGAACCGTGAAGAGAAGACTCGACACGACACAAGAACCCTCCCCAGGTAATTTCTAATCCATTCATGCACATTTGGTAGACTCTTCCTGTGTGGACTGTGGTTCGTTTCAGCTTTTGTTTGAGTATCAGAGTTTTGGTTTGGGAGTATCAGGAGAAATATATCCATAGAGGAATTAACTAAATTCTGGTGGTGATACTGAGTAGTTAAGATGTGTTAAAGTGTTACTCGGTTTAGGTCTATCCATTGTTACAGATTATACTCTATTCGAAATTTATTAATTATCCAGACTAGTTGGAGAATCCAGTTGTTGAATTAACCTGTTGTTCAGTTTAGTTCACCCTCTTCAGTTGGTTTAGAATAATGAGTAACATTGAATGTTGTTGAGTTTAATGACCAGAACAAACTGATTTGACTTAAACATGTAACAGAGGGTTTTGGGGAGAAGTTTATTAGCTGGACAGAATAGAAGGTTTAGCTCCTTGCTTAAATATTTGGGATGATTGCAGTAAGTTACAAGGGGACTGTGGTATAGCTGACTTTGTTTCTACCTATCATTTGACTTGAACCTACTTAAATAATAGAGCCTATTTCATGTAGCTGTTAATACCTTAACCAAAAATAGGTGGGTTAAGTTCAGTGCAATATGTTGAGACTGACAAGTTCAGGACTTATGTGTATCAAATGCTTTAGTTAGGAGTAATCTGTATCCACTGTGTAGGAATTGACTGTATCAGTCCTGATTACTAGAGGCTGGATTGAATGGAGGCTATGATCCTCAGTGATGTACTGTGGGAATCAGAGTTAAGTTCAGTCCTGGGCATGTCTAGCTTAGTACCAATTTATGAACATACATTACCTTCACCTTGTGTTCGAGACAGTATTTAAGGTTGAGTTTAATTGTTTCCTTCGATCACTGAGAATTATCTTTGTTCTGAGAAGTAGAACAGAGGATACTGGAGAATTTCTGAGTTGTAACTTGAGTGTAAGGATGGGGGTGTATAAGTTCCTATAGGACTGATGTACACCTGCATATTGAACTGAGATGGCTTATTTCAGTCTACGATTAAGACTGAATGTTATTTGGGACTTAACTGTCAGATGTCTCCAGATTGAGGGTATGTTCTTATTTAAACTCAGCACTGGGATTGATGTTGGAAACTCAACAGAGTTTTCCTTAAGATCACATATTCAGGGGTGTCCATACATCTAAGATTGGGTGTCCCCTTTTAATGGCTATAAAGGAATGATGTCTAAGTGAAGACTGAAAGCAATGTTGGTTCTAACATGATTTGTATATCAGTGGCTGAGAAGTGATTGAGACTGATATTGACTGAGAATGGAATGGTTAATTCGAATGGAAATGGATTAGTAGAACTGGGGAATCAACCACAAGCTATGAGTATCATACATTGGACTGATATATGAAGGATTGAACCTGGGACTGGGTTGTTCAGTATTTTTTTAAGACTGAATTTTAACTAAGGATTGAACTGTCAGTTGAAGGAAAATAGGGAGATGAACGATAGGTAGGATATGGCCATTGGACTGGTGTGTCAACCTGGAAATACTAGACTGATTGCATCAGTCCTAATACTGAGTTTGATATCAGTCCTAGTAGGACTAGTCTATCTCACTGAGACTGAGAAACATCAGCCTTGCTAAGACTGTTTATCTCACTGAGGGTGGAGATTGGGACTGTATATTAAGCTGAGTTAGGTTATGTAGTGTCCTGCTGTTGGACTAATACATTAGTCTGATTTCTGAATACCTATAGGACTTCTATTTAGTTTCATACTGGACTAATAGAAGATTGGTATTAGGATTGATACATCAGTTCCACATTGAACTGATGTCTGAATGCCTATAAGGCTGTCATATAGGATTGACATTTAGACTGTTCTTGGACTACTAAGGACTGGTTTCTACTAGAACCTAGGATAAGGTTTGAGATTGAATGATTTCAGTCTAGAAAGTATACTTCATGAATACTTGTTCATGGTATTCCCTTACCAAGTCAACCAAATTTTAGAAGGTTGGCCCAAACTTGTGAAGTATAAGGGTGAGAGTACTAGAAACTAGGTTAGCTAGATTTAGTGGTTCACATGCTACATGAAGTATTACACTGAAACTTAGATGTAATATTTCATGATAACTTATGTTTAAATTATCATGTGGCAATGATAGAGAATTAATTTATGAGATAGATTTTAAGTAGAGGGCTAACTAATGTATCTTGATTAGTCATGATTAGAGTTGTTAGATAAACCAAATTAGATTTAGCCAGTTTATTAATTACTTGTAAATCATTTAACAGGAGGATTCCCAGCTCTATTACCCTTTCTTGATCACCCTGTGCAAGGCAAGTATACTCCTCAGATTTGTTCATTTCTCATGTCTTATATATTCATCCTTGAATCTCCTTGATTGACACGATGTATCACGGTATTGTCTAGTTTCATGTTTCATGTATTACTTGTGTCTGGGAGGGGAAATACTATAGATATGTGATCAAACCCTGTTACTATTCATGTTAATAGCTTGGGTCCCGCATCGTGCTCGCGGGACCAAAGTCGTACCATTTCATGTTCATTGCATCTACCCAAGCCGATCACACAATCTAGAAGTATTTCAATATTGCATATGTCAGTATTCAGGTTGTATTTCATGATCAGGTTATATTTCATGTTCAGGTTGTACTTCATATTCAGGTGGTATTTCATGTTCAGGACTCTTATCATGTTCCCTGTTTTACTTTCAGTATTTCCTGTTCAGTTTCATGTCTTGTTCTCATTTCCTGTACTTTACATATGTTTTCTGTTCTTGTTCATACCATGATGTACATGTTCATTCCTTGGATATACTTAGCTCCGCTCCTGACTAGGATATATTGCAGGTGAGTTGGAGGCTCTGTGCGACACGTATTATGGCGGGGAGCCATTAGATGCAGGAGAGCTAGCTGGAGTTGCTCTTGACTCAGAGGCTGCAGAGGCCTATAGCTTACCTTAGTATTTTCCATATTATTTTCCTGTATTGAGACTAGTAGACTTTCTGTCATTTGCTGGAATGTGATAAATTCTGAGACTTGTACTTCTTTTCTGGGATACATTTATAGATGCTGTGTTTTCATACTTGTCTTGATATCTGGTTAGTTTTTCCTAGATTGGTACAGCTTATTTTGTCGTGTCTAACGACAAAGGCTGGACGTGTCCGACTCGTGTCCGATTATTCGGGAGCGGATCGTGACATATTTTTAGTGGTAGCCCATGCAGGTCCATCCTAATGGTACCTAGGTCTTAACGTACTATTGGAGGACTTGATTATACTAGGGAAACTTGATCACAGCATAGGAAAAATCGGGAATAAGGGTATATCAGGTATATTGATATCAATAAACACTTGTTGTTTTTAGGTTTAGGACATTTTAAACAATTTTTTATTTTTCAGATAATTCAAGCACGCAACACCAGGACGATCAATCTACCTACACTTAAGGGTTTCGAGCTTCCACTATTTTCTATCGCCCTACTATCCCCATGAGTAGTACGCAGTTGACGGAGACGTTTCAAGAATTCCTTGATACCCAGAGGGAACAGGCCATCCTTTTCCAAGCCAGACTTGTGGATATACCCTTCGAGGCAGGAAGGACTTCTGATTTTCAGACTCTTGGATCCTTGGATTTCTCCGACACTGAGCGCATATCTTGCACCGAGGAGCAGACCAAAAACCTGAAGCCGCTACTGAAGATCAACCAAGTCTCTGAGGACCCGACTCCTCCGAAGATTGGAGTCACTAGCCAGAAGATCCAGAATATAGCACAGACAATAGAACGAGACCGGAAGCGTCGCCACACTCAGATATTGCTTTTTCAGCCCAGCGGGAGGTTCAAATTCAGATCCAGTCGACGATCATTTGTAGTTCTGTCATCCCTCGGGACACCGCTATGACGAGTGCTGCAAGAGACGAAGGCTATGCCTGCACTACGAATCGCCTGTCCACCAAGTCAAGGAATGCTCGGAGATTGCTGATCATACTGCCCTAGGACGGATACAAGGAGCACCAAGACTGCAGCAAGGGGGACCCGCCTCTCCAGATTCAGCAATCACATGGAGCATTACCGCAGGGACCAACCTACGTCAGGATAGTTGAGGAAGATTGAGGAGATCCCAGTCCCAGAGGAATACTGAAGGTAGAAGATTTTTTTTGTATGGTTGGAAAAACTATGTATCTTGATTTGCAATCCAGTCTTTCCTTAAAAATTTCTCTTAGCACTTAAATCATTTCTTGCAAGTCCTCGTTTTCTATTTTTGAAACCTGGGATGATATTCGAAACTTATTTCGAGATATTGTTTCCTATTCAGTAAACATGTTTCATATCCACAATCCGATATTGTTTGAAATCCACTACTCGATACTGTTTGCCTATTTCCTTTGATGATTTCGATTTTCTATTCAAGAGTTGTTGTTCACTACTTGTTTCGACCCTGTCTCCAATCTAAAATTTCGTTGTTTTCCGGGATACTTGTTCCTACTTGTTATTGATATTTTGTTCGCTAATCAAATTTGTACTATTCGAGATTTATTCCTACTTGAAATATTATTCTGAAACCATGTTTGAACCTTCGCTTCTATTTATGCTTGTTTGAGATTCTATTTCTTATTTTGACTTTATTCGGGACTCGCCCTCTATTTACAACTTTGTTTACTATTGAGATTCGCTTGTTCCATATTTACGATCCAAAACCTTGTTCCTATTGGAAACTGTTTTCTAGTCACTATACAATACCTTATTTTCCTCGTTGAAATTTCTATTCGAGATTTTGTTTCTTATTCACGATTTTGTTGATACTTGATTTTATATTTGTTTGACTGTGTACCCTACTGGAGAATTCGTTTTCTATTCGGGATTTGCTCAAGATTTTATTATTATTCGAAATTTAATTGAAACTTGTTTCCAATATGAGATTTTATTCCTTATTTTTTTTAAAAATTCTCCTATCTGATACTTGCTGCTGTTCATCCTTCGAGACTCTATTATTTCTTCGGAATAACGTCCCATATATGGAATCTTGTTACCGTTTCAGGTTTCATTTGAAATTTCGGTTACCATTTGAAACCTGTTGAGGTTGAAATTTTCCTTGTTGCCTTTGTACTCACTATTACTTGATTGGATCTATTGTTGTTTCTTAGTACCTAATAAACCCTTGTATTCTAATAGGCAGATAATACCATTTTGGTGACTTAGACTATAAGAACTCATTTTGAATTCCTTGAACCCTTTTTGAAATTCCTATGGATAAGGTCGAGGGACTACTCAATGACCTACTAGGGTGTGGCAGTTGTACACTGCAACCATTATCTAGATTATGGAGACTAAGGGTTCACTGCAGCCAGCAGCGCACTGACAGAGGTAGGAACTTTAAGTTGAAATAATTTCAGGTATTTATCGGTTTCCGAGTATTATCGAGACTTGTCCAAAAAAATTTATATTTGATCTCTTGAGTTGTTTCGTTAACACTTGTTTGGATTGATAAAGTTGATAGAGTATTCGGTGACATATCGTTGTTTGAGTCATAGAACTGAATGATCACTGCAGCCAGATGTACACTGGCAAAGCAGGGATTCTAAGTACGGTGATTTCAAATGGCTATATGTCTTCGGACACCCTGGAGACTATATTTCTTTTCATATAATTATTGATATTTCAAAAATCGCAAATCCTTGCATATTTTCTTTGATTTGATACTAGTACCTCCCCGAGTAGTTCCATCTAATTTTTTTCAAATCGACCGTTGCAAATTCTCTTCTTGTATTTTATTGTCGGATCAATTGACTTCCTAGACTTGGATTCCATTCCATCAGATTTTATCATATCTATATTTTGATCATGTTTTATTTAAACTTCGATCTGATCATACCTATCTAACAGTGATTCTCCTATCGTGCTAAAACTTTCAATCATGCCTAGAAGATCGTGCCTCACGACTTATCCTCTAAGTTGTAATTGAAATTCATTCCACCTCGTGACATGTTTTAGTGACGAGAGGGTTTTGCTTGGGCCAGAGATGGTGGTAGACTCTCAAACTAATCAGAGAGCGTCTCAGAGTTGCACATGATCGACAGAAGCACTGGGCGGACAGCAGCAGACGGCCACTTGAGTTTGCGGTTGGAGATAGAGTGTTCCTGAAGATCTCGCCGACTAGGGGTGTCATTCGCTTTGGCAGAGGCGGAAAGCCCAGTCCGAGGTACATCAGGCCTTCGACGTGATGACGCGGATTGGTAAGGTAGCATATCGACAAGCACTTCCAGCTAGCTTGGAGGGAGTGCACAATGTTTCCACGTGTCCCAGCTTCGACGCTACATTCCAGACCCGAGCCATGTGGTGGACTACTCAGAGTTAGAGGTGGGTCCGAGTTGACCTACGAGGAGCAGCCAGTAGAGATCCTTGATCGGAGGGAGAAGCGCCTGCGGAACCAGACTATTCCACTTGTCCGCGTCATGTGGAGACACCACTCTCCGGGAAAGTCCACGTGGGAGCGCGAGGACGAGATACGAGAGCGCTACCCTAGATTGTTTACGTGAATGTATTTAGCATTTTAAATTTTCCATATTTCTCTTTTCTCAATAATAATTCATAGTGTTTCGTAAATCAATTTTGGAATATTTTTTAAATTTCGAGGGGGAAATTTTTCAAGGGGAAGAGATTTGTAACTCCACTTCTCAAAATTTTATTATTTTATAAATCTTTAAATAATTTTCCTAATTTTTCTTCTTTTCTAAGCTATTATTATTGTTATTATTATTATTATTATTTTTAAGCCCAATTTGATTGGGGCTTTTATTCAATGTAACTAGTGGGCTTTTGGTGATAGCCCATGGATCAAACCCTTCTTTTAAATCCATCTTCCCTCTGATTTGGAATAAACTCATTTCCAGGCTCAGCCATTTCTTCTGGAAATGGACAAGGAATTTGAAATTCCTTCTCTAACCAATTCTGTTAGGAGCCATGTGCTCATCAATTTTTCATTCGTTTTCCCTCCAAATTCTCTCCATCACCACCTATTTAAGGACCAGTAGATCTCATCATTTCTCAGCCATTTTCTTCTTTTTGAGCTAGTCTTCTTCTTCCCAGAGCTGCAGTTCTCCTTTCGAGCATCAATCACGTTTAGGTGAGAATCGAATTTATTTTGGATTTATGTCTTCGGTTGAATTGATTTGAATTGTGCTTCGTGCTTTCAATCTAGGTCACTCATCCTCGATGGTCAGAAGAGGGATGAACTCTAGTCGATCTCTGACATTTCCATCGATTATTAGAATCTGGTGAGTAATTTACCATCCGTAGTTGTTCTGATTGAATGCCACATTAAGTTGTTCTTCATCCCAAATCCAATCTATAATTTCATGTCCTTGATTTTGGTTCTGTGATGAATTGTATCAGAGTATGGATCATGATTGGATTTCTCCATCGATTCTCTAAATTCTAATCAATTCGAACCAACAATAGGTATCAGTGAATGTTTAGGTATCTTCGATTGATTTTGTATTTCTTCATTGATGCAAGTTTGATATTCCTTGTCCGATTTCTTGTTTTGAAGTTCGATTTGGAAGGATCGATCCTGTGACTGAACCGTGAAGAGAAGACTCGACACGACACAAGAACCCTGTCCAGGTAATTTCTAATCCATTCATACATATTTGGTAGACTCTTCCTGTATGGATTGTGGTTAGTTTCAGCTTTTGTTTGAGTATCAGAGTTTTGGTTTGGGAGTATCAGGAGGAATGTATCCATAGAGGAATTAACTAAATTCTGGTGGTGACACTGAGTAGTTAAGATGTGTTGAAGTGTTACTCGATTTAGGTCTATCCATTGTTACAGATTATACTCTATTCGAAATTGTATTAATTATCCAGACTAGTTGGAGAATCCAGTTGTTGAATTAACCTGTTGTTCAGTTTAGTTCACCCTCTTCAGTTGGTTTAGAATAATGAGTAACATTGAATGTTGTTGAGTTTAATGACCAGAACAAACTGATTTGACTTAAACATGTAACAGAGGGTTTTGGGGAGAAGTTTATTAGCTGGACAGAATAGAAGGTTTAGCTCCTTGCTTAAATATTTGGGATGATTGCAGTAAGTTACAAGGGGACTGTGGTATAGCTGACTTTGTTTCTACCTATCATTTGACTTGAACCTACTTAAATAATAGAGCCTACTTTATGTAGCTGTTAATACCTTAACCAGAAATAGGTGGGTTAAGTTCAGTGCAATATGTTGAGACTGACAAGTTCAGGACTGATGTGTATCAAATGCTTTAGTTAGGAGTAATCTGTATCCACCTTGTGTAGGGATTGACTGTATCAGTCCTGATTACTAGAGGCTGGATTGAATGGAGGCTATGATCCTCAGTGATGTACTGTAGGAATCAGAGTTTAAGTTCAGTCCTGGGCATGTCTAGCTTAATACCAATTTATGAACATACATTACCTTCACCTTGTGTTCAAGACAGTGTTTAAGGTTGAGTTTAATTGTTTCCTTCGATCACTGAGAATTATCTCTGTTCTGAGAAGTGGAACAGAGGATATTGGAGAATTTCTGAGTTGTAACTTGAGTGTAAGAATGGGGGTGTATGAGTTCCTATAAGACTGATGTACAGCTGTATATTGAACTGAGATGTCTTATTTCAGTCTACGATTAAGACTGAATGTTATTTGGGACTTAACTGTCAGATGTCTCCAGATTGAGGGTATGTCCTTATTTAAACTCAGCACTGGGATTGATGTTGGGAACTGTACAGAGTTTTCCTTAAGATCACATATTCAGGGGTGTCCATACATCTAAGATTGGGTGTCCTCTTTTAATAGCTATAAAGGAATGATGTCTAGGTGAAGACTGAAAGCAATATTGGTTCTAACAGGATTTGTATATCAGTGACTGAGAAGTGATTGAGACTTGTGGTGGCACATGCAGGTCAGTATCGTAATTAGTACGATCTCGTCATGGTGTTCGACTTAGAGTACTAATTACGAGCCTGCGACTAGGACATAGGATCTAGGATATAATAGGAGTTACTCAATCACATTTTAGAAAAATTTTGATCTTTTGATTACCCTGACAACTCTTCTTGCATTTGAATTCAATTGTCCTCCTTTGATAATATCTTATCTTATGCCATATTGATCCTTTGGGTTCAATTCATCCTCAGGATGGCGATCACTCGCTCCCAGGCAGCAGGACATAGTACAGTTCCAGCGAGATCCGATCCAGTAGTATCTCCACTTCCGGCTACGGGAGCAGCAGTCTCAGTTTCTGCCCTTCTGGCGGGATTAGCAGTCGAGAGATCAGCAGCCTCAGTTTCTGTCCTTCAGACGGGAGTAGCGACGGCAGTTCTAGGAGGTCTTCCACCTCCAGCAGCGGGACCGTCCGTAGTTGTTCCTGAGACTCTTCCACCATCGTCTTCGCTACCGACAGATACTCAGAGGATGATGGCCCTTCTGCAGCAGATGTTGCAGAACCAGAATGCTCAGACAGAGCTGTTTTGACAGAGCATAGAGAACTCCCTTCGGCTGATGATGGGAGCAATTGAGAGAGTTGTACCGGGTATAGTTCAGGATACCCCAGTTCAGTACCAGGGACAGGACCAGAGACAGACTATTCTGTGTGGTTTCTGCGGGCAGCTGGGGCACACCTGGGAGGTTTGCAGGACGAGGTTGGGCGTGTGTCTATTCTGTGGGGCGCCCGACCACCAGCTGAAGGATTGCCACGCTCGTGGAATCCGAAGAGGCCAGGACAGAGTACATCAGGCACCAGCACGTGACGACCAGCAGCATGGTCCGGACAAGAGGCAGGCCATCCAGTGTGCCTTCTGCAAGAAGATGGGGCACACCCGGGAGGTTTGTAGGATGAAGCTTGGACTTTGTTTATACTGTGGAGCTCCAGACCACCAGATGAGGAACTGTGCTGCTCATGCAGCCAGACAGGTAGACCGGGACAGAGTACCGCATGCTGGGGATGGCCAGCAGGGACGAGCTCTCACCGTGACAGTTGAGGACAGTCAGGCAGCAGCAGGGCAGAGTGCAGGTTCTAAATCTTTTGATCTCATTTCTGTATTTGCTTCCTTATAAACTGTTTGAAATTCGATTCCATCTGTTCCTTGATTGGTTGATGAAAATTTGTTCTTGTGATGTGATTTTCTTCTGCGATAAGTCGTATGGGCTAGGTCGCCTCGATTATGAGATTTTAGAATCCTCTAGGGTCATGCTAGCAGGCAGAGTGAGGACATATAGTTGGATTATGGACGTATTTCTCGGGTGTGGAAATTTAAGGTTTTCGCTGCCAAGCTAGCGGCAATGCAAAAATTTTAAATACCATAATTCTAGAGGTATGTACCTTAGTCGAGGACTCTGTGATTATCGTAGCCTTGCTCACTGGCATGACGGAGATTCTGATGTATCATGATTTGGACAGACGCATACGATTATTAAATTGCATGATTTTTTTTCTGTGTTTACTTCGCTTTAAATTTTAAGAATGAATTCTTTTAAGGTGGATAGACTTGTAGCACCCGATTTCTAATTGAGAGTGATTTTAAAATTTTATAATTTTAGTCATTTAATTATTGTCATTTAATTCATGCTTTGATTTTGGAGATTTTTAATCATTTTAAAAATTTTAAGCCATGACTAGTGATTTTGATGTTTACTAGTGAAACCCTAGGGACTGTGTGACCTAGAGCCTAACCATGTGATTAGGATGTTTTCAGTATTATTTCTGGCCCAAGGGTATTTTGGTCATTGGACCTCTTTGATTTATTTTTATACTTTGCATTGGTGATTGTTGATTTGGCTTTTGATATGTGAGATTTTGTGTTGGTTTCGTATCCGTGTCGGACACGTAACAATTTTTATTTGCAAGTGCAGTTGTGCCTTAAGAGATTTTTATTTTGCTAAAAAAAATTTTATTATTCGAGAGGGATTGTTTCTGCATGTTTTTCTGTGATTGCCTTGTTTTAATTTCGAGGACGAAATTTTTTTAAGGTGGATAGATTTGTCATCTCCAGTTTTCAAGAATAGGGGTATTTTTGTCATTTTATATTTTTGAATAATTTTGAAATTTATTTTATTATTTATGATATTGTTTTGGGGTTATTTAAGTCGGGTTCAAATTTCAGCTCAATCCGACTTGAAACGGAGACCCGGGGTAGTTTTGACTCTAGTGGACCCACCCACTAGTTAGCCATGGCCCACATGCTAATTATTTTAGTTAGTGACTAAGCTAATTTATTTTGGATAGGGTTAGTTAGATTAGTGTGTTAGAAGGACTAAACTAGCCCCTACTTAGAACCCCTTTCCATGTATTAACTAATAGATTAGAGAGGGGGCTTTTTAGATTTTCCCTAATAGGACAAATCAGCCCCATGGCCGGCCACTTCATGTGGATAGGGTTTAGTCACTCATCATTATTTCTTCTTCCATTCTCTCTCTTGTTCTTCCCCATTTTGTTTTAGAGAGCAAACCCTAGAAATTTCTCCACCAAATCCTTCCATTTTCTCACCCAATCTTCTTCCTTCCTTCTCTATTCAAGTCAATGGGGGAGCTACCCAAGTTTGGGAGGAGTCGGAGCTCGTTCGTGTCCATTCGGGGTTCCTACGTGTCGGTGGCGCATCGAGAAGCTTTTTCTTCGATCCGAATCACCGGGAGGTATAAATCCTTTCTCCTTCTCATTTCTCTCATGCATTAGGATGATTCTGACCCATAGGAATGACCCCCATGGTTGAGTGTCCATTTGTGTCCATTTCGTGTCCATTTGGACAATTGTAGAGGTGTCCTATGTGTAGGATCGTGTCCTAATAGGAAAACCCCTATTTAGACACATGTGGATTTATTTATATATTGATTTATTGTTGTTTTAATATTATTCCAGATTTTCTATAGGTTTAGGAATGTGTTTTCCTATGTATCATATTGTATCATATTATCTAATATCTATATATGCATATATATGGTGGTGTATATATATATATATATATTATATATATATAATATATATATATATATATATATATATATATATATATAGTATGGCTCATATATATATATATGTATATATTATATGGTGTGTGGCTTCGTGTTTGGATGGGGTATTGTGGTCAGCCAAGTGGAGAGTAGAGTGATGGGGGTGCTGCTGTTCCTAACAGCAGCAGGACAGCCTAGTAACCCTTAACATTCAGTCCATGTAACCCCCATGTTGGCTGTCATTAAACCCTCACTTAACAGTCCAGTTTTGGCCACTAGATGGCTGTCCATACACCCTCCTAAACCCCCTTATTTGCTGTCCATTTCCAGCCATCAAAAACCCCCACAATACCTGTCCAAATGGTCCCCTTAAGCCACCCTACTTGCTGCCAATTCAGTCCTAAATTAACCCCCTGGTTCAGCACTGTAACAGCCCCATGTTAGCCCTGTTTGCTGTCCCCAATATCAGTCATGGTATTGCCCAACTGCTGTCCCAATAACCTGTCCCAATTAGTCCCATGGTTCAGCCATTAACCCCCATATTTTGGCCCTATACCAGCCCCTAAACCTGTACCAAACCTGTCCTATAGGCTACCTTAAAACAGTCCCTAAACCACCACATTCTAGTCCCATTTACACCCTCCAACAGCCCTTAAATAGCCCCACCAATCAGTCCCAATTCACCCTTTGGCTGTACACATTTAGCCCCCAAAAACCTGCTACATGCTGCCCTGAAATTCAGTCCATGTTAGCCCCTGTTAACACTCTACATTTTAGTCCCCTTGCTCCCATTAACAGCCTATTAAAACCACTCCAAAACATGTCCCTTACAGCCCCAAATCAGTCCAGAATTTGGCCCCATTGGCTGTCCTATTGACAGGTAATTGGGTCCTTAAACACCCCTATAGAAGCCCCCTAAACTCAGTCCAAAACT
The DNA here is from genome assembly GCA_029216955.1 of Iris pallida. Taxonomy (NCBI): domain Eukaryota; kingdom Viridiplantae; phylum Streptophyta; class Magnoliopsida; order Asparagales; family Iridaceae; genus Iris; species Iris pallida. Next base: position 3,234,804 of record JANAVB010024997.1, read on the forward strand.
GTCCCTTATCCCAGTCCTATAGCAGTCCCAAACCAGTCCCAAACTAGCCTATTCCAGTCCCCTACAAGCAGCCCTATAGAAGTCCCATATCAGTCCACTTTTGCCCCATCAAAACTATGCCAAATCAGTCCTATGTACATGCCTATGTGTGTGTGTGTGTAAACCTATACTCATATATGTGAGTGAGCTATTGGATATGTGTGTGTGTGTGTCTAGATATGGGTATATAGGTGAGTATATATATATATATATATATATATATATATATATATATATATATATATATATATATATATATATATATATATATATATATATATATATATATATATATATATATATATAGCTATATACCATATATGTGTGAGCTTAGAGTTTGTGTGTATGTGTGGGTATATATATATAAGTGTCTATAGGGAGTAGATATATATAGCTAGTAGCCTATAGGTGTTAGCCTATTGTGAACCTATAGGTAGAGCCTTTATGTGACCATGTGTGAGTGAGAGAGTGAGTGAGTTGGTGTGTATGTGAGTGTTTGGGTACATGTGAGAATGGTACAAGGGTAAAGGTAAGGTAATGGGTAGGGTAAACTAACATGTATTCTAAGATAGGCTAGATACCTAGGATACCTATATTTCTTGGTAGGTAAACCTTAGATAGGATAGTATCTAGCTACCTTAAGGAGCCTAGACTAGTATCTTGGGTATTAGCGGGTCGGAATTTACTTTGGTAAGGTAATGTTGGTTTTACCTAGGAATAGGGTATTTGAGTTTGGAGTCTAAGATATGGTTAGAACTTGGTTCTCTTGGTTGGTAATGATCAAATATAGTGCTCCTTGGCTAGTTTTGACTTCGGTTGACCATTTTGACCTAAAGTCAACAAAAGTCAACTGAGAGTCAAACTTAGCCTTTAAGCGACTAGATTTGACCGAGACCAAACCAGAGTTGACCAGTTGACTGAAAGTCAACAGTTGGTCAATATTAGACTAGTTTGACCTAGTGTTGACCCAGAGTTGATCAGGGTTGACCAGTTGACCAAAAGTCAACTGTAAGTCAACATTTGACCTCGTTTGACCTAGTTTGACTTGAATTGACTCCTAGTGACCTGGTTTGACCTAGTGTGACCTAGTTTAGCTTGGTGTGACTTGGTTTGACCTAGTGTTTGACTTAGACTTGCATATCATGACTAGATTAGCTTTTCTTTCATTATTAAACCATGTTTTGACTTGTAGTATCTCATCTTTAGGTCTGTGATTAATCTGAGCGTCTGTTCACCTTATCAGCTCAGGACCACAGACGAGTACATTTACTGATAGTTTTCATTGTCTTAATATCTGCTATATCCGATTCAGTTGTAATGCCTTACACGATTTCCAGTCACGATAGTTCACGGACTAGTATATGCTGGATCATGACATGGGATGTTGTTCCTAGATTTCCACGGTATATTGGTACATATTCGGTCTTATTTCCATGTATTGGTATAGACACCGATTTCTAGGGGGACTTGCTACCCTCTTATGGAATCCCGTGTCATGACGTGTCATGCCCAGATCCACTATACTATTCGGGGATGGGGGAATTATTAGGGGTTATGTGATCAAAGTCTCCCGTCACTATTTTGCTAGCGCCACCCTCACCTCACGTAGGGTGTAGCAGATACCCTATTTCTAAGTTATCCAGGTTGGCCGGCATGACTCTCCGTTGTGGATACCGCGGATTGTCGGGCCAAGTGGATAACCCTACCATGACTCCCTAGCCGATCACATATCGCTCTAATAGTTCAAAACACATTTTATATTTATTATCGTATCTTATATCCAGTTAAGCTTTACTTTCTGTACTTCTCACCATGCTATGATTTTATTTACTCACATGCTCTACCTGCCTTTATACTGTACCATGATTTGAAACTAAGTTCTGTTTGAAAGAAGGGTTACAACCCCGGTCCTTGTTTGGTTTAAGGTTTGCAACTCGACTTTCGAATGGTTTCCAAGTCGCTTATATCTTTGTATTGTATTTTATTATACTGTCTCTTATAGTATTTGTCAATTCACATGGAACTGTTGTTAGTATTTGTACTTGTTCATTTTCCTGACAGGATACCGTTGACAATTTTACAGATGATTCAGAGGCTGATTGCCCGACCTACTATGGGGACGGGTTAGATGGATTAGACTTGGATCGTGGCTTGATAGTCGAGCCACTAGACTTTTCTCACCATGAGTAGTATAGTTTAGTTAGGTTTTCCTGGCCTGCGAGCCAGCTAGTACTTTCAGACTGTAGTACTATATTATATTCTATACTCTGTGATGTTGTGGTTAGATTTAGACTTGTGTGGATTTTGAACTTATTTTCTGCTTTTATCTATCCTATGTTCCTTTCATGCTATCTACCTTAGTTTTGTTTATGAGATTGAGACTGTATTGCTATGTCACCTCTATTCGGAGTGCATATACTGTACAGGTACATTTATCTGTTTTAGTCGTAGTATTTACAGACCCTATATACAGCATTCTACCATCGATTCTGCGGCATAGGCTGGACGTACCCACGTCTCGTGCCCTTACTCTAGGGTGCGGGTCATGACAAGACTGATATTAACTGAGAATGGAATGGTTAATTCGAATGGAAATGGATTAGTAGAATTGGGGAATCAACCACAAGCTATGAGTATCATAAATTGGACTGATATATGAGAGATTGAACCTGGGACTGGGTTGTTCAGCATTTTTTAAGACTGAATTTTAACTAAGGATTGAACTGTCAGTTGAAGGGAAATAGGGTGATGAACTATATGTAGGATATGGCAATTGGACTGGTGTGTCAACCTGGAAACACTAGACTGATTGTATCAGTCCTAATACTGAGGTTGATATCAGTCCTAGTAGGACTGGTCTATCTCACTGAGACTGAGAAACATCAGCCTTGCTAAGACTGTTTATCTCACTGAGGGTGGAGATTAGGACTGTATATTAAGCTGAGTTAGGTTGTGTAGTGTCCTGCTGTTGGACTAATACATTATACTGATTTCTGAATACCTATAGGACTGCTATTTAGTTTCATACTGGACTAATAGAAGATTGGTATTAGGATTGATACATCAGTTCCACATTGAACTAATGTCTGAATGCCTATAAGGCTGTCATATAGGATTGATATTTAGACTGTTCTTGGAGTACTAAGGACTGGTTTCCACTAGAACCTAGGATAAGGTTTGAGATTGAATGATTTCAGTCTAGCAAGTATACTTCATGAATACTAGTTCATGGTATTCCCTTACCAAGTCTACCAAATTTTAGAAGGTTGGCCCAAACTTGTGAAGTATAAGGGTGAGAGTACTAGAAACTAGGTTAGCTAGATTTAGTGGTTCATATGCTACATGAAGTATTACACTGAAACTTGGATGTAATATTTCATGATAACTTATGTTTAAATTATCATGTGGCAATGATAGAGAATTAATTTATGAGATAGATTTTAAGTAGAGGGCTAACTAATGTATCTTGATTAGTCATGATTAGAGTTGTTAGACAAACCAAATTAGATTTAGCCAGTTTATTAATTACTTGTAAATCATTTAACAGGAGGATTCCCAGCTCTACTACCCTTTCTTGATCACCCTGTGCAAGGCAAGTATATTCCTCGGATTTGTTCATTTCTTATGTCTTATATATTCATCCTTGAATCTCCTTGATTGACACGATGTATCACGGTATTGTCTGGTTTCATGTTTCATGTATTACTTGTGTCTGGAAGGAGAAATACTATAGATATATGATCAAACTCTGTTACTATTCATGTGAATAGCTTGGGTCCCGTATCGTGCACGCTGGACCAAAACCGTACCATTTCGTGTTTATTGTATCTACCCAAGCCGATCACACAATCTAGAAGTATTTCAATATTACGCATGTTAGTATGCAGGTTGTATTTCATGATCAGGTTATATTTCATGTTCAGGTTGTACTTCATGTTCAGGTGATATTTCATGTTCAGGACTCTTATCATGTTCCCTGTTTTACCTTCAGTATTTTCTGTTCAGTTTTATGTCTTGTTCTCATTTTCTGTACTTTACATATGTTTCCTGTTCTTGTTCATACCATGATGTTACATGTTCATTCCTTGGATATACTTAGCTCCGCTCCTGACTAGGATATGTTGCAGGTGAGTTGGAGGCTCTGTGCGACATGTATTATGGCAGGGAGCCATTAGATGCAGGAGAGCTAGCTGGAGTTGCTCTTGACTTAGAGGCTGCAGAGGCCTAGAGCTTACCTTAGTATTTTCTATATTATTTTCCTGTATTGAGACTAGTAGACTTTCTGTCATTTGCTGGAATGTGATAAATTCTGAGACTTGTACTTCTTTTCTGGGATACATTTACAGATGATGTGTTTTCATACTTGTCTTGATATCTGGTTAGTTTTTTCTAGATTGGTACAGCTTACTTTGTCGTGTCTAATGACAAAGGCTGGACGTGTCCGACTCGTGTCCGATTATTCGGGAGCGGATCGTGACAACTAGTCATGCTACTTACATGATATACAGGTCCCACACAAACGAACTTTCCAGTGCTCCATTTAAATTACACCACGTGTATGACACATTGTTTCCTCAAAACAAACTATAGAGACCCAAATTCGATTTATTCGATTTCACCCATGCAAATTTTGACCCATTCCCTTAACTAAACTGAATACTCAAGATCTATGCAAGACGTAGCACACCTATGACGTATGCCTTCCAACAAGCAAGTCCATGCCTCCTATCCCACACCAAACATCAGCCCACACATATTAGTCGTTATGACTTAGAGTTTTCAAAACACTTGCCTAATCATATTCTATAGCCTGGGTTCTTTAATTATCATCGATTCTCATCATTTGGCCATAAATTCTTCTTCCCTAAGTTTTCAAGCTCACTTCTTAGTTTCCCATGTTAGACGTAGAACGAATCCTTCTGAACCGACATACCTTAGTATACTCAAACAAGATGTCGCTACCAGCTTGTCAGAAGCATGACCCCATGAGTGACAATGTTTGAATGTAGTAACTTTCTTATAGTTGTTATTAACCAAGAACGTCATGGTGTTATCGAGGCTCACTTAGAATCCAAGACTGCGGTCAGAAGTGTCCATTATTCTCGTGCCCCTCCCTAGAAATTGTCCTCCTCAAAGTCTTGTAATGGCGACGATCTTTACGGGTGGCCAACTTCCATAAGTTGGGTAGAGTCTGGAAGGAAGCATACCCCATCTTGTAGAATATTAGGTCAATTGGGGTTCCCATGACAACCACCCCTCCATCCTTTCAAAAATTGAGCTAAGATTTGACGTACCTACTCTCCCTCCGTACAAAATCTCGCAATTCTTGATATTATGATTATTTTTAATTTCAAGGACGAAATTGTCATAAGTTGGGTAGGATGTAAAACCCTCATAATTTAAAGAAATATTTAAATTATTTTTGGATTTTATTTAATTCTAATTTATTTTTATCTTATTTATATTATATAAAAGGACTATAGCCATGGTTGAGTTTGAATATGCAAGACGACTAGAAAGTATAGCATGCCTAGCGTAGTCGGGTGCTTTAACTAGCATGCTAGCCATGTTAGGAATGCCATGGTCATATTGTAGTCTCTTGCATGTTAACCATTCAAATTATGGCACAAGTTATATTTTATTTAATTAATTAGTTAAGAAAGCCTTTATGACTTTTTAGGAGACCCGATTGTACCAAACATTCTCAAACCTCTTCCAAGCCAAATCCAACCCTATGTAGGCATGATGGACATTAATAAATATTAATACTTACATATTTTTGTATTTAAATTCAGATTTGGATTAAAATTCTATAGATAGAATTAATTAGTTCTATATTAGGAAACACCTTTTTAAATCATCAATCCAATCAATTAGCCAACTCACCAAACAACCAAATCATGCCATAGTGGACCCCTACCATAGATTTCGACAAAGCAATCCTCCCATAGTCGAACACCCCATAGGAAAAGGATTCCCACTCCTTTTCATACATGCAACCCAATAAAGCCCATATATATACATCAACTTAGCCCAAACCCTAACCCTAACTTAAATCCTCCTTTATTTCCACCTCCATAGCCGACCAACCCTTCTCTTCTCCATAATTTTGGCAGCACTTCACCTCCCATAGCCTCCATACATTATCTCCTCCATTGCACATCTCTCCATCCTTCACAAAAACTCATCTCCTCCACCATACATCCACCCAACCCCTCAAAACAAACCCTAAAAACTCCATCTTCTCCATCCAACCATCTATAGCCTTTGCCAACCCTTTCATACTCACCAAAAGAGGAATTGCAAGCAAGGATAGCGAGAAAGGTTGGAGCTTTTGCGAGAAAAGGTTGTCACAACCTCTCTAGCAAGGACCTTTGGTAAGAAATCCAAATATTTCCATTATATTTTGATGGCTTTTATTATGTTTAATCATCCATAAATGTTTCATGAAATATAGGCGTAATATTCATGTGTCGGTAGGATCAAAATTAACTCCATTGTGAAGGAACTATGAGTTATTGGTGCATATTTTTGAAACTGAATTTTATGTGTGTTCATATACATAAATTAGGATTTTTAAGTGTTTTTCCATGATTTTAGCAACTCAAATCTGGCCAAAAAAATTGTAGGTCAAAACTAGCTAATTTTGGGTAACCGGCTGACCTAGAATGTCCCAAACTTGTAGTATAACTCAACCCTTATATCTCTGATATTATTCTATAAAATAAAATATTTTATTTCTGTTTAAAATATATTTTTAGTTATTTTAGCAATTTTGAGTCATTAACTATGTTCCGGGCGAGTTTCGGGTAGACTAGCTGACTTAGTAATCAACCAGTCGTAAATGTCTTTAGAAATATAAATTCTAGAATTTTAGAGATAAATATATAGAAAATTAGTTTAAATATTATTTGTATGATTTTTAGATAATTTTTAAGTATGTTATTGAAATAGGGGCATAACCGACTAATTAAAAGTTAGAAACCCTAAAACTGTGTTTGGATGTCTCGTGGAACCTGTGTGTGATTGTATAGGGCTAAATGGTTCCACGAGAGATTGAATAATTTTAACAAATTACCTTGACTGATTAAGTCGTATCGTAAGTTTTGTGAGTAGTGACTTAATCTAGTTAATTAATTATCTAGGAGCGTCGGGTTCCGGAGGCGTGGACACGGGAGCGGCGTTTCATATTCACAGCGCGGAATCAGGCAAGATACCTTGCCACCTTACTCTGTGATTTATATATTCTTATTTTCAGTTGTTATTTTCAATATTTCTTATTTGTTGATATTATAAAACTGTGCGTCTAAGTCACACTTGGGTGCAAGCGACCTTGTCGGTCGTTTTTCTCGCTTTTTATTTATTTTTCTTGCATTGACTTAGTCTAGTGACCACCCCTTTGTTGATGAGGTATTGGTATATCTCATGCGGTCTTGACACATACTTTATCACGTGATGTGAGTCACATGTAGGACACGTACTCGCGTAGTCGGCCGGCCACCGACACTACTAAAATATGATCTATTAGCGACGTAATTTAGCGACGGCGTAAAATTACGTCGCTATATATGGAATTCAGCGACTCCTTTATATAAACATCGCAAAACGTCGCTGAATAGCGACGTTCAGCGACAGGTATAAAATTACGTCGCTGAATAGCGATGTTACGTCGCTGGATTATTAAAATATGTCGCCAGTTTACGACGTTTAGCGACGTCCTCATGTGACGTCGCTAATATTTTTACTTAGGGCACAGCGTTTCGTTTTTCCCACTCACTCGAAATTTCCAATTTTTTCCACTACTCCTTCCCCCCCTCTGGCGATTCCTTCGGCGACCCCTTCCCCCCCCCCCCCCGGCGACTCCCTCCCTCTCCGGCGACCCGTACCCCTCCGTCGAGCTCCTCCTCCTCGAGCTCAGGTAAACCCTAACCTAACTCCTCCTCCTCTCCCACGGACACACACACACACACACACGGACACACACGCACACACACACAGAGACACACACACACACACGGACACACGGACACACACACAGATGGACACACACACACACACTGGACACACTGTGTCATGTTGTGGTGGACACGAGACACTATGTTGGACACGTACACATAGCCTAGATCCTTTACCAACCATTTATTTTCCATTTTAACATGTTTTTATATATCAATTTCTAAATACCCTATGTTGACTGATACCTTGTTAATTTATTGTATTTTCTAATTTTGAAAACCCAGTTTTGACAACCATTTTAACCTAGTTTAATGCTTTAATTTAGATGTTTAAAACCCTAGTGTAGTGTATCTATATGTGTGCTGACTGAGTTTCAAGTTTGGGGTGATTTGGTTAGAGTTTTGGTTCTCGATTTGGGTTTGAGGTGAATGGGTCTAAAATATGTTATAGGAGTATGTAATGTTGTGTAAAATGAACTGATTTCCTTTCTTTTCCTTTTATTTGACTGAACACAGTAAATCCCCATACTATCCAGATTGGACTGACCTATAGTTCATATCACTCACTCACTCACTCACTCTTGCCTAGGTACACACACGCATATAGCCTAATACAAGCATGTTAGCCTCCCTCATATACACGTATATGTGACTGTCACATGTAACAGTCAACACACTCACCCCCCATTCACATGTGCATGTACACACACCACCCACTCTCTCTATATATATATATGTTTGATAGATGGTATTGTATACATATATACATAACTATATCATGTAACTCATATATGATATAGGCATATAGCCTATGTTAGAGTGTCTAAATATATGAATGCATGAAAGTTGCCTTGTCTTGTAATATAGGCATATAGTATATACATGCCTATATATATATATTATATGTATATATCTATAAAGATATTACTTGTGTGTATGAGATAGCTTGAGTTGACTTTGGTCATTATTGGTACTTGAATTGATCGGAACAAAGACCCCCAATGTCGGTATCGGTCAATATTTGGTATCGGTCGGTATCGGATCGGAACATGCCAAACCGTATCGGTATCGGCCGTATCGGATCGGTATCGGCCGATACTTTAAAATTATATGAAATAGTAGTCACCCCCAAGGTTGACTATTTTTACTGAAAATCAAAGTAGAGTAAACATCTGACCTAGATTGGACTAAGAGTTGACAAAGTCAACTATAGGTCAACCCTTGACCTAGTTTGACCTTGTTTGACTTTGTTTGACTTAGCTTGACCTTGTTTGACTTTGTTGTCTTCATGTTTGTTAAATGACACCCAGATACTAGTTTTAGTTATTTAAATGACACCCAGATACTAGTTTTAGTTTCAGTTTGCTTTGGTAACTCACTATTGCTCATTACTTGGTACTAGTTTTAGTTGATTGTGTTTTTTTAAGACTAAACAAATGACACCCAGATATTACTTGTGTGTATGAGATAGCTTGAGTTGACTCTGGTCATTATTGGTACTTGAATTATATGTTAGGCTTGTATAGCCTTGAATGGTGTGTGCTAGCTAGTATTGGGATACCAATAGCGATAAGGTAAAGGGTACCTTGGTAGGTCATGACTAGAAATAGGATATTTGACTTAGATTTGACCTTGTTTGACCAAGGTTGACTATTTGACCTAGTTTGACCTTGTTTGACTTAGCTTGACCTTGTTTGACTTAGTACAACCTAGTTTGACCTAGTTTGACCTTGTTTGACCTTGTTTGACTTTGTTTGACTTTGTTTGACTTAGCTTGACCTTGTTTGACTTAGTACAACCTAGTTTGACCTAGATTGCATATCATTGTTATTAGTAACTGTCTGCTACTAATGTGTGTCCCATAATAAGACATAATATACGAATTTGTGCCTGTTGGATAATGTGTCCATCTTTACAGAATTATTTCCAAATGGATATGAATTACTACTTGCGGAATCGTTCATGGATGTACAATCGTCGTCCTGATGATATGTGTGGTGTGCGGGATGAATACATAGCGGGAGTAGAGCAGTTCCTGCAGTTTGCTAAGGCGTTCCCTCAGTACATGGACGGCACCAAAATTAAGTGTCCGTGTGTGAAATGTCATAACGTAAAATATTATCCAGAAGTGGAAGTGACATATCATTTGTACTCGAGGGATTTCATGCCTAATTACTATCAGTGGACCGCACACGGAGAACTTGTGTCTTTAGCATCAGAGCCGGAGCCTTATGTTGAGCCGTATATGCATGCGGGACCTAATTTTGTTTCAGATAATCATGCATACGACGACGGGTGCGTGAACATAGTTTTCGACGCTGCGGAGCCTAGTTTCGTTCATGATGCACCTGAGGAGGCACCGAACGCCGATGCTGCACAATTCATGGAGTTGTTGAAGAATGCAAGGACTCCATTGTATCCTGGTTGTGAGGATCATTCACCGTTGGAGGTGGTTACAAGACTGTTGAGCATTAAGTCAGATTTTAACATGTCGCAAGAATGCTACAACCGAGTGTTGGAGTTGATTATAGAGATCATGCCGGCGGGTGCTAAGTTGCCTAAAGACTTCTACCGGTCTAAGAGGATGGTGAGATCGCTCTGGATGGGATACAAGAAAATCGATTCCTGTCGCAATGGGTGCATGCTGTACTACAAAGACGATAAGGACGCAGATGTGTGCAGATTTTGTGGTGCTGATCGCTATAAGACAACTAGTACAAGAAGGTCTACCGGTGCAAGAAGACCGACCGATTCAATGCACTACTTGCCTTTAACGCCGCGGTTGCAAAGATTATTTATGGTGAAAAAGACGGCCGAAAATATGAGTTGGCACATGCGAGAACAGATTGAAGGAGTGTTGGATCACCCATCCAAAAATATGAGTTGGCACACGTTTGTGTATCAGATATTCGAACTACAAAGATGTTGATGCGGGCAACGATTTCTATGGCGTGTTACGGGAGATCGTGGAGCTGACATATAGTTATGGAATAGAGCCTGCTAAGATTGTGTTATTCAGGTGTGATTGGTTCGATCCGATTGAAGGTCAAGGTTGGAAAGTAGACAAGCACGGTCTTGTTGATATAAACTATCGGCGTCGATATCAAGCCTATGAACCATTTGTCCTATCAAGTCAGGCTCAGCTCGTGTACTTCACAAGTTATCCTAAACGGGGAACAACAAGGTCGGACTGGTGGGCAGTATGCAAGACCAAAGCTAGAAATACCTTTGAGGTTGACGATATAGCTTATCAACAGGATGAACTACCTCTTGTAACAAATATTATAGAAGTGGACACGACGGAAGTTTCCTATTACACATCTAATTGTGTAGAAGAAGTAGAATTATCTGAAGAGGAAGATGCAGATGAAAGTGAAGATGTAGAGGAGGAAGAAGAAGAAGAAGAAGAAGAAGAAGAAGAAGAAGAAGAAGAAGAAAAAGTAGATGAGCTAAACGAACTAGATGAATTTTCAGAAGAGGATTAAATCTGTACGTTTGTTTTATCATCATATTTGATACTTTAGTGATACTTCTATCATATAAATCTGTGACACTTCAGTGACACTTTATTGACACTTTTATTGACACTTCAGTGACACTTTTTGACTATGATATTTTTCAAAAATCTGTGATGTCTATCATATAAATATGTTTTTTTGTTTTATTGTCATATGTTTTATTGTCAGGTATGACTAGATCATCTGGACGACGCGGAGGATTATATATTAGGCAGCCCCGTCAGCCTCGAGCTGGAAATGGAGAGGGCAGTTGCGTACCCTCATCCTCATCTCCGAGTACGCCAGTGTACCATTCTGTTCCCGGTCCATTACCGGGACAGGGCAGTTCTAGCAGGTTGGCGACTCCTCCCTCGTCGTCCAGCCTTCCTGATCTCGCGTCCAGCATCCCTGATCCCCCGTCCAGCATTCCTACTGTCGACGGCTCTATGGAGGGAGCCCACGCCGATCATATGGAGGACGGCGATCAGACTGATCCTGCCCAGGCAGGAGGTGAGAGCGACCCTCCATGCGCTCCCCCGGGCGAGACGCGTATGGAGATTTGGACGGACGGGCCTATGAAGTAAGTTAATTAATTATTATATATTTCTCAAATGATTATATGTACATATATATTCATGAAAAATTATTATTGTATAGATATCGGCCTTCTGCAGTACAGAGACAGCTGGGGACATTTGTGAGGCAGAACTATGGTGGGCCTTGGCTCAACTACTTAGATGCTCCCGCAGATAGGAAGGCCTTTTGGTTCGCCCACTTCAAGGTAAAAAATTTGTTTATTTTTAAATTTTAATAATCATTTGTGTATATTATACAACTTTTGTATTTTACTTCTTGTAGAGGACCTATTTCTATCCACCACACCGGGCGGCGAGGATCGAGGGCCAATTTTCTGCCATCATAGCCAAGCTCATCCGTGATGCGATCGACGACCAGAAGCGTCGTGATCGCTCCGGACAGCCGATCCAGGGTTGGATTATGCCAGAGCAGTGGACTGCGATGAAGGCTAGATTCAGCGAGCCCAAGTACCAGGAGCGGTCTGAGAAGGCTAAGGTGGCGCGGTCGAGCGCCGGTAAGTGGTGTGGTGGCTCCATTCCGATGACGGAGCATTTTCGTCGTCTGGTACATTTCCTATGACAGACATTAATTTATATATAGTTCGATATAATGTTTAATACTAATAATAGATAATATATTTTAACAGGTAAAGAAGGGTGAGGACCCGAACATGGTGACCGTCTTCCTGGTCACCCATCGGAGGGCTGGAGACTTCATTGACGAGAGGGCGACACAGGCATATGTACGTTCTATTCTTTATATTAACTGACTATAATTTAGAAAACAGGAAAATAGATATCAATATAGACTTTAGTAAACACTTACACGTTAGCAAACATGTTCTAGGCCAAGTTTGTTCGACTACAGAAGAAGGCGGCTGATGCTGCTGCTGCTGCTAGTGCGCAAGCAGAGGGAGGGGCTGGTACTTCCTCCCAGCCGCCTGCAGAGCCATCGCCGGACGAGCTCTGGATGACCGCCGTTGGCGGTCTTCAGAAGGGTACGTACTACGGTACGGGATCCTACGGCACGTATTTGGCTTCGGAGTCATCCCGGGCCCCCTCTATCAGCACCAGTCTCCGGCTACGCAGGCGTCGTTACGAGCTGAAGATGTTCGTCGTCAGATCGAGGAGCTGCGTCGCGAGTTGCAGCAGCAGATTTTTGATGCGGTCGAGCGACGATCCGACCCTCCGATCGTCACCAGACGATTTGATGCGGTCGAACGCAGTATACATGAGTTGATGACTCTGTATCAGACTACAGCTGCCAGCTTGCAGACGCTCACCGAGTCTATGCATCGCACAGAGCGTAGACAGGTCGAGCTGGAGGGATCGCAGAGGAGCATATCTGCCTCACTCGCTCAGTATACTGAGAAGGTGGTGAGTACCCTTGCTGCGCATGGTGAGCGACTGCGAGAGCTGGAGCAGGTACGTCCTCCGGGTCCATCGACGGCGCCGACTCCAGACATTCCACTGCCTCCTACTGTCCCTACGGTGCAGCTCACCCAGGAGCAGTATGAGTACATGCTATCCCAAATGCGCGGCAGGAGTCCTCAGTGATCCAGTAGATATTTTTTATCATCTTTGTATGTATTGGCCCTATGGGCCTATTGACCGTTCTGTACACTGATTTTCATTCTTATTTGCCCTCCATTGTGGACATGTATGTTTGTTGGATATTTACTTTGTGATATTTACTTTGTTGGTATTTTTATTGTCATATTTACTTTATGATATTTACTTTGTGATATCTGCGATGGGGATGACAAATATACCTACGCTGGGTTATAAACGATGATCTGATATACAAAGGAGGTGCTGCCGAAATTTTAAAAAAATATATTGTGTATTTTTGTTATGATGTGTGTCTGTATTTACAGTGAATGTGAAATGCAGTGTTCGGAAACCATCGACAGTTTCGATTACTGTTGTATGTTTTATCTTGGATAGAAATAGCAACAGTTCAGGGTGCACTTCTGAGAGCTTCATTTTCACGTCCTTCACTTTCTCGGACGTCGTAAAGGTTCCCGAGAAGGTGAAGGACGTGAAGAGGAAGCTCTGAGAAGTGCACCCTGAACTGTTGCTCTTTCTATCCAAGATAAAACATAGAACAGTAAGTGAAACTGTCGATGGTTCGAACACTGCACTTCATACACACTGTAAACACAGAAACACAGCATAACAAAAATATCAATTATATTTTTTTAATTTTTTTTTAACATCTGTGACGTATAGCGACGTTCTACGACGTACTGCGACGGCAGATAGACGTCGCTATACGTCGCTAACTAGCGACGTTACGTCGCTAGACGTCGCTAGGGAGGACGTCGCCAAATCATGCCATGTCATCATATATAAATAACAGAGCATCGCAAGTGGTCGCTTTACGTCATCATTTTGGCGACGTAATTAGACGTCGCTATATGTCACAATTTTTGCGACGGCTAGCGACAATAAATTACGCGTCGCCAATAGCGACGTTCGGCGACTAAAGTGCCATCTGCGACTTGCATTTAAGCGACGTCCCCTTTTTGTCGCTAAATACGTCGCTAATTGGTTTTAGCGACGTAATTTCCTTATTTAGCGACGTTTCCGAACGTCGCTAAAATGAGTTATTTTAGTAGTGCGATACATATGAGACGTGCGACGGTTAGGAGTAACTGCCAATAGAATTGTATGCTAGTAGACTTGGCAGTTGCTAGAGGTTTCTATGATTCATGGATGTGACCCTACTAGACATTGGATGGGGAGAACAGTTCCTTAACGTATGGGCCACGTATGCACTTTCCTATTATTGTCGGTTATCTCCACTTGTCACGACCCGTACCCTAGAGTAAGGGCACGAGAAGTGGGTACGTCCAGCCTACGCCGCAGTGTCGGCGGTAGAACGCTGTCCTAGGTCATGAACTATAATTACATAACGTGAATATACTCTCCAAAAAGGAGGCCAACACAGAGGTACAACTCAATCACAATCTAAGGTAGAATGTAGCACGATAAAAATAGATAAGAAATCCTCAACTGAGGTACAGAAGAATGAAATAACAGAGTCTCAACAACTACCAGACTCAACATCTCTAAAATATACAACTTTGAAAATAAGACAACAGCTAAACATGAAAAGAAAGAACAGTCTAAGCTATCAACACTATACAAGGTATCGTCCTCAACAGCTGCCTGAACCTCCCCTGGGGTCCAGGTCGCGAGTGTCAACTAGGCAAGCTCCAAGTAAGGGGGTGCAGGGTTCCTCATTATCCTTTATAAAATTTTCAACAGGTCCAGTCAGGACGGGAGCGAGCACAAAATATCTCACGCAGTTCATATCATGTTAGGAAATATAAAACATGCAATAGAGTAAGGTATAGAAAATGCTGAAAGAAGAATGTATATGAAAACAGCAGAGATTTGATAATATGAAATATCTATATATGATAAGTAAGAACTGTAAGCAACATGTGATTTAGAGCACAATATGGTTATGTAAACGGGTTAGGTTATACAATAAAATGGGACTCCTTTGTACGTGGGTGTACAATGGACATATACAATTTCTTATACAATAGGATTGATCACATAACCATTTCTACTCTCTCTCCCTAATCAATACACAAGGATCCAATTCAGTTACGTTACCTTATACAATGGCTTGTACAATGGCTTGTACAATGGCTCAATGTGATAATGAGAGTACAATATGCACAATGAGTGTATAATGATAAGGGTATTCAATAAATACAATATGTAAGTGAAACGCACATTACAATATGTATTTAGTGAATACAAGGAGATAACATCTCAGAAGAAGGTCCATATAGTACCAATCCGTGATAACGATCGTGTCAGCATCAAGTACAGTAATTGTCACGACCCGTACCCTGTATAGGGGCACGAAAAGTGGGTACGTCCAGCCTACGCCGCAGTGTCGGCGGTAGTAAGCTGTCCTAGGTTGCTAACTAATCTTATGCAGTGTATATAATGTACTTGTCCAGATATCAGCTCCGAATGAAGGACAAGTAAAGGGTATGATATACTCAATCACAGTCTAAAACACGACAAGATAACACAGAAGTTATACCTAAGGAATTAAAGACAACAACAACTAACTACTAAAATAATACAACAATGTCTCAAACCAACTTAATACAAATTCAATAACTTAACTTTAATACAACAAGTCAAAACATGAAAGCTAAAGTAGTCTACTAGCTAATCTCCTGAATCACGCCTGAAAGTCGGGACCAAAGGTAGCTAATCCCTCGCCAGGTCCATGGTAAGTAGGGCATGTGTCCTCAGGATTATCATCTGTAATATTTTCAACAGGTCCAATCAGGATAGGAACGAGTACAACTCATCTAGAAAATCTAAGTAAATGACAAAGAACTATAAAGCAGTTATAGACAGTTTTATTGATGAGCATGGCAGTTTTATACAGGTAATGATGGCATAGAGAAACAGTAAGATACAAGAAAAAAAAGGTAACTAAAATAAGAGAAGAATCATGGCAATGAAGACTTTAATAAAAGCTAACTGAACTAGAATAACATGTATGAGTCCAAACAGTACGATATAAGTCTAATGTAATCCCAGTGTGAGTCCAGTCCATATAATCCGATACCAGATGATTTTCGGTACAAGATGGGTCCAACAGTGATCAATGAATCTAGGGTGAGTCCAACTATGATCTAACAGTGTGTTTTAAAATACCGAGGTCGACATGTAAACGGCTGTAGGTATCAGGCACATCTCTCACTGATCAGGCAAAGATGGCTATGCTTCCGGTAGATTCCAGTGGAAGATTTCGGATTTGGGGTATGTCTACATGTCTTACTCAATATTTTCCCGCCCAGCAAGTGAATCCAAAATCGACAAAAGAATCGAGATGAGTCCGGCCAATACATGATGATTCCAGAAATGATTCCGGAATGATTCCAATGACTCCAGTAATAGAGGCCAGCAAGTAAGGTATGTGTCGATGCATGAATCCAGAAATATCCATACGTATTGATACAGCGAATCACATAGAACTAACTAGAACTGAAATACAGTAATTGACAAATAAATGAGAGAACTATCAGAGAATGTACTCGCCTGATACTCTGAAAAGAGTAGTGTAATATCAGATGTCTGTACCAGGGTCACAATGTCCTAAAATAGAGCAATACAGTTATGACATGTCCAAAATAAAGGTAAATGAAATCTACAATGCAATCTATATGAATTCTAAGCCAATCTAGGTCAAAGTCAAACTTGGTCAACTCTTCAGTCAAACTAAGTCAAATTAAGTCATACTAGGTCACAAGAAGTTAAACTAAGTCATACAAGGTCAAACAAGGTTAAACAAGTCTAATCTAGGTTAAAGTCAACTCTTGGTCAAACATTCTAGCCAAACAAGTCAAGTTATCTAGGGTTTAGTCAACAATGGTCAGAATAGTCATTTACTAGTCAATATGGTCAAACTAGGTCAAACTTAGACTAACTAAGATTTTGGTCAAACATAGACTAGTCAACAAGGTAATTAGGTCCAGGGTCAACTCTATAAGGCTAACTTAAACCATCATAGGCTATCATGTCTTAGGATACCAAGGATTCTATACCACAAAGCTAAGGCATAACCAATCTCCTATACAAGTATATCACACAAAATATATATAGTACAATACCAACCTTAATCCTGTAATCAAGCTAATCCCATTCTCCAACTCAAGTCATGACTCAACTCTAAGTATCTCACTTAACCCCATACATATCTTAATCTACATACAGCTATCCATACCCATATGGTCAAACCTAGACCAATTAGTCAATAGTCTTATGGTTTAGTCGACTTAGTCAAACTAGCCCCCATTAAGTCCATCTAAGCCTTTTTCTAGGTCAATTAGGTCATAGTTGACCTATAGTTGACTTTGGTCAACCATGGTCAACAATCTAGTCAAACTAGGTCTACTAGACCTAATGGTCAACTCTAACTTGCTACTAACCATAGGCTAGTAATCCTATGAAACTAAGACATATATACAATACATATATACATAGGCCATAGGCTAAGACATCAAGTCTATATCATATATATACATATCTAATTTATATACCCAACTATATATATAATACTGTAACACCCACTTTTCCAAAATAAGGGTAAATTTGAACTTTTGTATTTTAAATCATTAAAGTATTTGATTTTAGTCATGATATGATTTTTGGTGATTTTTAGTTATTTTAAAACTATTTAATTGAGTGAAATGTGAATTGGTGTTTTGCTAGTGTAACATTAGTCATGCATGACCTAGAAGACTAATCATGACCAATGAGACCTAATCATGTGTCTAGGATTTCAAATTTCTACTTTTAAGCCTAGGGGTATTTTAGTCATTTTGTCACTTTTGTGATTTTGTGAATTATATTAATTAAATATGTGTTAGTTGAATTGTTGAGTCTTGACCTAGAGGTTAGCCTAATCTAGATTGTTAATCATGACCCTAGAGACTAAGTTAGTGGGTTTCATTAAAGTAATTACATTAGTGAAATATCTAGATATTTGTAGATAGATATTTTGGACTAAAAGTTAAAGGATGCTACTTTAATTGTGAGCCCTTAGATTAGCTAGAAATTGTTGGAGGAACCTTAGCCCCTCATCCTAAACCCTAACCCTAACCTAATGGCAGCCATCATACCCTTTCCCCCACTATAAAACTCCTCTCAAACTTAGGGCTAGCCTCCCTCCTTAGAAAATTTAGATCCAAGAAGAAAGAGGTGAGTTCTTGCCTAGTAAATTCTCTATTAATTCCATTTTAATTCCTAAAATCCTCAAACCAGTTGCAAACCCTTCTAATACCAGTATTCTTACTGTTATGATGTTTTGGTCCAGCTTGCTAATGATTTGAGGTGTTTGGGACATCAAGCAAAGTGTAGAGAAAGGCCCTTTCCTATTGAAAGTTCACACTAAGGTAACTTCTCCAAATCTTCATGAAATCCTTGTCAATCTCCATGAATAGGAAGCCCTAAGGGTCCCCCTAAGGTTTGGATTAGATTCGAGCTTGGTGTCGGAGGCTTCGTGTCCTTTCTGGACACGTATCAGTGCCAATGGCACTGTGTTCGACGAAATGCCTCAAAGGGCATTTCGATCGATTTATTTGATTCTTTTTGAATAGGAAAATTAGTTTTGTTGTGATCTTTGATTCCTGTGGTTGTGTCCTGATTTCGTGTCATGTTTGTGTCGTTTTCATAGCTTGGACACGCGCGTGCACATGGCCGCACGCGGCTACAGTTTTCCCCTGCTACTCGGGGGTGATAACTCAGTGGACACGACACTTGGACACGAGTTATTTGACACAGAGGAGGGGGCCATCACTGACAGACCCCCCCTTGAGTTTCACAACCTTTAGTGTCGTGTCGGACACGCACGAGCGCGCACACGGGGAATGCACTGTACGCACGGCTGTCGAATTTGGGCACTGACACGCACTTCGTGTCGTGTCCTGTCACCACGTAGACACGATGCAGGGTATCCTATGGATAGCCCTATGGGTAGTTAATCTATGCTAGTGAGCACGAGATTTGGTTCGACCCCTGTTGTGCACATGAGCCTCGTGCACACGTGCACGAGGACACTGCACTGTAGGCACTGTCTTGGTGCACAGTTGTGTGGACACGTTTGTGTCCAATTTCTTGGACACAAACAAGTTGTGTAGCATGTACTAATTATGATTATCAGTTACCAATCCCTGTAATTAGGTTTTAAATCATTTGCATTAGTAAATTGCTATTTTTTCCTTTTTCCTGAATGTTGTATCAGTCATTTTGTTCCAGATTTCACATTTGAATTTTGATAGACTATTTAACCTACAAATTACTGTTTAATACATATTTCTAAAGTTCAAATGTGTTATCCTACATGTTATCTATATGTGATTCAATTTTTGCAATGTTTGGTGTTGTGTGGACCTTGATTTGGGTATGGGATATTGGTTAGATTAACTTGAGTGTTAACTGAGAGTGAAGCACATGAATAGATTTCCTTTTCTTTAATTTTTACTGTCACATGGTGTATTGTAATCTGAGTTTGTTTGGGTATTCACAACTGTGTAGAACAATCCTTAAATTTTTGAGAATTTCCTATATGACAAAACCTGAAATGTGTTTAACTGAACCTTGGGTTAGCTTAGACATTCAATCTGAGATTTAGGAAGATAATAAATTGATTTCCCTTCTTTTCTTCCTAACTAGGATTAACTTGATGATTATAACTGAGTTTGTGTTGATTGAACTGAAACCTGTTTTTACATGAATCTGAGATTGGTTCTATACAAGTGAAATTCTGAGTTTTTCCTAATGTAGTGTAAACTGAGCATTGAGTTAATATGTGAATAACTGATATTGGTTCAAAACTGAAATGGGAACAATACCTGAGTTTGATTTATTGTTAAACTGGAAACTGTGAATAACTGAATTGGTTTCCTTTTCTTTATATTTCCTGCTCACACCAAGTGCCTATGCTACCACATTATTTCACATGTCCCAAGTCACACACACTCTCATGTGTAAAAATCTGAGAATGTTTAACAAATACCTGGGACACTCTCCTGTAATGCAAAACTGAGATTAAGTTTGAATATGGTTGAATGTTAGCTTGAAATATAAAAATTTGAGACTTATACATGTTAGACACACACACCCTCACATTTCCCTATCACACTATCTCACACACTCACACCACAGGCACATACACACAAGTTTCCTCTTTTCTTCACTGATTTAGATTGCTATGTTTCCTGCAAACACACAAGTACACATGACACACACCTTCCTCCCTCTTTTACTGTTATGTATTCCTGTACACTGGTTTTGACACATTGTTTTCCCTGAGAACATTCCCTTCTCTTTCCAGTTAATAACTGAGTTGCTTTCCTGCACATGTTAGCCTAGCACCCACACTCTTTCCTTTCCTTCACTGCTTTGTGTTTTCCTGCACTTGGACACAGTTCACACACTCTTGCATTGAGATTCCTGCACTCATGTTAGCCTCACACACTTGGCACTGTCCTACACACACATGCTCTTGTGTACTCTCTACACCATTGCCTAACACACACACACACTATCAACCCTCACACACACATTGCACACTGTCACACATTCCTGTGTATAACTGAAATTTGATTAGTTCATGTATGAGAAAATCTGAGAATATATAGGTGTTTGTGTATGTGGTGTAAGCCTATGTACACTTAGACATATTTCCTTTCACCTTGCCATGACACTATACACATTTCCCCCTCTCTATGCAAATGTATATGGTATGTATCACATATGGTGTTGTAATGTATTCACATGATAGCCTATAGGTTTATTTCCTAAGTATCTTATATAACACAACAATATGAGTTTTCCTATTAGTTTATATAATTAGATATATGTGTATTCCTATATTAGGGTATATTATGATATCTATAATATATATATATATATGTATTGTATATAAATGCTTTGAGGGTTGTTTTAGTATGGTTGCCTATTGGCCCATGGTATAGCTTCTTAGCCTATGGCCTAGTCTCTTAGCCTATGGTTGTGTTGCTTATCTAGTGAGCCTAGATTTGACTTGTGTAGCCTTGTTTGACCTAGTCTAGACTTGTTTGACCTAGTTTGACTTCTAGGGTTGACCAAAGTTGACCAAGAGTTGACTTTGGCCTAGATTGACTTAGAATCATGTAGAATGCATAGTAGGATCTCATTTTACTATTTTGGACTTGTTGTGACTTGTGCTGTTCTGATTAGGAGCCAGACACCACTCCTCGGGCAGTACTTTTCATATTGGACATTCAGATACAGACGAGTACATTCTCTGATCGTTTCATACTTGTCACGATTTATATTCTCGCTCTAGATTACTTTTACTTGATGCTGTCACGTTATCATCACGGATTAGTACTATACGGATCTCTTCTTGGGATGTTATCCCCCTTAGCGGGAGCATCGGATACTTTATGACATGTGTTTCATGTACATCATGTATTCTTCGCTTCTGCGTTATTCATGTACACTCATGTTCTCTCATGTTCTTACATGTACGTTCATGTACTCTCATGTTCTTTCATGTACGCTTATGTTTCCTCATGTGTTTCCTGTGTAACCAAAACATCATGTCCGTAACATAACGGGACTAGATCCTTGTGTATTAATTGTGGGTAGGGGTGAGTATAAATGGTCATATGATTTACCTATCATGTTCACTCTGTTACTTTTCATGTTTATCATGTACACATCAGCCTTATTGGCTGATGTCCCACATGTTCACTCATGTACATCATGTTCAACCTAAGCCAATTACATGCCATCTCGTACTCTAAATCACTAGTCACTTACTGTTCTTACTTATCATGTATATATTTCTAGTTACCAAATATCTCTCCTGTTTCATGTACATCTTCTTACAGCGTTTCATGTATTTTATTCTATTGCCTGCTTTATATTTCCTGCCATGATATGAACTGCATGAGATGTACTGTGCTCGCTCCTGTCCTGACTGGACCTGTTGAAAATATTACAGAGGATGAGGATGAGGCCCTTTACACCACCTATTACGGAGCAGGCTTAGACGACACCTGCGACCTGGCTCCTCTGGAGGACCCAGCTGCAGTTCAGGATGTTACTCCCATAGTCTAGGCTAGTCAGCTAGGCTTTATCTTTCTTTTCAGCATTGTTTTTGGCTTTCAGTTGTTGTTTTGAGATGTATATATTCTTTCATATTCTGTAGTTGAGACTTGTACTTGGAATGTTTTCTGAGATGTTATCTTAGATACTAGACTCTTCTGATTATCTGTACTTCACTTTTGAGTTCTATATCGTATCGTACTTTTCTTCCTTAGTTGTGATTGAGTATACATTCTGCTATGCCACCCCCATTCGGGGAGTATAAACTGCCTGGTATTATATAATGTTAGATGTTGTGACCTAGGACAGCGTTCTACCGCCGACACTGCGGCGTAGGCTGGACGTACCCACTTCTCGTGCCCTTACTCTAGGGTGCGGGTCGTGACAAATACCATAATCTATATATATATACCCATATATATCCATATAACCATATATAGCTAAACATATATAATACCCACATATAACCCCTCTATATATAATACCTATATATATATATATATATATATATATATATATATATATATATATAATAAAAATATATATATATATATATATACATATATATATATATATATAATACTCTATATATAGATATGATTCACTATATATATAATACTCCATATATATATATGTACACTACATATATATAGAGAGAGAGAAAGGAGAGTGAGAGTGTGTGTGCACAAGAGTGAGTGAGAGTGTGAGGGTGTGAGGGTGTGGCAGTGGTGTGTGTGCACAGCAGGGGGGGTTAAACTCAGGAATTATGAGATAGGGCCACACAACACACGCACACATATGTGCATATATACATAGACCTATACATACCTATATATATACATATATACACTCACATACCCATACACATATACCCACACACTCATATACATATACACATATATATACAATATATATACGCACAAATATACATATATATACACACAAAAATTGGTTTGAAATTCATTTAAAATACTGGAAAAAAAAGGAATTACTGTTCATTACTGAACATTGGGGTAAACCCAAATCCGACACCAAAACCTAGCTAATACCCAAACCTAAAGGTTGGTAATCGTGCCCCCATGTGTACACGTGTCGTAGGTGTCCCTAGGTATCCACCACGATATGACACGACGTGTCCAAGTGTATAAAAACCTAATCGGGTAACACAGACTGTGCACTGTGTCACAGCGTCGTGCAGAGATGCACACGTGTGTAGGACACGACACACGTGTCCATGTGTCTCGTGGTCGTGTCCCTAGGTTCGTCTAGGGTTGGTCTAGGTGTTCCACAGCCTGAAACGTGTCCAAGTGTCGTACAGTATCGTATCCAAGCCCGTATCAGAGCCCAAATCCTCGTGTGTGTTGTCAGTGTAAATTTGATGCACACACGAATTCGTGTCCGACACAACACTAGAAGCTACAAAACTTAGGGGGCATGTTCGCAGACATTGCCCTCTCGTGTCCACCAAGTGTCACCCCTCCACGTGTCGTGTCGTTTCCTACGTGAGCCCCGAGCAGCAGGGGACTAACGTGTGCGTGGTGCAGTCTCGTGCAGTGAGGACAGAGCCTCGTGGACACGACACACGCATGGATACGTTTCGTGCTTGTGTCAGGGTGTAGCCTAGGTCTAGGGCTAGGGTTTAGGCCCGACACTTTGTGTCCACGTCGTGTCTAGACACGACACGATGGCCATGTCAGTGCGTGTTTAACACTGTGTGCAGTGTAGTGTGTGGTCAGTGCGTGTCGGATTTCTCGTCCGACACGACACGAGGTGACATGGCACTTGGGGGCTGACATGTCTGTCATGGCCCCTACGTGTCCACCAAATTTGGTGTGTCGAAGTGTCGTGTACAGTAAAAAATAGGGCTCGAGCAGCAGGACATAGTGTAGGTGTGTGTACAGTATATTTGTGTCCGTTTTGGACACGGACACGACACGATAACATGCTCAGTCCTAGTGTTTTGGATTCAGGATGTCTAGGGCTACCCAAAAATGTATTTTGTTTTGGAAAACAACAACTTTTATTCCTAAGTGGCATTTCACCAAACACTGTAATTAAAACACTGATACGTGTCCGATACGGACACCAAACCAAATTTATTTCCTACCAAACTTGACCCTCAGCTAGGGTATACCTATATGCATGCAATTATGAAGAGAAAATACCATATTAACTAGGTTTGAGGGTGTTTACCTATGAGTGCAAAATTCTCAATAATAGGCCTTTTTGAATGAAAACCTCCTTCAACTCCCAATGTCCAAAGCTCCATAATTTCCTTACTAGCAAGCCATAACTGGTATCCTCTAGTATAGGGGAGTCCAATGCAAAAAACTAGGCTCAATTTGGAGTTAAAATGATTAAATGGTGAGGGTGTGAAGTTGTAGGAAAAACTAGTTTTAAGGTGTAATGTAAATGAGGCATGAATGATGAAGGGGTGTGATTATATAGAGGGGGGTAGGGTTGGCTGCCATGGGAAGGGTATGGGTAGATATTAGGGTTCCTTTCCACCTTGCAAACTTAGCCCTTAAGGTTTTGACTAAGGGGATAGATATTTCTAGGTTTTCTAAATATCTAAGAAAGTAATATCTTAGATATTTCCAACCTAAGATATTTACAAATAAGCTAACATCTAACATTAGTCTTCTAGGTTGGTTGCTAACCTCTAGATTAGTGCTAAACAAGGTTAGGAGCTAACATGACACTTAACAACTAATTAAATAATAATAAATTACATAAATCCAAATAAATTCTAATAAATTACCAAAATATCCTTTTGACTAAAAAGTGGTAATTTGATATCCTAATCACATGGTTAGGCTCATATGGTCATGGTTAGTCTCTAGGTTATGAAATCTCTAGGGTTTACACTAGGGTTACACTAGTAGTTAACCAAAGTCATAAGCCATGACTTAGAAAATAGTTTTAAACTATCTAAAAATCACCAAAATTCATAACATGACTAAATCACCATTATTTAATAATAAAAATAATAAATTTTCAAAATATCCCAATTTCAGAAAACTGGGTGTTACAAGTCTACCCTCCTTAGAAAAATTTCGTCCTCGAAATTAAGATGGTCGTACTCCTCCTAGGTCAAACCCCCAGTCAATCAAAGTCAAAAGATAATATGCAATCATAGTCCTACTGGTCGTGATTCCACAGTCTTGAACAGGATAACTACACTATCTAGTATATCACAAGCATATCCTGACAGGTACTAGTAGAATCACACAACAAGATGGAAAAGGAAGGACAGAAAAGATAAACCTGCTAACCCATCACCTGCAGCGTTGGTCTCCTCGACCGTCATCGCAAAAGCTCCACCCCTCTGTTGCTGAGCTACAGGTGGCCTAGCACCCTTATAAGGAGGTGCAATAGGACAATCCATCTTCTGGTGGGTATCAGACCCACAGGTATAGCAAACCTTCAGCCTCTTCCTACACTGCTCCCTGGTGTGTCCCTGCTTCCTACAGTATGAACAAATGATCGTCTTCAGGTCCTGACCCCGATACTGATGATGCACCTGCTGAAATGGCCTCTGCTGCTGATGCTGAAAGTGTGGCCCCTTACAGTATACACACAAAGCTCCCTTCTGCTGCTGCCGGGGTCCCGGGGCTCTAACTGGCAGGGTCGAATGATGTGGTGTGGGAGGACGATATGTCTGCTGGTATGGCGTCGGCACTTTCTGCTGGAAAGCCTGACGTTTGGAGGGTCCCTCAATGTGTACAGAAGCCGGCCTCTTGCAAGACAGAAGACGCTCCTCGATACTCCGGGCTAACTCTAAGCTCTGGTAGTAGTCAGTCATACCGTTCGCCACTATAAGAATGCCAATGTCTGGAACTAAACCATGGCAAAACATACGTGTCATCTCCTCAGGGTCAACAACCAGGCTAGGAGCGAAACGGCTCAGGCGACTAAACTCTGCCGTATACTCATCAACAGAACGGTTCCCCTGCTGGATGTTCTGGAATCGTAGCCCCATGGCTACTCTAGCAGTGGTCGAGAAGAATTTCTTCTTGAACTGGGTCTTGAACTGATCCCAAGTGGCTCTCCCTCTCGCAAACAACGGCTCATTTCGGAACCAGACTCCTGCCAAGTCTATCAGCAGAAATCCTGCTGCCTCGACCTGGAGGTCATCCGGCATCCTAACTCCAAAGAGCTTCCTCTCTACCGAGTCTAACCAGTCATCTGCTACTACTATGCCCTCAGTCCCTAAGAACTCCTTGGGGTTCAGACCCATGAAGTCCTTGATCATCCCCGCTCTCTGCCACGGCTCTACAGGTGGTAGGACCACGGTACGTTCCTCAGAATGCTCCATGCTCTGGCGGAGTAGGGTGGTCTGCTCCTGATGGGTTGTTAGGAACTCCTGGATCAGAGTGAGCAGTTGGTTTCCGTCGAGTGTGACGGAAGCCTGGGTAGGTATAGTGATAGGGGATGGTGGAAGTATTAGGTCATGCTGGGACTGTGAGGTGGAAGGTGGTGGAGGTATCTGGGTTTGTGGATCTGTGGAGTGGGAAAAGGTGGTAGGTGGAGGTGTATCAGTCAACTGGTCAGCTGACTGGATGGGGAGTGTGCCATTCTCAGGTGTGACATACTGGAATAAACGAGTAAGTACCATCTAATTACAATAAAAAGGACTTATAAGGACTCTTTAAAAAAAACAATCATAGACAAGAAAATCTAATTATAATAGCAAGCATGTGATGTATTTCCTATGTTGCAATCCTAGTATTCCTCTAGGTGTTCTAAGCGTCATTCCTAATGTTGTCTAATTACCTTAAGTTCCTAATTGCAGGCATGCATGGTACAATAACGTAACCAAACAATTTAGTCTCGACCTGCATGGGCCACCACTAAAAATGTGTCATGACCCGCACCCTGTATAGGGGCACGAGAAGTGGGTACGTCCAGCCTAAGCTGCAGTGTCGGCGGTAGTAAGCTGTCCTAGGTTGCTAACTAATCTCATGTAGTGTATATAATGTACTTGTCCAGATATCAGCTCCGAATGGAGGACAAGTAAAGGGTATGATATACTCAATCACAGTCTAAAATACGACAAGATAATACAGAAGTTATACCTAAGGAATTAAAGACAACAACAACTAACTACTAAAATAATACAACAATGTCTCAAACCAACTTAATACAAACTCAATAACTTAACTTTAATACAACAAGTCAAAACATGAAAGCTAAAGTAGTCTACTAGCTAATCTCCTGAATCACTCCTGAGAGTCAGGACCAAAGGTAGCTAATCCCTCGCCAGGTCCATGGTAAGTAGGGCATGTGTCCTCAGGATTATCATCTGTAATATTTTCAACAGGTCCAATCAGGACAGGAACGAGTACAACTCATCTAGAAAATCCAAGTAAATGACAAAGAACTATAAAGAAGTTATAGATAGTTTTATTGATGAGCATGGCAGTTTTATACAGGTAATGATGGCATAGAGAAACAGTAAGATACAAGAAAAGAAATGTAACTAAAACAAGAGAAGAATCATGGCAATAAAGACTGTAATAAAAGCTAACTGAACTAGAATAACATGTATGAGTCCAGACAGTACGATATAAGTCTAATATAATCCCAGTGTGAGTCCAGTCCATATAATCCGATACCAGATGATTTCCGGTACAAGATGAGTCCAACAGTGATCAATGAATCCAGGGTGAGTCCAACTATGATCTAACAGTGTGTTTTAAAATACCGAGGTCGACATGTAAACGGCTGTAGGTATCAGGCACATCTCTCACTGATCAGGCAAGAGATGGCTATGCTTCAGGTAGATTCCAGTAGGAGATTCCGGATTTGGGGTATGTCTACATGTCTTACTCAATATTTCCCCGCCCAGCAAGTGAATCCAAAATCGACAAAAGAATCGAGATGAGTCCGGCCAATACATGATGATTCCAAAAATGATTTCGGAATGATTCCAATGACTCCAGTAATAGAGGCCAGCAAGTAAGGTATGTGTCGATACATGAATCCAGAAATATCCATACGTGTCGATACAGAGAATCACATAGAACTAACTAGAACTGAAATACAGTAATTGACAAATAAATAAGGGAACTATCAGAGAATGTACTCGCCTGATACTCTGAAAAGAGTAGTGTAATATCAGATGTCTGTACCAGGGTCACAATGTCCTAAAATAGAGCAATACAGTTATGACATGTCCAAAATAAAGGTAAATGAAATCTATAATGCAATCTATATGAATTCTAAGCCAATCTAGGTCAAAGTCAAACTTGGTCAACTCTTCAGTCAAACTAAGTCAAATTAAGTCATACTAGGTTACAAGAAGTTAAACTAAGTCATACAAGGTCAAACAAGGTTAAACAAGTCTAATCTAGGTTAAAGTTAACTCTTGGTCAAACATTCTTGCCAAACAAGTCAAGTTATCTAGGATTTAGTCAACAATGGTCAGAATAGTCATTTACTAGTCAATATGGTCAAACTAGGTCAATCTTAGACTAACTAAGATTTTGGTCAAACATAGACTAGTCAACAAGGTAATTAGGTCCAGGGTCAACTCTATAAGGCTAACTCAAACCATCATAGGCTATCATGTCTTAGGATACCAAGGATTCTATACCACAAAGCTAAGGCATAACCAATCTCCTATACAAGTATATCACACAAAATATATATAGTACAATACCAACCTTAATCCTATAATCAAGCTAATCCCATTCTCCAACTCAAGTCATGACTCAACTCTAAGTATCTCACTTAACCCCATACATATCTTAATCTACATACAGCTATCCATATAACCCATATGGTCAAACCTAGACCAATTAGTCAATAGTCTTATGGTTTAGTCGACTTAGTCAAACTAGCCCCCTTTAAGTCCATCTAAGCCCTTTTCTAGGTCAATTAGGTCATGGTTGACCTATAGTTGACTTTGGTCAACCATGGTCAACAATCTAGTCAAACTAGGTCTACTAGACCTAATGGTCAACTCTAACTTGCTACTAACCATAGGCTAGTAATCCTAGGGCACTAAGACATATATACATAGGCCATAGGCTAAGACATCAAGTCTATATCATATATATACATATCTAATTTATATACCCAACTATATATATAATACCAAAATCTATATATATATACCCATATATATCCATATAACCATATATAGCTAAACATACATAATACCCACATATAACCCCTCTATATATATAATACCTATATATATATATGATACACTATATATAATACTCTATATATAGATATGATTCACTATATATATAATACTCTATATATATATGTACACTACATATAGAGAGAGAGAGAGAGAGAAAGGAGAGTGAGAGTGTGTGTGCACAAGAGTGAGTGAGAGTGTTAGGGTGTGAGAGTGTGGCAGTGGTATGTCTGTGCACAGCAGGGGGGTTAAACTCAGGAATTCTAAGATAGGGCCACACAACACACACACACATATGTGCAAATATACATAGACCTATACATACATATATATATATATATATATATATATATATATATATATATATATATATACACACACACACATATGTGCAAATATACATAGACCTATACATACCTATATATATATTTTGAATATATATATATATATATATATATATATATATATATATATATATATATATATATATATATATATATATACACTCACATACCCATACACATATACCCACACACTCATATACATATACACATACATTTACAATATATATATACGCACAAATATAAATATATATACACACAAAAATTGGTTTGAAATTCATTTAAAATACTGAAAAAAAAAATAGGAATTACTGTTCATTACTGAACATTAGGGTAAACCCAAATCCGACACCAAAACCTAGCTAATACCCAAACCTAAAGGTTGGTAATCGTGCCCCCATGTGTACACGTGTCGTAGGTGTCCCTAGGTGTCCACCACGACATGACACGACGTGTCCAAGTGTCTAAAAACCCAATCGGGTAATACAGACTGTGCACTGTGTCACAGCGTTGTGCAGAGATGCACACGCGTGTAGGACACGACACACGTGTCCATGTGTCTCGTGTTCGTGTCCTTAGGTTCGCCTAGGGTTGGTCTAGGTGTCCCACAGCCTGAAACGTGTCCAAGTGTCGTACAGTGTCGTGTCCAAGCCCGTATCAGAGCCCAAATCCTCGTGTGTGCTGTCAGTGTAAATTCGATACACACACGAATTTGCGTCCGACACAATACTAGAAGCCACGAATCTTAGGGGGCATGTTCGCAGACATTGCCCCCTCGTGTCCACCAAGTGTCACCCCTCCACGTGTTGTGTCGTGTCCTACGTGAGCCCCGAGCAGCAGGGGACTGAACGTGTGCGTGGTGCGGTCTCGTGCAGCGAGGACAGAGCCTCGTGGACACGACACACGCATGGATACGTGTCGTGCTTCTGTCAGGGTGTAGCCTAGGTCTAGGGCTAGGGTTTTGGCCTGACACTTTGTGTCCATGTCGTGTCTAGACACGACACGATGGCCGTGTCAGTGCGTGTTTAACACTGTGTACAGTGTAGTGTGTGGTCAGTACGTATCGAATTTCTCGTCCGATACGACACAAGGTGACATGGCACTTGGGGGCTGACATGTCAGTCATGGCCCCTACGTATCCACCAAATTTGGTGTGTCGAAGTGTCGTGTACAGTGAGAAATGGGGCTCGAGCAGCAGGACATAGTGTAGGTATGTGTACAGTGTATTCGTGTCCATTTTTGACACGAACACGACACCATAACGTGCTCAGTCCTAGTGTTTTGGATTCAGGATGTCTAGGGCTACCCAAAAATGTATTTTGTTTTGGAAAACAACAACTTTTATTCCTAAGTGGCATTTTACCAAACACTGTAATTGAAACACTGATACGTGTCCGATACGGACACCAAACCAAATCTATTTCCTACCAAACTTGACCCTCAGCTAGGGTATACCTATATGCATGCAATTATGAAGAGAAAATACAATATTAACTAGGTTTGAGGGTGTTTACCTATGAGTGCAAAATCCTCAATAATAGGCCTTTTTGAATAAAAACCTCCTTCAACTCCCAATGTCCAAAGCTCCACAATTTCCTTGCTAGTAAGCCATAACTAGTATCCTCTAGTGTAGGGGAGTCCAATGCAAGAAACTAGGCTCAATTTGGAGTTAAAATGATTAAATGGTGAGGGTGTGAAGTTGTAGGAAAAACTAGTTTTAAGGTGTAATGTAAATGAGGCATGAATGATGAAGGGGTGTGATTATATAGAGGGGGGGTAGGGTTGGCTGCCATGGGAAGGGTATGGGTAGATACTAGGGTTCCTTTCCACCTTGCAAACTTAGCCCTTAAGGTTTTGACTAAGGGGATAGATATTTCTAGGTTTTCTAAATATCTAAGAAAGTAATATCTTAGATATTTCCAACCTAAGATATTTACAAATAAGCTAACATCTAACATTAGTCTTCTAGGTTGGTTGCTAACCTCTAGATTAGTGCTAAACTAGGTTAGGAGCTAACATGACACTTAACAACTAATTAAATAATAATAAATTACATAAATCCAAATAAATTCTAATAAATTACCAAAATAGCCTTTTGACTAAAAAGCGGTAATTTGATATCCTAATCACATGGTTAGGCTCATATGGTCATGGTTAGTCTCTAGGTTATAAAATCTCTAGGGTTTACACTAGGGTTACACTAGTAGTTAACCAAAGTCATAAGCCATGACTTAGAAAATAGTTTTAAACTATCTAAAAATCACCAAAATTCATAACATGACTAAATCACCATTATTTAATAATAAAAATAATAAATTTTTAAAATATTCC
The DNA here is from genome assembly GCA_029216955.1 of Iris pallida. Classification (NCBI taxonomy): domain Eukaryota; kingdom Viridiplantae; phylum Streptophyta; class Magnoliopsida; order Asparagales; family Iridaceae; genus Iris; species Iris pallida. The sequence goes on from JANAVB010024997.1 coordinate 3,267,339, forward strand.
AATTTCAGAAAACTGGGTGTTACAGTAATCTAGAGCAAGAATGTAAATCCAGACAAGTATGAAACGGTCAGAGAATGTACTCGCCTCGTATCTGAATATCTGAAGTAAATGTACTGTCCAAGATGAGATATCTGACTCCTAGTTAGAGCAACACAAATCAAGATGTATACAGGAGATGATAAATATAATCTACAATGCATCTGCATGCTGTCTAGGTCAAACTAGGCTAAAGTCGATACTTGGTCAACTCTAGTCAACCACACTAGTCAAACTAGGTCAAGTCCTAGCCCAAACAAGTCTAACAAGTCTCACTAGGCCTAACCAAGCCTAGTCTAGCAATCACACACCAAACACAAGGCTATACAAGCCACCAATCACATAATTTATATTATATATATAATTCATATATTACACACACTTGATATACATATAGGCACTCAACTATATATACATTAGGCATTCATAGGAACATTTCAAAGAGCTAGTGGTAAACATTCATGCATATATTACCATACAATACCAGGACTATATAATATGCTACCTATATATTACATATATACATAGAGACTACATTACTCTATATAATACATGCATGTATATATATATATATATAGATAGGGTGATAGGGTAATGGCATGTGTATAAATTAGTGTGATACAATATGAGTGTGTAGTGCTACATGTGAGGGTGTCCATGTGTATGACAGTGTGTAAATAGGAAGGCAGTAAGTGTGTTAATGAAATTTGAAATCAGTGAATGTGCATGGTGTGTCAATGTGAGAGCCGTGTGTGTGATGCAGTTTTATATATAACCAATCTCAGGTTTAATTGTAATGTGACAGGGTAGATAGGGTATTCAAAATTTGAAATGTGGGTGAGTGATACTCAGATTTATAGAAAAACATACAAACATTATGCATATCTACACACATATATAGAGAGGGTTAAGGGGCCTTTAATTTAGTTCATGCATTCAATCATTCTCAGGTTTAATATTTCATGAAACTAATGACAGGTATAACAGTCCACTGACAGCTAGTTTAGGTAGGGAAAAGTGTAAGTTAATGTGTATACATGAATGTGTAATAGGAGAAATCAGTAGGGTGTCAATGTGTCTCAGAAATTAGTGAAAAGTGAGTGTGTGTAGATGAGAGGGTAGTTAATGTGTGAGAGGAGGGTGAGGAAATATATGGCTGCGTGTTAGGAGTGAGGGTAAGTGTGTGTACTGTGTAGACAGTGGTAGGAGGGTGTGTGGCAAATTGTGTGTTTATTGTTTAGTGAATTAGGAAAATCTTAGTTTTCTTTGAGTTCTCAGGTTCACATATGCATAACCCTTCAATACCCAAACTCAATTATCATATAACAATTTCAGTTCACTGTTTTAATCATTCAAATCTGGACTTAAACTCAATAACAGGTTTATAACATTCAGAAATCAGTTATCCTAAATGAACCTATCATTAATCTCACAGGTTAATACATATTTCAGTTTTAACATATTAAAATCTCAGGAAAAATCTGTTAATTAATCATTCTCAGGAATAGCATATCAACCAACCAATCTCAGATTTTGAAATATTGAACCATCTCAGGTTCTAATGTTTAAAGAGTGTACAAAACAATTTTTTTTCCCAAATTCTCAGGTTGACAGGTTAAGGGTTCTCAGGTTTTTAGTTAGAAACCAAACTCCTCATTCGAAATCCATACTACAAATCCAATCATGCATACATATGATCCTATCTATGTAAACTCATAACTCAGACATGTTAATAATGTATTAACATCATAATTAACAATTTAATATCGTTTGAATTCTAAAAATGAAGAATTAATATGGTATCAGTGAATATTTGGAAAAAAAAAACCCAAATTCAAATATCAAAACATGGTAAAAACCCAATATAAAGGTTGGTAAACATCGTGTCATGCATACAAGTGTCAAACATGGTTTTTGTGTCCAAACAAGTGGACACAAACGTGTCCAAAACACTAATTTAAACTGAATGTGATAACACTGCACAGGCAGCCTCGTACACGTGTTCACCTAGGTCTAGGACACGACACAGGTGTCCACATGTCTCGTGGTCACGTGTCCAGGTTTGTCTAGGGTCAGGCTACACACCTAGGACCCTGACACGAGCCCACGTGTCCCCAGGACACAGCACGAACACCGTATCAGTTGAGAAAACTCAACTGATACACACTGTTCTGCACCGCATCGTGCAGTGGTTCTCGCGTCTCGTGGATACGACATGAGCCACGTGGGATCTCGTGGTCGTGCCCACATGTAGCCCACATGTTGGGCTACACACTCGTACAAACACGAGGTATCCAAGTGTCGTGTCCGCGTGACACGACGCGAACGAAGTCGGCTCTGTGAGTGTGTGCACTGTCAGTGCATGACTAGTACACGTGTCCTCGTGTCCTCGATATGACACGAGGTATCGTGAAATTCGAGGGGGGTCTATCAGTGATGGCCCCCTCATCTGTGTCAATTTACACGTGTCCTCATGGCGTGTCGTGTCCGAAATTGGGGTCGAGTAGCAGGGGAGGCTGTATGCCTCAGTGCAGTGTCCTGGCAGTGGGTTCGTGTCAATTTTTGACACAAAAATAGCATGGATTCATGCTCAGAGTTAGGGTTCCATGATCTACACCTATAGGGCTAGAAGATTGCTCAATTAGTTTTTGAAAATATGTGGATTCAATCCACTCAAGCATTTCATCAAACACCTAGATTCTAGGACTGATATGTGTCCGATACGGACACAAAATGAACACGACTCGACACAAATCCAATACCTACGGCTAGGGGACACCTAGGGCTTCCTATTCATGCAAAGAAATCGAAAATCTATGGAAGGAATAGGAAGTTACCTATATGTTCAATTTGCATGAAAAAACTCCAAAAAGAGGGGTTTCTTCTTGATGGCCAAGTGCTCCAAATTGGTCCAAACCTGAGATTTCTCTCCATGGACATGAAATAGAGCTGGATTAGGAACTAATACAAAAGACTAGAGTGGAAAAGGAATTAAAATGAATAATCTATGGGTTGAGGAAGAATGGACCAACCTCTTTCTTCAAAACTTGTAGAAATTAATAAAAGAGGCAAGAACAAATGGAAGAGGCATTAAATAGGGTGTGAAATCCTAGGTTGGCTGCCATGGGCTGATTAGGGTTAGGGTTTGGGTTGAGTCTAATGGGCTATGGGCCTTCTCTAGGCTAATCAAGTTCAACATTTGATAGGCCCATTATACTAAATCAAGTCTCACTAACTAAACCCCTATTTGGATCCTAACTAGATATTTTCTAGCCACAACTTAAGTTAACCATTCTAACTTAGCCCATGGGTTAAGTCTAAGCTTCTTGGTTAGGTCCATTCTAGGTTAAGGACTAACAAGACACCAAGCAATTATTTAATTAATAATAAATTCACATATATTCCAATAAATTCTAATAAATCCTATTAAATTTAAATAAATTCAAAATGACCAAAATATCCTCAAGCTAAAATGATAAATGGATATTCCAATCACAGGGTTAGGCTCTAGGGCAGACAGTCTCTACGGTTTCACTAGCTGCACACCAAAATCACAAGTCATGATTTTTAAATAGTCTAAAAATAATTAAAAATTACCATAAATCATAATTTGAAATAAATATCAATAATAATAATTATAATTACAAAATTTTAAAATTATCCTCATCTGAAAAACTGGGTGTTACAATCCTACCCACCTTATAAAAATTTCGTCCTCGAAATTAAGATGATCGCACCCCTTCTAGGTCAAACATAGACAAGGGTCAATCACTAGTCAATTTCCTCAACATCCTAGTACTTGGTCATCAGCTAGTCAACTTCTTAGGATTTTACCTATGCTAGCTATCTAGGTGTTGGCAACTAGAATTTAGCAAAAGAAAAACTCTATAATAGGCTAGCTCTTAACCTTCCAAATCCTATCAAGTCACCCATAACTAATTACCCACAAGCTGAGCACACCAATCCCAAATACCACATATATATATGCTCAAGAACAACAACCCATCACATATATCCTAAGTATATCATCTATATATATAGACCTCTTAGTCTTAGGTGAAACTACAACTATACTCAAGGACATGCTCTAGTCATAGGTGTCTCACTGGAAAAAGTAAGGAAAAGTAATAATAATCATCAAGGCTGTAAGGCATACTAACATCCTATATGTAACTGGTTGATATTATAGATAACAGAAGAATTATCTGTAATGGGTTACTATTCTAACACCAATGCTAACTATCACCTCTAGGGTACAGACACTCTAAAAGTCATCATATCATTATACTATGAAGGAACTACCTATGAACAAGCTCTACAAACTAAATATCCCTACTCCTAAGTTATTTACAACAACAGAAGGGTATGATGTTTAAAACTTCTCAAGATACAATCTGTTAATCATATGTGTCTGTCCAAAATCATGTTGTCCAGAGTCTTCATCATGCTAGTGAGCAAGGCTACGATAATCACAGAGTCCTTGACTAAGGTACGTACCTCTAGGTTCATGATATTTAAAATTTTTGCATTGCCGCATGCGACGGCAAAAACCTTAAATTCCCATACCCAAGAAATACATCTGAAATCTGACTACATGTCCCCACTATGCCAACTAACATGACCATCGAAGATTCTAGACTCCATAACTGAGGTGACCTAGCCCATATGATTTTCTCAGAAAGGAAAAAAAAACCTAACAAAAGAGCAACATAACAAAATTAATCAATCAGCAAGGAACATATGGAATCGAATTTCAAGGTAGTTATAAAAGACAATTTTGGGAATGGAATTGAGAAGAACGGAACTTGCAGCAAGATCTCCAATGGTCTGTGTATCCTCGACAGTCCTGACGATAGCTCGTCCTGCTAGTTTTCCCTGGTCTGCTGCTGATGCTGCATGAACCGCTGCTGCTGAGAGAAATCAAAAATGACGAAAAAAGTCTCTGTACAGGCAGAGGTGCACCTCCAATGTAGCAGAAACGCCAACCTGAGTCGGCACAACAGGAGCTGCGGTCTCGAGGCCCTGATGAACATGACGAGAGGTGGCCAGCCTCTCGATAGTATCCCCCGAACCGAAGCGATGAGATCATGTCTTCATAACCATCATGAAGACAGATCAAAACAAGAAACAATTTCTGAGAATGAAGCGAAAATTCAAAGGAGATCGGTTTATATCCAAGGGAAACAACAAGCAGCAAATTTAGAAAAAGGGATCTGATAAGGAGTTTTTTTTCCTAATGTGATTGAGTACATTCAATTATCCTAATCCTACTGCAGGCTGTAGTGATACTCTAGTTCGAATACCACTACATAAACTCGACCTGCATGGGCTACCACTAAAAACGTGTCACGACCCGCACCCTAGAGTAAGGGCACGAGAAGTAGGTACGTCCAACCTACGTCGCAGTGTCGGCGGTAGAACGCTGTCCTAGGTCATGAACTATAATTACATAACATGAATATACTCTCCAAAAAGGAGGCCAACACAGAGGTACAACTCAATCACAATCTAAGGTAGAATGTAGCACGATGGAAATAGATAAGAAATCCTCAACGGAGGTACAGAAGAATGAAATAACAAAGTCTCAACAACTACCAGACTCAACATCTCTAAAATATACAACTCTGAAAATAAGACAATAGCTAAACATGAAAAGAAAGAACAGTCTAAGCTATCTACACTATGCAAGGTATCGTCCTCAGCAGCTGCCTGAACCTCTCCTGGGGTCCAGGTCGCGAGTGTCAACTAGGCAAGCTCCAAGTAAGGGGGTGCAGGGTTCCTCATCATCCTCTGTAAAATTTTCAACAGGTCTAGTCAGGACGGGAGCGAGCACAAAACATCTCACGCAGTTCATATCATGTTAGAAAATATAAAGCATGCAATAGAGTAAGGTACAGGAAACGCTGAAAGAAGAATGTATATGAAAACAGCAGAGATTTGATAATAGGAAATATCTATATATGATAAGTAAGAACTGTAAGCAACATGTGATTTAGAGCACAATATGATTATGTAAACAGGTTAGGTTATACAATAAAATGGGACTCCTTTGTACGTGGGTGTACAATGGACATATACAATTTCTTATACAATAGGATTGATCACATAACCATTTCTACTCTCCCTCCCCAATCAATACACAAGGATCCAATTCAGTTACGTTACCTTATACAATGGCTTGTACAATAGCTTGTACAATGGCTTGTACAATGGCTTGTACAATGGCTCAATGTGATAATGAGAGTACAATATACACAATGAGTGTACAATGATAAGGGTATTCAATAAATATAATATGTAAGTGAAACGCACATCACAATATATATTTAGTGAATACAAGGAGATAACATCTCAGAAAAAGGTCCATATAGTACCAATCCGTGATAACGATCGTGTCAGCATCAAGTACAGTAATCTAGAGCAAGAATGTAAATTCAGACAAGTATAAAACGGTCAGAGAATGTACTCGCCTCGTATCTGAATATCTGAAGTAAATGTACTGTCCGAGATGAGATATCTGACTCCTAGTTAGAGCAACACAAGTCAAGATGTATACAAGAGATGATAAATGTAATCTATAATGCATCTGCATGCTGTCTAGGTCAAACTAGGCTAAAGTCGACACTTGGTCAACTCTAGTCAACCACACTAGTCAAACTAGGTCAAGTCCTAGCCCAAACAAGTCTAACAAGTCTCACTAGGCCTAACCAAGCCTAGTCTAGCAATCACACACCAATCACAAGGCTATACAAGCCACCAATCACATAATTTATATTATATATATAATTCATATATTACACACACGTGATATACATATAGGCACTCAACTATATATACATTAGGCATTCATAGGAACATTTCAATGAGCTAGTGGTAAACATTCATGCATATATTACCATACAATACCAGGCCTATATAATATGCTACCTATATATTACATATATACATAGAGACTACATTACTCTATACAATACATGCATATATATATATATATATATATATATATATATATATATATATATATATATATATATATATATATATATGTGTGTGTGTATAAATTAGTGTGATATAATATGAGTGTGTTGTGGTACATGTGAGGGTGTCCATGTATATGACAGTGTGTAAATAGGAAGACAGTAAGTGTGTTAATGAAATCTGAAATCAGTGAATGTGCTTGGTGTGTCAATGTGAGAGCCATGTGTGTGATGCAGTTTTATATATAACCAATCTCAGGTTTAATTGCAATGTGACAGGGTAGATAGGGTATTCAGAATTTGAAATGTGGGTGAGTGATACTCAGATTTATAGAAAAACATACAAACATTATGCATATCTACACACATATATAGAGAGGGTTAAGGGGCCTTCAATTTAGTTCATGCATTCAATCATTCTCAGGTTTAATATTTCATGAAACTAATGACAGGTATAACAATCCACTGACAGCTAGTTTAGGTAGGAAAAAGTGTAAGTTAATGTGTATACATGAATGTGTAATAGGAGAAATCAGTAGGGTGTCAATGTGTCTCATAAATTAGTGAAACGTGAGTGTGTGTAGATGAGAGGGTAGTTAATGTGTGAGAGGAGGGTGAGGAAATATATGGCTGTGTGTTAGGAGTGAGGGTGAGTGTGTGTACTGTGTAGACAGTGGTAGGAGGGTGTGTGGCAAATTGTGTGTTTACTGTTTAGTGAATTAGGAAAATCTTAGTTTTCTTTGTGTTCTCAGTTTCACATATGCATAACCCTTCAATACCCAAACTCAATTATCATATAACAATTTCAGTTCACTGTTTTAATCATTCAAATCTGGACTTAAACTCAATAACAGGTTTATAACATTCAAAAATCAGTTATCCTAAATGAACCTATCATTAATCTCACAAGTTAATACATATTTCAGTTTTAACATATTAAAATCTCAGGAAAAATCTGTTAATTAATCATTCTCAGGAATAGCATATCAACCAACCAATCTCAGATTTTGAAATATTGAACCATCTCAGGTTCTAATGTTTAAAGAGTGTACAAAACAGTTTTTTTTCCAAATTCTCAGGTTGACAGGTTAAGGGTTCTCAGGTTTTTAGTTAGAAACCAAACTCCTCATTCGAAATCCATACTACAAACCCAATCATGCATACATATGATCCTATCTATGTAAACTCATAACTCAGACATGTTAATAATGTATTAACATCATAATTAACATTTAATTAACAATTTAATATCGTTTGAATTCTGAAAATGAAGAATTAATATGGTATCAGTGAATATTTGGAAAAAAAAACCCAAATTCGAATATCAAAACATGGTAAAAACCCAATGTAAAGGTTGGTAAACATTGTGTCATGCATACACGTGTCAAACATGGTGTTTGTGTCCAAACAAGTGGACACAAACGTGTCCAAAACACTAATTTACACTGAATGTGATAACACTGCACAGGCAGCCTCGTGCACGTGTTCATCTAGGTCTAGGACACGACACAGGTGTCCACGTGTCTCGTGGTCACGTGTCCAGGTTCGCCTAGGGTCAGGCTACACACCTAGGACCCTAACACGAGCCCACGTATCCCCAGGACACAGCACGAACACCGTATCAGTCGAGAAAACTCGACTGATATACACTGTTCTGCGCCGCGTCGTGCAGTGGTTCTCGCGTCTCGTGGACACGACACGAGCCACGTGGGATCCCGTGGTCATGCCCACGTGTAGCCCACATGTTGGGCTACACACTCGTGCAAACACGAGGTATCCAAGTGTCGTGTCCGTGCGACACGATGTGCACGAAGTCGGCTCTGTGCGTGTGTGCACTGTCAGTGCATGACCAGTGCATGTGTCCTCGTGTCCTCGATACGACACGAGGTGTCGTAAAATTCGAGGGGGGTCTGTCAGTGATGGCCCCCTCCTCTGTGTCAATTTGCACGTGTCTTCATGGCGTGTCGTGTCCGAAATTGGGGTCGAGTAGCAGGGGAGGCTGTATGCCTCAGTGCAGTGTCCTGGCAGTAGGTTCGTGTCGATTTTCGACACGAAAATAGCATGGATTCGTGCTCAGAGTTAGGGTTCCATGATCTACACCTGTAGGGCTAGAAGATTGCTCAATTAGTTTTCGAAAATATGAGGATTCAATCCACTCAAGCATTTCATCAAACACCTAGATTCTAGGACTGATATGAGTCCGATATGGACACAAAATGAACACGACTCGACACAAATCCAATACCTACGACTAGGGGACACCAAGGGCTTCCTATTCATGCAAAGAAATCGAAAATCTATGGAAGGAATAGGAAGTTACCTATATGTTCAATTTGCATGAAAAAACTCCAAAAAGGGGGGTTTCTTCTTGATGGCCAAGTGCTCCAAATTGGTCCAAACCTGAGATTTCTCTCCATGGACATGAAATAGAGATGGATTAGGAACTAATGCAAAAGACTAGAGTGGAAAAGGAATTAAAATGAATAATCTATGGGTTGGAAAAGAATGGACAAACCTCTTTCTTCAAAACCTGTAAAAATTAATAAAAGAGGCAAGAACAAATGGAAGAGGCATTAAATAGGGTGTGAAACCCTAGGTTGGCTGCCATGGGCTGATTAGGGTTAGGGTTTGGGTTGAGTCTAATGGGCTATGGGCCTTCTCTAGGCTAATCAAGTTCAACATTTGATAGGCCCATGACACTAAATCAAGTCTCACTAACTAAACCCCTATTTGGATCCTAACTAGATTTTTCTAGCAACAACTTAAGTTAACCATTCTAAATTAGCCCATGGGTTAAGTCTAAGCTTCTAGGTTAGGTCCATTCTAGGTTAAGGACTAACAAGACACCAAGCAATTATTTAATTAATAATAAATTCACATATATTCCAATAAATTCTAATAAATCCTATTAAATTCAAATAAATTCAAAATGACCAAAATACCCTCAAGCTAAAATGATAAATAGATATTCCAATCACAGGGTTAGGCTCTAGGGCAGACAGTCTCTACGGTTTCACTATTTGCATACCAAAATCACAAGTCATAATTTTTAAATAGTCTAAAAATAATTAAAAATCACCATAAATCATAATTTGAAATAAATATCAATAATAATAATTATAATTATAAAATTTCAAAATTACCCTTATCTGGAAAACTGGGTGTTATACCACTGGAGATACGGTCCTGGATCCTGATACCTTATTTTTTGCTGGCCTCTGACATTCGAGGAATGTTATGCTTTGAGGTCCCTGGTATCCTGATGGGACCATACCTGAGTTCCTGCACCTGAGCCAGAGTGCCCATGCGTTGAAGGTTTGTTCTTAACTGCATTTTCACTATAGAATTGGTAGGCACCCTATTGCACGCATCCCCTTTTACTCTCTATTATATATCACAGATTATATGGCATGTTCTTTATGTATTTTGTTATGTCCCTCTGAGAACCTGGTTATCTCTCCAGGTGTGTGCTTTGTGACTTTTCGCAGGTGTTCTAGCCAAGGCCGTGATCTTCTCCATTTCTTCGAGGATGATTGCTCTTGGTTCGTCTTGCCATTTTTTTGATCATTTCCTTGTATATCTTCTTTCAATTAAATTGGTTGGTAGTAGATTTGTCTCCGCCCAACTACATGTATAAATGACAAATTTTGAGTTGATTATAATATTATTCTTTATTGTTGTGGATGAGATTTAGTTACCATAGTTTTATTGTATTTTACAGCTTATGTATACATACGGGATTCTATACATTGGAGTATACTTCGTATGTATACATCTGGCATGTTTACGTACTTAGTCCTAAGTATTTTGGGACTGGGGCGTTACAAATTTGCATATTAACATGTTTTAAGGCAAGCATATAAAATTGTATACATTGAGCAGTTATCATGTTCATCTCGTGTCACGTGCGTTAGTTTAAGCAGTGAAAAGGTGTGAAGGTCACTGGCAATTTCAAGCCATCATGGACTATAACTGTGTTAGATGGCAATCCTTTTGTTGCGGGTAGCGAGCCCAACTCGAAAGTTCCTGAATCACTCGTACCAGTCTTGTTGGCACTAGTTAAACTCGTTCCTCCCGGGCCGAATCGGTTCCTTGGCCTAGGCAACCGTTCAAGGAAACTATCCCTTGTCGACAAGTTGTCCAATGACCATTTTCATAGACCTTGAAATAATTCTCTCTCTTTTCTAAAACCTTTTTTTCTCTTTTTGATGTGAAACTTACATTTTCTGAGTAAATTACTGAAATTGATGCCATCATTCCGAGTTTTCTTTAGCAAGTGTTTCGTGAAGAATCGTACCTCGATTCATTGATTATACACTGTGGTAACAAGCATTGATTTTGTGTTTCATAATTGATTTTGAAACAGAGGGTCGAGACGAAGGAGGTCAGCCACTCACCTTAGTCTTAGCTTCAGGCGAGGGACTGGTTGGCTGCACTTAGACGTCGCCTATGCGATCACCTGCAATCGCATAAGCAACTGATTAGAACACTGTGTTATTCAAGGAGTTTGATACGAATGCGAAGTTCGAAAACGCAAGCCATGAAAACCATCGAAAATGCATTCATGAAAACTAAAGCCAAAGCCTAAGCAATTTGTGACATAAAAAGCAGAGCAACGGGAGGTCTCTCCCGAGTCAGCCGCAGAGCCAATCCTCGAGGTACAACCCGCTGAATATGGGACTTGATTCCGAAGAAGTCTTTCCATAACGAGAAAAGAATCTTAATTCAATCGTTCCCGTTCGACTGATTCAACCGATCCCGACCTATCAGTCCCGACTGAATCGGTAGCGACAGTGTTCCTTTCTCGTGCACCCCATGGACGGAAATGGGGCTTGACGTAGGGATGGAGCACTACAACGTTCTTCGAACTTCGCATTTCATATCGAACTCATTGAATAGGACAGTGTTCTGACCAGTTGCTTATGCGATTTCAGGTGATCGCGTAGGCGCCGTCTATGCACAGGCAACCGGTCTCTCGCCTCAAGCAAAAGCAAGGTGAGTGGCTGACCCTTCTTTCCTTTGACCCTCTTGTTCTCCAATCAATCGACAGAAAGTTAGCTAAATATGCAAAGGACACGAATGACTAGTTCCAATGAACTGTTGCACTATTTCTCACGTACGTCGCTATAGAACTGCTATGCCATAAAAATGATACATACTTTCTTATGTATATCTGTTATAGAACTGTCATATTATAAGCTGCTACATGCTTAATATGTTATGCATGTTGTAGAATTGTGAATAAGCAAAGTTTGAATCATTGAATAATTATCGCCACAATACGGCAAAACAATGATGAAATTGGCCTAGTCGCTCATAAATTAAAGATCATGTTTGAATAATTAGTCTAACCTTGCACGGTCATGGATAACTTGTACACAAGGAACGGCTTCCTCGAACGATACTCCGAGACACGGGATCGATTCGGCATGGGAGGAAGCAAAAGATAGTTGTGTTAGATAAAAGAAAAACCTGGTTATTCGACGAACTTTCAGCGGAGCTCGCTATTCACGCTGAAAGGGGCGCCGTCTAAACCTAGATGGCTTGTGATGCCAGTGACCTTCACATATACAAATTGCACACACTATGCTAGTAAGGATAACAATTGACGGGAAAGAACATGGTATGTCTCATATTGTACGGCACACTCTGCCGTGGGTAACTTCTATCGTAGTTTATGCTGCTTATATATGCAACTATTTACATGAAATACATTAGGATGGCTAGAAGGATCACTAAATGTACATGCATGTTTCATATAATTTCTTGAACTAAATGAGAGCACGGAATATAATTAGCCACCCACCAGTACACGTGAACGTATTGATCCTCGCTCTCCACAGGTGCCCCGAACCAAGAAGGGTGTGCCACTTAACTCAAGACGACACTAGTCATTTTGAAGCCTCGTCCGTGTGCTAAAGACTTTGTTTCAATCATTGAAGACTCCACATTCAGTCTAGAAGAAAGAGTCTCGACTCCTCACAATTGCAGGTGTTTTGTGTTTTGGTTGTATATAAAGGGGATGTAATGTATGGAACGACTATCTCATCAGAGTCATTTTGTATCTTGAGTCAAGTTGTAAGCCCGTGCGGCGTCTATAGTAATGGAGTCTTGTAAATGATGTTCAATATTAATGAAGCAGTTTTTTTTCTATTTCGAATGTATTTTTCAATTTCTCTGCGTACTCCATAGATATTGTGTTTCGGATAACCTTATGACTATGTCTTGTGCGATTGCAACTTAGGTTCGTACGACATCACGTCCGGAAAACGACTATCGATTCTTCGAAATCGGAACGTGATATTTTTCTATTACATTGTAACTCAATAGGTAAAGTCAAAATAAAAAGTTAAACCAAAATCCTTAGCCAAAACTCCAATACCCTGAAAATCAGTACCAAGACAGTACATTGGCGGACTCATAAAGTTTATCAAATGTGCTCAAAAGTTCAAGATTTGCTAGTATAAATAGTACGGTTATTGACAAATGTAGGATTAATTAGCGTTTAGGCCCTATATTTTATATCAGTCTGGAGTCTAATACCTAACATATCTAATTGAAATGTTGAGACCACAAATTTTTTTATTTTTCGTTTTCTTTTTTTGTTATTCCATAAAAATGAGTACAAGAACAACAATCAACACATGTTAAAAAATAAATGTATAATTAAAATAAAAATAGAAATAATTCATGGTTCAAATTTTCAAATCGGACATGTGGGCTTAAACTCTAATAAGTCCAAGCTATTTAAATAGGTCCAAATTTTTGCAGTCTTAAAGTCGACTTGGTCGATCTTAGAACTATCAAAATAGGATTTTGTCGATCGGAGAGTTACCGAGACTGCTTCGGAAGGAATATCGTGTTCATCGAAAGGACCAGGCTGATCGATTAATAGATTTGATGATCCAATTTCTATACTGTTCAAAAAAAAATGATCCAATTTCTTCTATAACTAGAATTTTATCCATAATTTCTACAAGTTGGAACCACAACTTTAAAGTAAAAGTTCCATGATTCCCACAAGTTAGTTTATTTTTCTTCTTCTTTTTATTCTTCTTGTTTTTCTTTCTTCTTGTTCTTCTCCTATGATGTCCAAACAAAAAGAAAGAAAATAAACTAGAGTTTGAAGAAAGAGATGTGAGGAAGGAGACGAGCAAAAAATATACAAAAGTGACTTATATACCTACATTTGGACTAGTTGTGAGTAATTTTTTTAAGTAATAAATTTATAAATAAACTAATTTGGACTAGTTTTGATCAACTTTGGATGCGCCATTCTAATTAGCCTTTAAATACAGGTGACAACCCCCTAATTTTCACAAACCAAACCATCTCATGTCAATGACAAGGGGACCCTCTCTGCTGCTGCAGCAGCAGCAGCACCTCCTCCTCCGCCGTTGCCGCCCCTCCCCATCCCGCCATCTCTGCACCGCCGCCGCCGACGCCGATGCCGACGCCGCCACCACGTCCTCCCCGGCCGCGCCAACACCCACACGCAACAACATCAAGTCCCTCCTCCTCTCCTCCGATCCCACCCACCGATCCCAAGCCATCTCCCTCCTCCTGGACTCCCCTTCCCCTCCCGACCCCGCCACCTGTTCGACGTTATTCCACTCCCTCGCCCGCCGCAACCAACCCCTCCCCCCGGACTCCATCCCCCTCCTCCTCCGCCTCTCTGACCGCCGCATCTTCCCCTCCGACGCCTTCCAGCTCACCCAGCTCCTCAACAAGCTCTGCTACTCCGGCAACACCGACAAAGCCTGGGACTTCCTCCACGCCGTCAGCAACAGCGGCCGCAGCGTCGAGATCCCCGCCTACAACGCCCTCCTCTCCGGCCTCTCCCGCGTCCGCGACTTCGCGCGGATGAGCCGGCTGTTCTCCGACATGAAACGGGCCGGCGTTGAGCCCAACGCGGTCACCTACGGGATACTCATCAACCACCTTTCCAAATCGAGGAGGACCGACGAGGCCGTTAAGCTGCTCGATGAATTGTCCAAACCGGGGTCGGACGTGAAGCCCGACGTCGTCATGTACAACACGGTCGTCGACGGCCTGTGCAAGTCCGGTCGGGTCGAGGATGGGCTTGACGTCCTCGAACGGATGAGAATGCTCGAGCACCGCTGCCGGCCCAATGTGGTTACTTTTAACACCCTGATCGACGGGTTGTGCAAGGTCGGCGAGATCGAGAAGGCGGAGGAGCTGCTGGATGCGATGGAGAAGGAAGGGGTCCCTCCTAATGTGGTCACGCTCAATGCTCTGGTTTCGGGCATGTGCCGGAACGGTAGGATCAGTAGCGCGCTCGATTTCTTCCGGAGGAAGAGAGCCTCGTTCGCCGATGTCAGAGGCAATGCGGCCACCTACAGCATGCTCATCGGAGCTTTTCTCCATTCGAACAATGTGGGCAAGGCGATGGAGCTGTATGACGAGATGGTGAGGGACGGGCAGCCCGCAGATGCTGTCGTGTTCTTCACCCTCATCTCGGGTTTGACTCAGGCGAGGAGGATGGAGGATGCCTGTTCGGTCGCGTTGGACATGCGGAAGAGCGGCCTCCGCCTCGACACCAAGAGCTACAACATCTTGATCAGCGGGTTCTGCAAGAAGAAGGATCTGGAGAAGGCGTGGGAGATGTTTGGAGAGATGCAGGACGTCGGTATCAGGCCCGACGTCGTCACGTATAACACTCTGATCGCCGCTGCTTGCAAGGCCACGGATTTTGCAACAGCACGCGAACTTTTGACCAAGATGACTGCCGACGGTCTCCAGCCAACTGTGGTCACTTATGGCGCTCTGATACATGGATTCTGCGCAGGCAGAAAGCTCGACGAGGCCATGAAGATTTTTAACAGCTTGGACGGGTCTAGGGTGGCGCCAAACATCGTGATATATAACATTCTTATCGACTCGCTCTGCAGAGAGGGTAAAGTTGGCGAGGCGATCGCACTAATGGCTGCGATGGGGGACAAGGGAGCGTCTCCGAACGTCATCACGTACAATGCCATGTTCAAGGGATTGCGTGACAAGAATATGGCGGATGGGGCATTCGATTTGATGAATAAAATGAAAGAACAGGGATGCGATCCGAATTACGTAACTATGGAGATTCTTACAGAATGGCTGCCAGCCATTGGTGAAGTGGAGAGACTGAGATGTTTTGCAAAGGGAGATGGACAGTTCGTCAACTGACTATTTATGCTAATTCTTACTCAGAATAGCACTCTGTTAATGCTTGATTTCTTCTGAGTGCACTACAATGTTCCGGATATGTGAAACAGAACGATCAACCGATAGACTGCCACATCTGAGAAGTTTTCTTCAACGAGGTTCTAAGTTATTGGAGAGGTTGCTTATGGTGGCATCAAGAGGACTATGGTTGGAGCAATTCGGCTCTAGGTTGACATACTACGGAGCAGTACAGCATGATGAAGATTGATGTCTGGAAGGGTTCTACAACATCTAGGCTTCTTAGAAATCTCTTCATGAGGACATCAGCATTGAAAGGATCCATAGATTGAAGCTTATTGCCTTTGAGGAACCTCTTCATGACTCTCTCCTGGCAGCAGGTGATAAATTAAGTCAACTTCTTGAGATACTACCTTTGTTTCTTATGCCTTTTGTATTATACTCAGACATGGCAGATTTTTTTTTTCCCGAAAAGTAATCAAAAGCGTTTAGTGGTTATGGTTGTTGAATGAAGTGTTCACTATAGCCAATGCACTGTTGAACCAGGAACTCCTTAGTCCTTACAGGGAGGTATGTCTTTTGAGTCGAAGGACAACAAATCTTGTTGGAGTTTTTTCCTTTCTTTGAGTTGTAGAGAGCTTGCTCTCAAACAAATCATGTTAGTCCCATATTGGCTAGAAAAACTCATGGGTATCTCAGTATAACTCCTCTTGAGGAATGGAGAGATGTACGTGGGGTGGTGACCCTAAGGAGGGGACCATGTGGGTGATTTTACATGGAGGTAAGGATAAGACACCTATTAAAGCATTCATGCTTTTTGGCCAAGCTCAATTTAATTCCATATAGGCTAAGTCCCGAAAGGGCTTAGCGACTCAGACTCGGGCTCATGGGCTCATGAGGCGTAATGTGGCGTTTTGTTGGCGCACTTTGCACTTGAGTGCTGAACTCTAGGCGCGCGCAACCATGTGTACAGTGGCGCAACATGGTGCTCGCGCACGTTGGCGCAGGACCATGTGGGTGATTTTACATGGAGGTAAGGATAAGACACCTATTAAAGCATTCATGCTTTTTGGCCAAGCTCAATTTAATTCCATATAGGCTAAGTCCCGAAAGGGCTTAGCGACTCAGACTCGGGCTCATGGGCTCATGAGGCGTAATGTGGCGTTTTGTTGGCGCACTTTGCACTTGAGTGCTGAACTCTAGGCGCGCGCAACCATGTGTACAGTGGCGCAACATGGTGCTCGCGCACGTTGGCGCTCAGTGGCGCGCAGGTTTTAACTGAACCGTGCGATAACGGATCCGATAATTTCGGATCTGACATTCAAACGTCGCGCACATTTCGGATCTGGGCAGTTACAGACATAGCTTATATGTAGAGTCTCTCTTCTCTCTCAGGAGCAGCACGTTTTGACAAAATTTTCCACAGAGAGAGAAGAGAGAGCTTCTGTGTAGGTGCCACTTGTGAGTTCTCAGTTTTTCGAGGAGTCCGTCCGTGAGCAGATTGGCAGAGCGTTCCAGAGTTCTTTTGAACTTGCTGGTTCTTGGAAGCTGATCGTGTGGACGGATCTAGCTTTGAGCGCCGGTGTTCTAAACACTCCAGCAGGCTTTCTCCATTTACAAAAATCTTTTTAGATTTCTTGTTTGTTACCTTTACAAAAATCTTTTTAGATTTTTCGTTTTCAGAATCCCCCTAGGATTTCTGTTTTGCACCTTCTGTTGAAGTGTTGCAATCTAATCACAAGAGTTTTCTTCTGATATTCACGTCCAGGGAATAACAATCTCAAAGCTAGATCAGAAGATGGAAAACTCTCGTGCCTCTCTCATCGATATCAGCTTTAATAAGTTGGAAAATTTCGACCGAGAACACTTTCAGATCTGGAAGAGGAAGATCACCCTTAATTTTCAACTAATTGACGTCGACCATGTGTTGATTGAGGATGAACCGACGATTCCAGAGGTGGTAATGCTGATGCTGTTGCTGTTGCACATGTCAAGCAGAGTAAATGGAAGAGAGAAAACAATATATGCAAACTGCTGATTCTCAATTTCATGGAAGATTCTTTGGCAGAGTCCTATTCCAAGAAGGTGACGGCCAAAGAAATCTGGGAATTTTTGGGAAAGCTCTATGAAGACGATGAGAACATGTCCAAAATCTTCATCGTCGAGAAGTACCACAAATGGTTCTTCGAAGACGAGAAGGCGATGCTGCCTCAGGTGAAGGAATTCTTGAAGTTGTGCCAAAAGCTGGATGACGAAAAAATGTCCCTCGTCGACAAGTTTGTCGTTGGAGGAATCGTCTCGAAACTTCCTGCTGAATAAAGCAATTTCTACGCAAGAATGCATCAAAAGAAGCTGGACATTAGCTTGGAAGATCTCTTACAAGAGATCCACGTTGAGGACGAGATGCGATCTCAACAGAAGATGGACTCTCTGTCCAAACAACTGGCTAAGGCCAACTTGGTGCAGACAAGAGAGTTCAAGGGGAAGCAGGCGGCTTCTCATCACAAAAAGGACTCCACTAATCTGAAAGTGAAGGATCCTTCGTTCAAGCAGCAGAAGTCCAAGTCCCACGTGACTTGCTTCAACTGTGGCAAGAAGAGCCACTACAAGAGTGAATGCAAATCCAAACCCAAACAATCAGTGTAAGGTGAGCCTAGTAAGGTTTTATTAGTTTCTAACATTGTTGCTATGATCGCTCAGGTTACAGCTGTGGGGGCTGACTCTGACTGGTGGATAGACACTGGTGCGACGTGCCATGTCTGTTCTGGCAAGGAATGGTTCGTCACGTACCAGCCAACTTCTGAAAAAGTTGTCATAGCGAATCAGGCCCAAGCTAAAGTTCTGGAGATCGAGACTGTGGAGCTGAAACTCACTTCTGGGAACACTCTAACGTTTCAAGGTGTGAAGCATGTTCCGGTAATTGCCAATAACCTGATCTCTGGGAGCTTGCTTAGCAACGCAGGCTTGAGGATAGACATCAATGCTGGCCAGATGGTGATGTCCAAAAATGGAACATACTTCGGAAAGGCTTTTCAAACCGAAGGAATGTTTAAAATTCAGCTTGTAAACCAGTCAAATGAAATAAATGCAGTCGCTCTTTCTGATTATTCTCTTGAGTATGGCATAATAGTTTAGGATATGTTCATTGTAAAAGAATGCATAAATTGTCTAGTCTGGACTTATCTCCAAATGTGGGGGTAAGGTAGAGAAGTGTGAAGTATGTGCTCAGACGAAGATCACTAGAAAACCCTTTCATCGGGTCAATCGAAGCACAGATTTTCTGGAGTTTGTGCACTCCGATATCTATGACTTCAAACAATTCTCTACAAAGGCCGGGATGAAGTATTTTATAACCTTCATCGATGACTTCTCTAAGTACGCATTCGTCTACTTGCTCAAATCTAAAGACGAAGCATTCGAGAAGTTCAAGGAGTTCATGGCCGAGGCTGAACGGCAAACTGGATAACAACTCAAGAGGCTAAGAAGTGATCGAGGCGGAGAATATCGGTCTCATGAATTCGCATCGTTCTGCAATGAACATGGAATCATCAATGAGACTACTGCTCCGTATTCTCTCCAATCTAACGGAGTAGCAGAGAGGAAGAACCGAACGTTGACAGAAATGATGAACTCAATGCTGCTAACTGCGGGTCTTCCGAAATGCTACTAGAGAGAAGCTGCATTGACGGCCACTTTTATTCTGAATAGAGTGTCATATGCAACTTCAGATATAACTACTCATGAACTCTGGTTCAAAGTCAGATCTAACTTGAATGTCATTCGAGTGTGAGGGTGTCTGGCTTATGTGAAGCTCCCAGATCTGAAGATTCAGAAGCTGTGGACAAGGACTACGAAGACGATCTTCTTGGGGTGCCGAGAAGAGAGATGCTCGGAGATTTCTTGATATTAAGTCAAATCATATCATCGAATCTCGCGATGCTGAATACTTTGAAGACAAGTTTGGAAGATACAAAAATATTGTTCTCACAGACATTTCGAAGAATTATGAAGGTGGAAAGGAGACTAAAAAGAATGAGCCAGTAGTCCAAGATGAAGTTGTTGGTAAGGAGACAACAATTGAACCAGAACTCGCTGAGCCATCAACAAAGCGAGCAAGGAGACCGAAGAACTTCGGAGATGACTTCGTCACCTATCATGTGGAAGCAGATCCGCTTACATACGATGAGACGATGAAGACCAGAGATGTTGTCTTCTGGAAGGAGACGATAGACAATGAAATTGACTCAATCACCTCCAATAACACTTGGATGTTGGTTGATTTACCTGAATGAGCAAAATCCATCGAATGCAAGTGGATCTTCAAAAAGAAGATGAAAGCTGATGGAACCATTGACAAGTTCAAGGCCAGGCTAGTGGCCAAGGGATTTTTTCAGAAGCAGGGGATTAACTACTTTGACACATATGCTCCAGTAGCCCGGATGACAACCATCAGATTGTTAATTGCTCTTGCATCAATACACAAGCTGGTGATACATCAGATGGATGTAAAAACGACATTCCTGAATGGCTAGTTGACCGAAGAGATTTATATGCAACAATCAGAAAGTTTTGTTGTCAGAGGTCTTGAAGACAAAGTCTGCAAGTTGGTAAAATTTCTGTACGGTTTAAAGCAAGCTCACAAAATGTGGCATGAGAAGTTTGAAAAAGTCATAAGGTCAAATGGCTACAGGGTCGACGAAACAGACAAATGTATCTACAAAATTTGCTGATGGGAGAGGAGTCATCGTTTGTCTATACGTGGACGACATGCTAATCCTAGTACGGATATAAGTTGTGTCACGGAGACAAAGAAGTTCCTCTCGACAAAGTTCAGTACGAAGGACTTGGGGGATGCTGATGTTATCTTGGGACTCAAGATCATCCGGACATACACTGGATTGGCACTGTCACAGTCTCATTACATTGAGAAGATGCTCACTCGATACGGGCATCATGATCTTCCTATAATTGATACGTCGTACATAAGTGACCAGAAGCTGGAGCCAAACTCGAAGGAAAGCGCCAGGCAATTGAAGTACGCTAGCGTCATCGAGAGTTTAATGTACGCTGCCACTGCCACTAGGCCTGACATAGCTTTTGCCGTGGGAATGCTGAGTCGATTCACTAGCAATCCAGGCGTTGAGCACTGGAAAGCTGTGAAGCGTGTTATGAGATATCTCAAGAAGACTCAGACATATGCACTACACTTCAACGGAGAGCCGTCGGTAGTAGAAGGCTTCAGTGATGCCAGCTGGTGCTCATAGTTGGAGAGCGAGAGATCCACATGTGGATTCATTTTCACAATGGGTGGAGCTGCTATATCGTGGAATTCGAAGAAGTAGACTATGCTCTCGCAGTCATCCATGGAATCTGAGTTCTTTGCACTTGATACCGCAGCAGAGGAAGCAGAATGGCTTCGGAAGCTCATCTATAATCTTCTAGTGGTTGGGGCGCAAATACCGGCAATTCCGATATACTGCGACAACCAGGCGACTGCGGCAGTGGCATCAAATGATCTCTTCAACGGAAAGAAGAGAACTGTGCGGTTAAAGCACAGGACAATGAACGATCTCATCAAGAGAGTTGTCATTGCAGTGATCGATGTTCGGAATCAGGAGAACCTGACGGATCCGTTCACGAAGGACCTCAAGCGCCAGCCGGTCGAAGACACAGCAGGGAAGATGGCTTGAAGGCATTCTGATAGTATGTCTTTGTAATTCTACCATAAAGTTTTATATTATTAGTTCAAAGAGAAATCTACTAGACATCTAACTTTCGGTTTAAGGAAGGACCACTGACTGAAAAACTATCAGGTAACGGTGGGTATTTGTTCTTGAGAACATGGAAGGGTTACGAACCCATAACCAATGTTGTCTACTATGTGTTTTCTGCGAAAAACGGATCCTGTGATGAGGATGGCTTAAACGCCTTAATGGGTTCTCAGGCAGAGTGAATGCCTGGTGTGCTTTACAGGAAGCACGGTAGCGCAGCACTACAATGAGTGTAAATCCATGCTACAGTGGGGTGACTCCACCATGAGGTTTCCGGTTAGAGGTAATGCATCGACTTTGCGAGCCAAGTCACAGCGGCGTAGCACCGCAAATAGGCATGTAGCCTAATGTTGTATGATGAAATTAAAGAGGAGTAGTCAGCACCATAAAGGGGAGGTGTTCCTTATGTTACAGTGGCACGACACCACGATGAGGTACCCGGATAGAGATAAAGCCTCGGCCTTGCAAGCCATGTCGTTGTGGCGTAACACCGTAAGGGAGCCTAAGGCTTCATGCTGGATAATATGGCACTACAAAGAGGCTGTGACCTCATGCTACAGTAGTATGACACTACAATGAGGTTTCCGGTAGGGGTAATACATCGGCTTTAGGCCATGTCATAGCGGCGTAGCACCGCAAGGGAAGCGCAAGGCTTCATGCCATGTCTTTTTAATAAAGAACTCACCTATAGTGTATGGATAGAGATATCAGGCAGTCTCTTGAGGGTAAACTTGTAGACGCCCAAAATTATACACTGAAACCAGGCTGGCACAGGGCCTTTAATGTGCAGCCAGAAGCACAAGTAACTACATTTTGTGAGTGGAAAGAATAGCAGCTGTGGTGCGGAATTCAAGGCTTAGTCCATTCTTGTATCATACTATTGTTCAACCCATGCGGAAAGATTCAAGTCGTCAGCGACATCTATCCTAATGCAGAATGTACAGTTACTATGGGGAACGCTTAACCCTATACATATATTGAGATATGTGGGAGATTGTTGGAGTTTTTTTCTTTTCTTTGAGTTGTAGAGAGCTTGCTCTCAAACAAACCATGTAAGTTTAGTCCCACATTGGCTAGAAAAACTCATGGGTATCTCAATATAACTACTCTTGAGGAATGGAGAGATGCACATGGGGTGGTGACCCTGAGGAGGGGACCATGTGGGTGATTTTACATGGAGGTAAGGATAAAATACCTATTAAAGCATTCATGCTTTTTGGCCAAGCTCAATTTAATTCCATATGGGCTATAAGTCCCGAAGGGGATTAGCGACTCGGACTCGGATTCGGACTCTGACTCATGAGGCGCAATGTGACGTTTTGTTGGCGCACTTATTCCGGATTTGGGCAGTTAAGAGAGAGCTTATATATAGAGTCTCTCTTCTCTCTCAGGGGCTGCACGTTTTGACAAAAAATTTCACAGAGAGAGAAGAGAGAGCTTCTGTGTAGGCGTCACTTGTGAGTTCTCAGTTTTTCGAGGAGTCCGTCCGTGAGCAGATTGGCAGAGCGTTCCAGAGTTCTTTTGAACTTGCTGGTTCCTGGAAGCTGACCGTGTGGGCGGATCTAGCTTTGAGCGCCGGTGTTCTAAACACTCCAGCAGGCTTTCTCCATTTACGAAAATCTTTTCAGATTTCTCGTTTGTCACCTTTACGAAAATCTTTTTAGATTTTTCGTTTTCAAAATCCCCCTAGGATTTCTGTTTTGCACCTTCTGTTGAAGTGCTGCAATCTAATCACAAGAGTTTTCTTCTGATATTCACGTCCAGGAAATAACAAATCTCTTCCGTGTTGTCAAGTAAGGGTGTAAGAATTTACATAAGTTAGGAAGAATGAGGAGGAAATGAGCCAAAAATGATCAATACTAGCCTTCTATTGCACAGCTAAATTTGGTAGACGGGTGGTGGTTATCATCTTTGTGTACCGCTTGAGGCTTGGCAAGAGGCAATTCTGGGCAAACCTTCAAAGTCTACCCTCCATATTATCATATCGGTCCATGACTGGCATTATTGCGTCCGCAAGGTATGTCCTAGTTTTAAATGCCAAAGTGAACATATTTTGATCAGCTGCAGCAAAGGGTTTCGCTGGTGGAAGTTAGATGTTCTGGATGTCATTAAATTAGTCTCTGAACTTCAGTTATTCTGAAGATACTGTTATCCTTCTTCAATCAGAGAAGATAAGAGAAGCATTCTACTTCATTTGCATCTTCCTCTTTTAGGTAATCATATTGTATTTTCCTTTCTAAGACATTTACCAAATCATAATTTTGCTCTTGGAAAAAAAACTATATATAGCATTCATTGTCTTATGTAACTGAAATTACATTTTAGGCTAAGGCAAGGATCTAGTTCAAATTACCTAGCTTAACATCTCAGGTTACTCTTCTTTCGTGATTATTTCTTTAACCCCATTATGTTTGACTTTAAGATCCTTTTGAATCATTCATGAGTTGACAATGCTTAAGGGTTATAACCGTGGCATTCTGTATTACAATCAAATCTCCACATTTAGCTTCAATTATATAATGTTTTGATTGTTTGACCAAAACCATGATATAAAATAAGAACACGGCAACGGAGGAGCATAATTGTCAAAATGGTTCAGCAAATGTGGCATATAATAAAAAGTTAAAATATCAAACGAGAAAGTGACTTCTCATATTCCTTCTAATAGGTTTTGGGGGATGAAAATGCAGGGAATGCTTTAACGTGAACTGCCAGATTGGGTCTATTACATAGGCTAATAACCAAGGTGTCATGCCTTTATATTATGTTACAACTCAAAATTTCAGCTTCGTATTTATGGAAATGCAGTTTCAAGTTTAACACTTCATAGTAAAATCACCTTTTTTTTATTGTGTAACCATTATCTTCATTCAATTTATTCGACTTCTATCTTGAAGTTTGCAACTTCTTTAAAACGGCTTTAATTAATAATTCTAGTATCTATCCATTCATGATTTATAGGTCGGTGATGATATGCATGGACCAAATATCATAACGGACCTTGGAGCTGCTGGAGTATATACTTGTAACATCAAGGTTAAATTGATTTTCACTTAACATTTACTGACTCTATATGTTTAGTTAAATTAAGTAATTTGTGGAATAAGAGGTTATTTAGAAGCATATGTATTCTTATTTTTCTAAAGCATCTGGCCATCTGAATCATGATTGGATATATCAAACCTTATGAAACTTTTTGGTTATTTTATGACCTTATGAAATTTAGTCAGTGGGGGTTCACAATAATATGGTTACAAAGGGGCTTAGACACTAAACAAAGATGCATTGTGATTCTTTTTTAATGTGTATAAACGAGGATTTGAACTCAAGACCTATAATATAGACATCAACTACTTTACTAACTAAGCTACACCTTGTTAATGACTTGAATGTAGAGACTCATATATATATACGGATGTTTTGACAAAATTATGGGATATTATCTTTGATTTTTTTTTTTTTTCCGAAATCCAGTGGGGGCTTGAGTCCCCACTACCTTGCATGTGGATCCACCCACAGTTCCATGTCATCTAAGGTCTTCCTCTCTCTTTCTTACTGTTTCCTAGTATCAATTATCCTTTTTTAGTGCCAACTGCCTACTCAGATATTCATAGTACATCTCCATACCATGTTAAATACTATTAGTACCTTCCCTGATTCTTCCATTTCTCAACTTATTTTTTCCTGTTCTCTACATCCGATACGACCATCATGATTCACTGGACCCCTTTATGTTCCCAATACTTCAGATTGTACATCATCGCAAGCATTATGCTGTTTTAGGAAACTTAAGTACTTAATGTGTGTCACTATATAACACCTCAGGATCACTTCAACTTCAATCACCATAATACATAAGGCCCTTTAGAATCCCATGTTGCCTAGTGGTCAATACAGACATGGTTATGACACTGTTTATTAGTCTGGCGAGGACACCAAATAGGCAATGCGAGAGGGATTGTCAAAGGCCAACATTTTGGGTCCTAATACCATATTGATAAGAGGCAAACTGGTTTTCTTTAGCTTTCTCATTTGAAGTTTGTATGTTGGTAGTAGAGATGCCATGCATCAAGCATCAAGCTCCATAGATCAGTCATGCCACCAAACACTATTTTATCTTAACTACAATCCCAATTTCAAGTTGGTATCTGATAGGACTGTTATTATATCATGTATCTTTAGCTACCAACTTGTAAACTACTTTATAAGGTGGTCTTGTTTGATAAACCTTGGAATGCTTTGTTTATAAGTAAACATGATATAGAACTGGCAGTTGTATATTGCCTTAACAAGTCTTTTGGGTTCTTCATCCTGTCTCTCATAGAAATATTACTTGTAATGGTAAGTTTTTTCTTTCTATTTTTACGCTAATGAAATTTATATTTCAAGTCTGCCTATCTGTGTTAGTGATCAGATTTCTGAAGAGCGAACTTCCACATTTACATATGTGATTATTGATAACCAGACGTAAGTCCAATGTATAGATAGCGCCTACTTAAGATATACTGATCTGGTATCTTGTTTATATTGTTGACTAATGCCTTGTATACAAATGATAACAGTTTGATATGTTCATGGGATCTTATTTGTTCTAGAATGGAATTATGCTCTCTTTTTTCTTATTTCTGTAAGAATACTTGGGCTTTCTTGTAAGTAAATAGAAAGCCCTCACTGCGCCTGTAGGTTTCTTGCATCTTTAGGACTTTTCGCTAATTTCGCTTACAACTTGGACAACACCGAGGGCCTCCGACAGCAACTGGTAATTAAACTGGGAGGGGTGAGGCTACGCTCCAAATCTTGCTAGTTTTTAAAAAAAAGAAATTTTATTAGATGTCTGCTCGCCAAGCATCTAAAGTTTATGCAAAAGTCTTCACTTCAACACTTTTCCATGACATTGGGATAGTACATAATCTCAGCGAGAGCATTGGTTAATTCCCTTGAGAATGGTTCATTGCATCAATCTTTTTCTCAACCTTAACCTTTAGTAGACATCCTGATTCAGCAAGTGAAACAGTTACAGGTCAAGGTATTGAGAGTACCCTGAGTTTCTGGTTTCATTTTTTTTATTAATTTCTTCGTAAAGCATGGAAAATTAATGTACTCCGAACTTGATGTTTAGTACCTCATACTTTAGGTACCGATGTGAAGTACTAGATTCATTTTTACTACACATTTTCCTGGACATGAGGTTTGGCACAGCGATAATAATAAGAAATAAAAGTTTATAATAGGCTTCTTTTGCTTGTAGCACTCTTATTGCAGAGTTGGGGTTAAAAAACTTGGGCATATCGATTAATTTGTTTTCTACACCATTAGGTCCAGTTCTCCTTCGAGTAGGTTTTCTTCTCTGTGCCTAGGCCACCCCCAGTTCCGGTACTCATCGCCTCTCTTGCAGCACAACCGGAGCGTCGCGTAGCAAATGAGAGGCAACCAAGGGAAAATGATGGTCGAGTGTGAAGTAGTACTTCCAAACTTCAATATGAGAGCGACAGGGGCTAGTAAAGCAAGGAATAGTGGGACTATCATCCCCATATAGAGACCCCCGAGGGCCTCTTGCTGCCAGTAACAGTGCAAGAGTATGGTGACAACCCACCCAAAGCTGATGGCTACTACTGATAGCAAACATGAGGCAACGCCCTCGTTGTTGGCGGTGGCAGAGGAAATTGCAGAAATGCCTCCTGCAAATTAGGAACACTTTCGTTAGCATCAACCATTTTCTTCTTATGATTACTTGTATTTTCTTTCGAGAAAGAAAATCTGGCAGGAGTACCAGTCACGAATGCAAAGACAAGCACAACGAGAAGCACGATTGCTAGCCGTCGGCGAGCGAGCTGACGATGCGTCAGGACGGGTGTGGCATTGGGTTGTTGCTACATTAACCCATGATGAACTCTTCCTAGTAGTAATAGTAGCAGTTGTCTCCAAAGACGAGGCCGAAGACAAGAAGCAACGACGCTCCATGCTTCTACTGGTTGCTGCTGTTGCTTCTTCCTTTGGACGAGTACCTTCCTTATATAATGGAAGGAAATTCTGGACTTAGAAAGCTAACTCGAATAGACGTGGACTTCTCCACATTTACAGTGAGAATCCAGCTGCGAGTGCTGGGGACGTGGATGCGTCGATTGCAGCCAGAAATATGATAGCAGAACATCTGCATGGAAATTGGTCAAGACAGCACACAGCGAGCTGTGAGATCCTGACTGTGACCTTCACTTTCATCTACTGCAGTTTCCTGGAGAAGTACAAGGAATTCTTAAGCTACTGCAGTTACCAAAGAAGGATTGCTGCCTGGCGAGTTCCTACAATTAACCAAAGATAAGTAACAAGTAGTAATAAGGAAACAATAAGTTCCCAAAAATCAGCAATATATCCCACATGAACACCAAATAAGCAACCGCTTGCCAAAATTGTCGGGATATCTTTCAGATTGGGGGACAATAGGCACGCAAGATGAGTGCAACACTTTCAACTTCCATCTCCACAAACGATTGGGAAAAGACTAGCTTCATGTAGAACAACAACAGGAATCAAATGTGTGCCATTATAAAGAAACGTTGATGAGTTAAAACTAAAGGTTCCACACACAAAATTGTCTGAATGACAAAAAGATTTGCCATTAAGAAAAGACTGGCATAATCCAACAATTCGAGAAGATACCAAAATGCCACAAAGAAAACAGGTTATACCCAAAATCGATAACTAGGGAGTACGCACCAACGACATCCCTAAATCCAAACCTACATGAAGAGGTTGGGACGAGTCGCCTTGAAGGTGGTCTTGAGCTTCCGACTAGGGGGCCTCACCTTCTTGAAGACGAGGGGGAACTTGATCTTGGAGTCATGGAACTGTTTGGTGCTCTCCCTCTTGCAAAGCTTGGCAGGGATTGTAGCAGTCTTGATGATCTGGATGCAAGGGAACCTCACACGGTGACGAGATGCCATCTCAGTGTACATCTGCTCCACTGCACCATTCAAGGTTGTGTCCCTGTACTCCTTGTACATGTTGTGATATCCTGTCCTGCTCTGGTACCGCAGCCAGATGCCGTAGTTCTTGATCTTGGTAGGGTACTTCTCAAAGATCTGACCTCAAGAACAATAGTAACAAGATTAGAAGATTATTGATGTTTATAATATATTTAAGACAAAAAGTGGATGCAGATAGAGAAGAACTAAAAAAAAAAAAAACAAATTCAATTAAGTAGGCAACAGCCAGGAGGGAATGGTAACTTCCTCCAAACAAAATGAAATACTCCTGACCAAACAATAGAATACATGTGCGCAAATCTAAGTAGAGGGGTGTGCTAGAGTTTGCAACAAAAAAAGTGAGGCTAAAGCAAAGAATTTCATGAAGATCATATACATAACATAAGAAACAATGGTTAAACAATTTCTGGAAAACATTCGCAAAGCAAGGTTACAGCAACATTATTGTTTTGTAACAATTACGAATAGTATACAGATCTGAAAAGTACTGAGAAGAAGAAATGTGCGAGTTTTACCGACTTTTTTCTTAGTTATCAAACCCTATATTGCATACAAAATATCCCAAGTTCACTAATAGGTCTAGCCCATATTTGCATGGATGGTGGATATATCACAAATTTTTAAAAAGACGTGATACATCATGGAGGAATTGCTTCTTTATTTATGCAAGCATGCATGCATATATACATATATACATGTCCTAGTGGTCAGCAGGTGGAGACATAACCCTCCTTGCGGTGGTTCGGAGTTCGAATATACGGGGAAGCAGATTATTTCTTCCATTAATAAATGGTGGGAGTATATGTGTGTGTGTGTGTGTGTGTGTGTGTGTGTGTGTGTGTGTGTGTGTGTGTGTGTGTAAGAGAGAGAGAGAGGTATACATTGATTATCCTGCTTCATTTATTCACACTCCTCGAACATCATACTTAATTGAGGACCCTACCAGTTTAGGGTCATTTCATTTTCTGGATCATTCAATATACCCGTATGCCACAATAAGGTACGTACAAATATCAAATGCCTTTTGGATAGCGCAAGTGTTCTAACAGTTAAGATATGTAAAAAAAATTGAATATTGAATATGGCAAGCATTCAGCAATAATCAACCATTCGAGCATCCGACACATCAGATCACTAAATATCTATATTTTAGGAATGTGTGAAACATGTGATAAATCATAAATGTTTACCATTGAATTTATTAGGTATTAAATATGAGTAAAAGTTATTAATTATATCCCACACGAGTCAGCTACAGAAGAAGCGACAAAACAGGAACGAGGGGAAACACCTCAAAAAGAAGTGATGATTAATACGATTGCATGCATGAACATACAAAAATAATCAATTACTAAAAGTAATTTGTTTAATAATCTACAAAGTACTGCTACTTCGTAAATGTACAATACAGTTAGCAATCGACATCTTCCATCAATTTGTTCATGTTATGCAATCATCAATAAAACACTATTGCCAAAACCCAAAAGAATGGAAATGAATT
Source organism: Iris pallida (assembly GCA_029216955.1). NCBI lineage: Eukaryota > Viridiplantae > Streptophyta > Magnoliopsida > Asparagales > Iridaceae > Iris > Iris pallida. The sequence goes on from JANAVB010024997.1 coordinate 3,297,787, forward strand.
ATACACATATGAACTCAAAAAGCAGCCCAATATCACAATAATTATGCTTGGACTCTGTGATTATATGCACCATGTTTAACGAACATCTGTTGTCTACAAGTTTTAGAATTTATCCTTAGGGCAGTATATCTACATTTTACAACTCCATAAAATAAAAATTATAACAATTAGCTGATTTTTTACAGTAACAAGACTTTCACTTAAAATTATTGAAGACAATGGTTATGTAATATATGACAAGACAACAAAACCTTCCAGAGACGATATTATATATATATATATATATATATATATATATATATAGTGGATGGCACTGTGGATGCTTTATGAGGCACTATATTGGGAAAGTAAGAACCATGTTCAAATAATAAGCTTAGCTGAAATGATAGATGCTGAAACCAATGTGCAGAATACACTATAGGCCCATAGTTAAAGGAGCTCTAGACTAGACGTACACGTACAAAAAGTAGGGGCAAGGGTATAAAAACGCAAGGCATTTACAATGTTAGCGAAGGATGGCCCACACAGTAGCAGATCAGACACCCAAAAATAAGGATTGATGCATACAACACAAAAGGTTAGTAATGGCTTTGTTGTTGTAATCCCTAGGACGCTGATCCAACAACAGTATTAGCAAATGTTCCCACCATTATCCATCCAAGTCTACCATTAAATGGGCTGTATACAGGACATGATAAAGACATATTTTAACGACCAGTGGTCATTCTGATTCAAAACCACTATGTTCTATCAAATTACTAAGCAAGACAACTAGAGCGTAACTTGGCCCCCAAGAAACTAAGTAAACCTATTTAATTCCTACAATAATGATTAATTAATAATTATCGCTTTAATTTGATTTACCTTGCAATGAAAACCTGTGAATTGAGAACCCTGTATGTAACTGAAGACTTGTATTTCGGCCATACAGTTTCGGGTGTATAAACGTAAGATCATGGTGTTAAAACATAAAATGTTGCATAAGCATACAACGCCGGTCATGATTAGTATTGCAGCTAAGATACAGAAAATGAGCGAACATGGAAACTATGAATTCAAAACGGTCAGAGACAGATGTTCTTCACTTTTCTTAAATCCTGAAGAGGACGGCACTCAATGGGGGTAAGTGCTAATACATGTTCCAAGAGAATTTTGTGAGCCTATTTTATCAAATATGCTATGCGTCTAGGATAACAGTGACCATAAAATAAAATTATTTTATAACATTTCAGATTAATAAGACAAGTAGGTACAGAAGATAGTAGAAAACAGGTATTTCTTAAGAAACATAACAAGCTCGTGAGTAGAAAAATGCTAATTGCTTAACATAAATAGGTTATGCATAAAAATAATAGTTGAGATAAGGATTTAAAAACTGAACACAGTGCACACAGAAAGCACAAATTAGATCTACAAAATAACTATAAACAAACATAAATGAAAACATGACAAAACAAGGTATTCAGATTCCGCAGCTATTGAGGAATCAGGATTAGCTCATGCTGGCGATGTTTTCGATAGAAAGCATAAAATATATTATTTTTTAATTTAAAGCACAAGCATGACCATATTCCATTTTGGTTAAATCGAAGTATCATGCTATAAGAACCATACTTCGATATCAGGAAACAAATGTGTCATGTAATCTATGGACCTGGTTTTGAAGTTGGTATGGGCTCCCTCTCTCTCTTTTAAAATAGCATAACCATGGATTAAAGCAAATTCCCTAATCTATAAGGGAAGAACGTCAAGACGGGATGAAGATAGCTTTTTAAAATTGCGAGGAGAGATGATTTATCAAAAATAAACGGTCACAAGAGAACGGCTTTGCTGAAGCTGAAACATAATCTAATTATCTGGTTACAACAGAATGGCTACCTAAAATCCAAAACACCAGTTGCTGATACTTATCATTATGCCAGATTACTAGCCAATTGACATCAATATGCTCTTTCCAAAGTAATTGCAAAAGGTTCTCATATCAAAAAGACTTCAAAACAAACCCAGCATGCATAAATCTGATCATCAAATCCAGATATCACATAGAACAAAAAATTAATGCCATGATTATAACATATTGAGTGATCCAACTCTTAAGTACTTGTGAGAAAAATGTTATAGAATGAGGAGTGAGACCTCATTAATGGCAAGAACTTGTCCGTTGCTCTTCTTCACCTTCTTCAACTTCCTCAGAAAATACCTGAAATATTCAGAATACAACAATCAACCACAAACTCAAACAAGAGAACCACGCTACAGAGATTAGAAACGAATTATAATATTCAGAACTTACCAGAACTTGGATTTCGCTCTGACTTCATTCGTTGCCCACAACTTCATCCGGAAGATCTTCGGGTGCTCATCGGAGGGAGTCGGGAGAGCTCGACCAACCACTTGGTACTGATGAAACTGTTGTACCAAAATACAGAAAGCTCAAACTAACAAATTAAAGAATCCAACTTTCAGGATCAACAAATTCAAGATAAGATATAAGCTTTTATATAACATAAAAGCCTTTTTAACCTCCAAATTGCACATAAAAGTATTAACAATCCAAACCTTAGAAGCCAGAAGCGGAAGCGGAGGCGGGAACGGGGAGCGTGGGAACACGACTACTTAGAAGAGTCTAAAGTTGGAAGCGTAATGGGAGCGTGTACTAATAAAAAAATTGTGTATATTAATTATTGTTATCAAAACTTATAAATATCTTAATATTTATTAGAATTTATAAAGTTCAGTTCGAAAGTTACAGAGAGATCATTCACATGTTGGTTTCCTATACTGTCAAGGTAGATAATCTTTAGTTTGTTGGTACTTTGATAATAGTGTATTAAAAATCTTCTAACTTTCTTCCCAAAATTTATGTCATCTTTTAAAATTATGGCCATATTATGGGAAGCGCTCATGTCGTCGTAGAAACGTGCTCCCGTCGACGGAGAAGCGAGCTCCCGTCATAGGGGAAGCGAGCTCCCAACAAGCTCCCAAGTAAGAACTGCCGAATCGAGGTTCTTACTGAGATTCGTTGACCTTCTAGGAGTTTCTGGCTTCTAAGATCCAAACCAAAGTACTAAAGATTAAATGATGAAAATGCTTCAAGCTTTCATATTTATCATCACAATCCATTTGAAAAATCAGTAACTCTCAAATAAAAACACTTTAATATCCAAACTTTTGAGAGGAGATTTCCAATATAAGGGATGAATCTTCAGTTTTACATCACCAAAAAAAAAACTCTTCAACCTTCAAAATGAACATAAAGGCATAGACATGTGTTTTCTAAATTATTCATCCAAACCAAATCATTACAAATGAAAAGACTAAAACCAAATTGTCCACAGAATCATTAAACATGTAAGAAAGGAATTTAAGTAAATCTCAAAAATTCAAGTTTTGCATAAACTTTCTAGTGTTATTTCGCAGAAATCTTTACTAAGTATTACTTCGCAGAAATCTTTACTCTTTAACTGTTCCACCTAAAATCCCTAATCACATACAAATAGTATGCCGGTGAATTTTCTGGACTAATTTTCCAAGAAATATAATGAAATGTGAGTGCTTCCATGATCTGCTCACAGAAAACATAAAACGGTGGATCATCCAAACTAGTTCTTACTTGAAAGTAAAATCAAAGTTCCAAAAAATTAATTCCTTCGATCTAGCTAGAATATGTACAAACAAACGATCCTTCGGATTTAAGAAGGAAAAATCAGTAACAGTCAACAGAAAACTGTAAAGTCAAGATTTGCACAAACATTTTTCATACTATTTCGAGCAAAGTTACCATTTTAAGACTTTAAGTATCCTATCTAAAATCCCTAATCACATAAAATAATATATCAATGAATTGCTTGACTAAGCATGATTCCATGATTTAATCACGAAAATCCATAAAATGATTATTGTTCAAATAAGTACTTACCTAAGGGTCTGCTTGGCAATTTTATTTTCACCAGCTTTGGAGGATTTTTGAGCCGGCCGTTTATGAAGTGTTTTAAAAAATCTTGATAGGTAATTCTTTCTGAGTCATTGGTTTTACTCGGCTCAAAAACCGCCCAAAATCAGTGCAAGGTGTTTTTACAAACACCACAAATCGGGATGTTTTGAGGGTTTCTATTTTTTCTTCCATTTATATTCTTATCAAAAAAATAACTACAACTACTAATATCCTACCATATTTATTCTTTGTCATCTTTGTTTCTCTTAAGGTCCCATCTGACGATTACTTCCTCCAAAATGTGAGTTTATTAAATTTTGGGGTCAATTTGATGTGGTAGTGAATGACTGTTAAAAATTTGTGGTCCATTTGATGTGGTAGTGAATGTTTTGTCCTCAACATTTATGATTTACTACTTGTCAAGTCATTTTATGCTTAAAGTTATATGAGTGTATAAGCTATTGTTTGGAAGGACAATCATATAATCTTTCTTTGGGAGGGATTTTATTTATATATATTATGGACATATAAGTAATTTTATTATTTTAAAAAAATTCCAGAACCGCTCGTTAAAGCATGGGTTAAATTGGTTTAAAAGCCAATACCGCTCAAAACTGGACCCCTCATAACTGAATTGCCAAGCAGACCTAAGTATATTTTCCACAAAATACATGGCTTCAATCAAATGAAATGAACATGATTTTATGATATAATCACAAAAACAAATAGATCATCCAAACAAGTAAGTATGGAAATCAAATTCCCACGAATTGGATTCCTAGAACCAAACAGTAATATTATGATTCAATACAAAAAAAGCTCTAAAAATGATACAACATCCAAACTATTTCGAATCAAAATCAAGTTTCCATGAACTTCCCTTCAATCTATGAAATCAGCATGATCTTATCATTTAATCACAAAAAAGACCACAAATAAAAGACCATTCAAACTAGCACTTGTTTATTGAATTTAACTTCCAGCACAAGCAAAACCCTAGAAATGATGAACAACCCAAAACTAGCACATACAAAAAATCTGTTTCCGCGAATTTGAGCCGTTCGATCTAGCGAGAAACCAAGTGAAATAAGAGTGCTTCTATGATTAATCACATAAAAACCCTAAAATGATGGATCAACCAAACTATTGCTCATCAAAACAAAATCTCAAGGAACCCAATCCCCCTGATGCATCTAGAAACATCGATAAAGCAATATACATCGGATTTGTCGACGAAAAGAAAAAGAAAAAAAAAATCTAGAGATATAGAGTGATCGGAAAGGGAGGAAGAAGAAGAAGAATTATCGGAATCGATGTTCTTACTCTGAAGATCCCCATAGACTTCAACAAGATCAGCAGCAGCAGCTCCTCTCCAGTGGCGTCGCCGATGTGATGGATGTAGAAAACCCTAGCTTCAAACCCTAATTTTGCTCTTTTTTATGACTCTTGCGGGTCGGATCTGGGAATGTTACCCGGCCGCGGTATACTCCGGGTCGCAAATGTTAGCAGACTGAGCCCATCAAGTAGATTACTTTATGGGCCGGGCTGGATTGGTAAAAGAAAAGGATTTGCTTGATTCATGTGCAAAAATCTAAACTTCTTTTTTGTTAAGGGGAAAAAATAAAAATTTAAGTGGCAAATCTACTGAGTAAGTTTTTATGCGGGTCCACGGTTGGACAAGATCAAACTAGGTATTATCTTTTGTCGTGATTTGAGAATCGTGCATATTGTACCTGCATAAGTCGAGTTTCGTGATATGGTCTGGATCATATTCTTGGACACGATTTTGTTGAATTTTATATGGACGTGGTCATAAAAAGTGAAGATACGATGAGAATAGGAGACGATGATGGATATAAATAAACACTTAGAAAAATAATAATGATTTATAGGGGGGGGGGGGGGGGGGGGGGGGGGGGAATCAACAAAATCCAAATTATATACCCCGATATATTACCGTAGCTAGTATTAATAATTTTACTATTTCTACCTTGATGAACTTAAAGCCACAAAACCCCAAGATACCATGCTCTCACTAAAGAATACATTGACTCAAAAAGTAGAAAGTGAAAACCTTATTTGAATGGAATAAATATAATGATCCCTTAGTATTACAAGGACTACCCTATTACAAAAATAATGTCACCGACCACCCCTCTTCTTTATAAATTTTATAAAACATAAGGGTGATTGGTATTATAAGTTTTATAGAAAATATAAACAATAGAGATGGTTCATGTAACTAGTTTCAAGTAGGGATAATTTTATAATAAATGTAAAACATATGAATAGTTAATAAAATTTGTTCTTTGAATGGAAATAAATACAATGACATTTGCAAAGAAAGGATTATTGAATGAGCAAATCATAGTTGAAATGATTGGTTCTAGAAGTAACATATATTTACACCTATAAGTCTATTTTTGTTCACCCACCAAAACTATGATATTTGTTCACCATCAACCAAAAAATGACACTTGTCAAATTCACTCAACATAAATCACTTTGGAAGTGATTTTGTAAACATAAAGTGATTTTGACTAAAAAAAATTGAGACGGGTCGATCCTTTAATGGAGGGTGAACAAACATTCTAGTTTTGGTAGGTGAACAAAAATGGACTCTTAGACCTATATATATAAGGTCAAGGGATGTGTATGCTTGAACATGATGTTGATGTTAGGATTTAGTCGTCAAACCTTCTTTCCTTGCCATATTCTTTTCACGTCCTTCTCTCCCTGGCCATTGGCCGGTCATTTCATTACTCTTACATCGTATTCAATATTATGATGACTCCTCTAGCTTGTGTAGCCTGATTCTAAAAAAATACGTTGGTTTTTTTTTCCTTCTAAACGTGCCAAACTGTCGTCGCAAATCTGATCCGAGCTTCATTAAACCATTCTTTAATCTTCCTCGGCTCTTGAACATCTCCTCAACCGCTATGTTCCAATCTCTGGTATGCAACTGCAGTATGTTCCGTTGCACATTCCAAATCTCCCACGCCATGTCACAAGTAAAAAATAAATGGACCATAGAGTCTTGTGAGTTACCGTAGAGAACACATTCTCCGTCCCCAACGCCAACTCCGAACCGACAAAGTCTATCTCGTGTAGTAGGCGGCCCGTGCATAGTTTGTATACGCTAAGCTGCATCTTCTTCGCCACACTTTTCGTCCAAACTAGCTCCGCAAATTCCCACTTAGACGATGAGAGCTAACTCGTAACGACCATGTGGCTAAACTTGCTGCCCCCTCCCCCCTCTCTTAGCCACCCAAATCCACTCGTCCCGATCCATGTTAGAGTCGATCCGACATGCCTTTATCTTTTCACTGAGGAAGCGGGCCTCGCCGTGGAGCTCCGGCTTCCACTCGCCCTCATGGATGATAGCGCTAACCCAGTCGATGTGCTGTGGACGCCTAGCTCGCCTAACTGGGCTCCACCCGCGCCAATCGGCCAGACTACGGTGTGTGTGTCTATATATATATATATATATATATATATATATATATATATATATATATATATATATATATATATATATATATATATATATATATATGTATGTATGTGTCACCCCCAGTTTTGAATTAGGGGTATTTTTGTCATTTTTCAAGTTTTATAATTTTTAGGAATTTTATTTGATTTTATGTGATTTTTTGGGATTTATTTGGGTTGGTTTGGATTTTATCCAATTTGGACTCAATTTGGAGACCCGGGTAGCCTGGACCCTAGTGGGACCCCCATACTAGCTGGGCTTAGCCCATATACCATCATAATTAGGCTAGAAATCTTTTACCCTATTTCCATGACTTAATTAGTCATTTTAGAGGTTTAATTTGTATTTAGAATTGAACCGAACCAAACCAATTTCAAACCAAACCAAAACCAAGCTTAATGGGTTGGGGGCTATTGGATCCCAACCCAATAACCCCCCAATAGGTGGCCGGCCATAAAGTCTCCCCCCCCCCCCCCCCCCTTGTCTTCTCCATTAAGCTAGCTCTCTCTCTCTCTCTTTCAAAATCTCTTCTTTCTTCCAAGCTCTCTCTCTCCAAAAACTCCATTTAGGTAAACCATTTAATCCCCATTTATTACTCCATTCATGTATGTTCTTCACAATAAATGTAGAGAATGGGATTCTCTACATTTTGTCCTCTATTAGTAGGTTTTCCTTAGAGTTTAGGTTAGAGTTTAATTAGGGGTTTTATATTGAATGGTATATATATATATATATATATATATATATATATATATATATATATATATATATATATATATATCTATATATATATCTATATATAATATGTATATGTGTATTTGTGGGAGGATGAGAGATGGTGGTGGTGGTGTAGAGAGAGGTAGTGGTGGAGTTGTCATGAGTGTTGTGTGTGTGTGTATGTGTTATATATAGATATATGTGTATGTGTTTATATATATATATATATATATATATATATATATATGGTTGTGTGTATATATATGTATCTATATGTGTGTGTGTGTTTATATAGATATATGGAGATGTGTGTGTGTTATATATATATATATATATAGAGGGATGGATATATATATAGATATATAGATATCTAACTAGCTATAGGTATATATATATATATATATCTATATATATATATATATATATATATATATATATATATATATAGGGATATATATATATATATATATATATATATATATATATATATATATATATATATATATATATATATATATATATAGGGATATATATATATATATATATATATATATATATATATATATAAGAGGGAGGAGAAGAAGAGAATGGAGAGCAGCAGCAGCTGCAGTAGATGCAGCAGCAGCAGGCAGCAGAAGTAGCAGCAGCAGCTGCAGCAGAAGTAGCAGCAAAGGCAGCAGCAGGAGCTGCCAATGGCAGCTCCTTTTCCCCCTTTGAACCCCCCTATTTACCCCTTAAACCCTCCCCCCTAGTAGCCTATATATATGTATATATGTAGGTATATATATATATATAGATATATATATATATATGTATATATAGATAGATAGATAGGAAGTTAGATGAAAGAAGTTTAGGATTTAGAAAGAAGTAGAGAAGGAAATTGAAAGAAAGATAGAAGAGAGAATAGGAAGGGAATGAGAAGAATTAGGAGAAGATAGGAATTAGAAGGAGAGAGTGAGGAAGAGGCCAAGAAGAAGGATTTGAGTTAGAAGAATTAGGAGAAGAAGTTAAGAAGAAGAAGAATTAGAATTTAGATCTAAAGAGGAGATTTAGAATAAGAGCAAAGAGGGGATTTTTGGTAGAAATCGAGCTAGAAGGGAAAATTGAGCTCGGAGCGTCGGATTGCGACGAAACTTGACGTAGGCCTAGGTTATGTGAATTAGATTTTGCGGGTAAGCTCCCGAGTGGAAATCGGGGTCGTAGGGCGCCGGTATCGCGCCGTATCATCGCGTATCTTGAAATATTCAAGATATCTGCAACGGGCCGTAAGGTGGACTAGACGTCCACTTTGTCTAGGTATTTTGGTAGATAACGAACCTATAGGATAGTACCCTACTACCCTAGGGAGCACGGGTCAAAATATCAAGCGTAGGTAGGCTATCTAGATAATCGCCGAGGGTGGAATTTTACCCTTAAAAAGGGTAAAATAGGGAATTGGCCTACGGCCGAGATTTGAGTTTCCAAGTCCAAGATGGACTTGGATATGGGTTGTATAGGTTGGTAATGAGTAGAATTAGCTGTCTAAACCTAGTCTTGGACCCGGTTGACCACGGTTGACATTTTGGACTAAAAGTCAACTATGGGTCAACACTTTACCCAATTTAGTCCCAAATTCCATTAGACTTGTGCAGTTGACCGAAAGTCAACTGTTAGTCACCAGTGACCTATAGTTGACCTAGGGTTGATCACGGTTGACCAGAGTTGACCGGTTGACCAAAAAGTCAACTGTTGACTCAAATCGATCCCGATTGATTCCGTTTGACTTGCATTGACCCAGTTTGACCCAGTTAGACCTAATATGACTTAGTTTGACCCCGTACAACCTAGTTTGACATGTCTTGACCTAGAATGACTTAATAGGATTCAAATTGATTTGATTTTATTTCCTAAACATAGTATTGATACGTCTTGTTCTCTATAGATCCTCGAGACGCTGCATTTGCTCCGGTTGACGTACCATATCATATTTCAGGCGAGTACATTCTCTGACACTTTTCTAATTTATGCTGATTGATATAATCCATGTAATTAGTGTAGATATGCTTGTTCTCGACACATTGGTCACACGGGTTGGTATTCATGGATCCCGACATGAGGTGTTATTCCTTGTTGTCTTGGTATGTCTTGTGCAAGCCCCCTTGTAGTTCTTGTGCAGTACATGGATGCCGATTCTCGAGGAGACTTGCTTCCTTCTCGTAGAATCCCGCGTCGTGACGTGTCTTGTTTGGATCCACTCTACCAGTCGGGGACGGGGAGTATTAGTGTAGACATGTGGTCATTATCCACCTTGTTACTCTTGTAGACCTTGTGAGTGTTAATCATACACTCCACGTATGATTAACCAGGCCAGTAGACCTTGTGCAAGACCCAAGCCGGCCACATGTTGTAGCTAGTATTCACACACCTAGATATATGATTCTTGATTCTTGTACATGCCATGATCAGTTTACTTGCCTTGTTCTAGCTTTAGTTTTACAGCTTACCTTGCCATGATTCTCACATGTACATTCTATAATTTTTTTGTATATACTCTCTATTTACAGATTATAGCTTTTGTCATATCTTGTGAAATGTTGTTAGTGGATTGTACTCGTTCCATCCTGACAGGATATGTTGAAAATATTACAGATGCAGATGAGGGAGACTACAGTACCTACTACGGTCCGGATGACGTAGTGGGCATAGACTTGGAGACTTTGGTCCAGCAGGGCTTAGCTCCGCCTGGCGAGACCCTACCTATTACTTAGTTAGAGTAGGTCTTTTGTACTGGACATTGTCTCCAGCTACTTTTGAGACTGTTATTATTATGGACTGTATTAGAGACTTAGACTGTATATATTCTTGTGTTGGACTTGACAGGTTATATATTATTTTATCGTCTTGTTGTCTTTTCATTTCAGTCTTTACTTTGTTATCTTAGAGTCGTGATTGAGTACTCGTATATATATTCATTGCTTGTCCTCCGTTCGGAGTTGACCATATTCTCGACAGGTTTTTGTTATATATATAAACTGTTTAGAGTAGAAAAATCTACAGCGTTCCACGCCGATTTTTCGGTGAGGGCTGGGCGTTGTCGCGTCACGTGCCCTTTTAGTGGGTGCGGGTCGTGACAGTATGTGTGTGTGTGTGTGTGTTGAAAGTGTAGGTAATTGTTGCGAACGCTCCCATCGGGAATCGATTTCCTGACCACTCGGACCGCATGCATCTCTCTTAACCACTAGGCTAGAGGTCATTTGCTATATATATATATATATATATATATATATATATATATATATATATATATATATATATATATATATATATATATATATTTTGAAGAACGGGTACTTTTATAGATGGATACTAGGGTGAGAATCACCCAAATTACTTACAACAGGAACTAGCTAACATGTAGCTATTCCTCTTACTCTCATCTGCTCTCCATACAATTGACGTCATACAATATATTGTTAATAATTCCTGCAGCTGAGATGGACTTTTCTTCGAAATCCTTCGATTTCTTTCTTTCCAAATATGCCAGACCGATGATAGGAGCCGGAGTCGAACCTTTCTGTATGTTTCCTCACCCCTGCTCTTTAGAGCATGAACCTCTTCCACAATACTCGGCAAACTCATGTTGTTTGGGATGGGGACACCCAGCATACTAGTGCTACGCTGCCATATGGTGCTGCTAACTTCACAATTGAAAAAGAGGTGATCCCGCGTCTCTTGTTCCGGTTCTCTTCCGCACAGCACACATGCATTAGTAGGGCACTGGATGCCAAATCTCTCCATCCTGTCCTTCGTCAGTAGTCTATTGCGAATTGGTTTATAAACACATAGCTTCATTTTTGTTGCCGCACCCTTGCACCAGACCACGTCCGCCCAATCTACTCTGTGGAGTGTGGGCGTACCTGTTCATACGCCACCCGCGTGGAGAACTGTCCGGTGGCTGAGTCTAGCCACTCCCACCTGTCACCGCTTCCGTCCTTGTCTGTAGGTATTGTATATATATATATATATATATATATATATATATATATATATATATATATATATATATATATATATATATATGAAAAATGTTATTTGTTTCTGACTTAAACTTCATCCAACAATAGACAGCATGGAGATGCATGACACGAGGATATAAAAAATGAGGGATATATGGTTTTCAACTATACACATCCTATAAAATATATATATATATATATATATATATATATATATATATATATATATATAATTGCTTCAAAAAAAAAAAACTATACACATCCTACGGTCGGCTACTCGTGTGATAAGTTGGTTTCTCATAACCATCTTGGTTATGCTGACTCATTCAAATTAGAGAGACGATCAAATATTTGCTAGAATCTGTAGGCAAGTCTTGAGATCGATTTTATTTTCACATTAATATCATTTGTCCCCAATTTGCTAGTGTACTCACGTGAAAGAGAAAGAAGAGAAATTTAAAGTTTCTTGCATGTGGAAAAGGAGCATATTGGTTAATTAGTCTTTCGAAATCTTCTGATGGTGAGAATAATTACATTATCTATGGACGATGGAAAAAAAAAGTTTATAAAAGTACAACTTACAGTCCTACATTGAAAATTACTAATTACGAAACAAATATTTTTTCAATTCATCTCTCTTTTTGCCAAAGCGTCACCCTTGTGTGATTCTAAGTCTTGATATTGGACTTTGTTGACAGTGACTCGGGGTTGCGGCAACCCTGCAGAGTTATGAGGATCTCGTGTCTATTTTTCTCGCTGCCATTCTTTTAATTGGAAGTTTTTTTTCTTTTAATGCACGGAACTTATTGTACGATGTATTACATGTTTATTGGATCTACTATTTTTAACTCTCATTAAATAAATAGAAAGAATCTTCTTTGTGGTTCGATTCATTGATTTTTCGTCACCCAACTAAGATCTTATACCCACTAGCGGAGGGAGAAGGAGGCGAGTGGGGTCATGTGACCCCACTCAATGTTTCTCCTAATATTATATATATATACACGAATACAGCAACAACACATCAGAAGAAGAAGAAAATCCTAGTAGCATTAGCACAAGCACAAGCACAAGCACATTCACATTGCTCTCCTAGATTCCTTTCTCGTATGCGACCAAAGAAAAACAAGCAGCACTAGCACAAGTAGCTACAACAATGTCTCCTCCCTTGCTTCTCCTTCTCTCTCTATGGTTCTCTCCTCAATTTTAGATATAACATCTTTTTGATTCATGTGGTAATTTCTTTTAAATAATTTATAATTGATTCATAATCTAAATTAGATAGTCCCTAATTAATTTATGTCCCTAATTAATTAATGCCATAAATTAGATGGTCCATGATTGATTCATATCCTAATAATTTTGTTCTTATTTGTTCTTAGATGACAAGATTTAATTTGTCCTTAGATGGAATAAAATTGATTCATCATTCATGTCTAATTGATTTTGTCCTATTGTTAAAATTTAGTGAATGTATTTTACTCTATTTTGAAACAAAATGGAAAAATATTTTCTAAAAATACTGAAAGCTGAAGAAGCTTAAATCCTGCAACATTAGCCTTATTGTTATAATTTTGCGCTATTGTTAAAATTTATTGAGTCTATTTCGGCGATGAAGGTTATCAAGAATACACTTCGTAACCGAATGGGAATGCAAGACATTTTCACACAAGTTGAAAATGAGAACATCTCTCAACATTTTTAAAATGTGAAGCCTCGTAGGAGATTATTGTAAACAATTATTGTCTGTTACGATGTAATACAACTATTTTAATGTGTTTATGATCAAAAAAAAATTGTGACTAATTTTTGCTATTAGTGTTTTTTTATATTTTTATAATTTTTTTGGATTAAAAATTTACTAGTTGTTTTTGTCCCCGCTATATCTAAATCCTAGCTAAGCCACTGCTTATACCTCTCCTCGATAACCACAAGAGCCACTCGAGTTCGGTAATTGGAAGATCAATTTAATGCTATTAAGTTGTCGTTGTTCTTTTTTAAGCATTTTCAAGAAATAACAGTCGGAGATATATATATATATATATATATATATATATATATATATATATATATATATATATATATATATATATATATATATATATATATATTAGATATTTAAACTATCCATGTCAAATAAAAACCGATGTCATTTCAGGAATACCTGAAATGACATCGGTTTTTATTTGATGTTCCTGAAATGACATCGGTTTTTATTTGATGTTCCTGAAATGACATCGGTTTTTATTTGACATGGATAGTTTAAATATCTAATATATATATATATATATATATATATATATATATATATATATATATATGATATACATATTAGTGTAATAAACTGATATAATAATATATATGGTCAAGAGAAATATATGTAACGGTTGCTATTTCGAAAATATTTGTTCGTAAATTAACAGTCATTTGGTGTATTTTATCTTAAAATTTTGCGAGAAATTCGATAATTTATGATACTTTGAGGATCTAATACATACTGTCAGAAAATAGATTCCTATTTCAAAAATATTTATTAGTAAAGATATAATCCCTCTTTACATATTGTCAGATTTTTTTTTTCCGAACAGACTCAGATTATGCCACATTCATATATCAAAGTTCATAAAATACGTAACTTGTACTTTGAATCAAAGGGTTTTTGTTTTATTTTAATGACATCATTTGATTGGGGTGGGTGGGTGTGTGATATATATATATATATATATATATATATATAAAAAAAAAAAAAAAAAAAAAAAAAAAAAAAAATATATATATATATATATATATATATATATATATATATATATATATATATATATATATATATATATATATATATATATCACACACCCACCCACCCCAATCAAATGATGTCATTAAAATAAAACAAAAACCCTTTGAGTAGAGTCAAGGGATCACCAAAAAGCCTATTATATCGACCAAACGACACTGAGTTTTGTTTTATTTTCTTACTAAAGATTGTGATGTGTGGTGTTAATTAGAATATATTCTATTCTATTCTCAGGAGCATGTTATGACTTTAACTAATTAAAGTTTTATATATTTTGGATGATTTGACAACGACCATAGTCACATAAATTTTTGTTTTTGTAATATTTTATCAAATACCTCCATTCAAAATATAAAAATTATCATATATTTTTATTATTTTAAAAATTAAACATAAATGATTAAAAAATTAAGATATATTCACACTATTTTAACCGAGATTTTGATCTTTTCCGTATGAAAACAAGAGTATTTTTTAGTTTTTTAAATAGTGAATGAAAATATTTGCTAAAATATTATTTTTTCTATTTTATTTTCTAAAATATTTTTTATTTCTAATACTTTTTGATGTTCCTGTTATTTGTGTCTCGTGACTTTCTCAATTTATGGCTAAACTATACCATAAACAGGATTGGCTCAGGGGTAAGTCAAACAAGCCATCGGGCTTGGACAGCCCTCCGGTTAGGGCAACCACCCAGGCCCCTAAGTTTCCGCCTCGAGTAGTTCAAGGAGAGAAACTCGAAATTCGAACTCCACGCCATCATCAGAACTGGAGACTTTGATGCCGTTGCGAACTTCGCTCACCATTAATTTTTGATATCTTCTTTTATGTCAAGGACAAAGGACAACCCAATCTATTGGGCCGGCCCTGATCATGAACTACATTATAAATAACTTTGTTCAGTCATATGTGTGTAGTTGTCTTAATAACAGAAGATGCGTATAGATGAAACAAACAATATTAAGGTTACAAATAAATCGGGGTACATATGTTGCGTATGTAATTTCTAGTGAAAGAAGAATATGGTCACATAAAGAGGGAGATAATTATGACGGTTTTAGATTGGTATAAAATTTTGAGTTATAATTTTAAGGCTTAATTGTACTTTGATACCCTCAACTATTTCAGTTTTTCAACTTAATATCCTAAACTTTTTTACTCAATAACTCGATACACTCAACTATTTTAGATTTTCAACTTAATACCTAAAACAAAAAAAATTTCGAAACTACCCTTGGTTCCCTCTCTCTCTCCACATGCACCCCCCCCCCCCCCTCTTTGACGATGCCCCCCTCCTCTCCCTCTCTGGCGGTGCGCGAGGAGGGGGCACAGGTGGAGGAGGGGGTGGGGTGTGGGGGCGGCCAACGACGAGAGGAGTGGACGCGAATGGAGGCAAAAAAGAGGGCGGTGGGAGGGGGGAGGCATGTGGGTGGCCGGAGTGTGCGGGGGTCCGGAGAGGGGGTGCGGGCGGGGCAGAAGGGAGGCAGGGGCGGGTGGCCGGAGTGGGGGTGCGGGTGGGGCGGAAGGGGGGCAGGGTCGGGTGGCCAGAGGGGGGGGGGGGGAGGGGGAGTCTGCGGGAGGGGAGGGGGGTGCAGGTTGGGGGATAGTTTTAAATTTTGAGCAGAGACATTATTGTCCAAAAAAATTCAGGATATTAAGTTTAAAAAAGAAGGTTCAGATATCAAGTTGAAAAACGAAAATAGTTGAGGGTATCAAAGTACAATTAAGACTAATTTTAATTCATAAATAATAACATTTTTAGACAATAAAGTTTTTTGCACAAAAATAATAATGAAATATATATTCGGTCATGAATACAAACCATAGCACAATTTTGGTTAAACATGCATTGTCTGGTAAAAGTTCAAAGTTCGTTAAATAAGTAAAAAAAAATCATGCAAATATAACTAGGGTGATCATTATTGAATTTTGGATTAAAAATCGAACTGAATCGAATAAGAGATTATGTTCGGATTGAATTCAGTTCGATTTCAAAGATACTTACAGGTCTGCTTGGCAATTGTAGGGGTAGCGGTTATGAGGTATTTTTAGAGTATCGGTTATGAGTGGTTATGAGGGGTCCGATTTTGGATGGTTTTTTAGTAGCGGCTTTTAAAACAGTTCAATCCATGCTTGGTAATTCACTAACGAGTGGTTCTGAAAGTTTTTACACGAATAAATTAAATAGGGAAGGGTATCGGTAGTTATAATTATATATATTTTTGTGAGGATATAAATAGAAGAAAAAATAGAGCCGCTCAAAACCCATCGATTTAGGGTGTTTATTATGCCACCCAAAAATACATTACACCTGTTTTGGGGATTGTTTGAGCCAACCAAAATCGGTGCTCAAAAAAACTAACAAGCAGGGGTTTTCATAAACGATCGGTTCAAAAACACCCCAAAACCGGTGAAAACACCGTTACCAAGCAAACCCTAAATGTTTTATTCGGTTTCGATCCAAAATTGAATAAAACGTATAAAATTATTTAATATCCTTAACATATTTTTTATATATATATATATATATATATATATATATATATATTCAAGGATGCGCTTTGTGTGGACAAGGACATGAAAATTTGAATCATCTCTTCTTTGAATGTCAGGTTTCTTGGTACATATGGTCGGTCCAGAGCAAGAAGCTACAGACAGATACGGGAGGAAATCGAGCTTGGAGAATTATTTTTGAACTGATCAGTAGAGAGAAGAAGAAGGGCTCCAGATGGTATTGTAGAAGCATGGAATTTCACAACCAGAAAGCCCATGCGCCAGACACTACATACGCCAGAGCTCGGACAAAATACTTCACAGCAAAAATAACAGATATAGACATGGAAAGAGAACTTTTTATTTCACATATAAAAGTCTATTACATGTCTAGAGAAGGTTGTACAAAGGAGAATTTTCACAAAGGAAAGATCCTAAGTCTACGACCAGCAGCCACCATGCACTTCCAGTCAGGCGCAGCGGCCACCGTGCGCCTCCAGTCAGTCAGGCACAGCAGTCACCATGCGCCTTCAACCAGGCACATCCCACCATGTACCCTCAGCAAGGCGCATCCTTTTCAGCAGCTCAGTTATGTGCATCCCCAGTTATGTGCATCCCTTCAGCAGCCCACTTATGTGCCGTTCTTCCAGCCAGGCTCACCTGATAAATGCTTCGACTAATGAAACATTTAACCCTCTGGCTGGAACCGAGGAAGAGAAGAGCACCGTAAATCTGTGGCTAGGGGAGGCTTCGAAAAAGCCTCCAAACACCAAGGAAGACCGTGATCGAAATACGGCTAAAGGAGCAGCTTTCAACACAACCAGAGTGGGCAACACCCACTTTGAAGGAAAAAAGAGCCTAGCACCGCCATTCCGATCTACGGCCCTTCCGGAACAACGGAGACGAGGCCCGAGCATCCCTATCTTTGGATGCAACAGGCACCTTCCGCCTGCCTCGGAAGCCCTCGACTCCGTCTTTTGGATGTAACAATCACCTTCAAGTGCATTTATGACGACATGGCGTCTCATCTTCTCCCTCGGGAGCACTTCGTCAACAGAGTGCACTCGAGTACCCAAGTTCATGGTGGAAGTACGTGAGATAACGAGAAGCAAACCTTCTCTCCATGCCACTATTTATAGGCCGGGCAGATCAAATCCACGCGCCAAGTGGATGGCTCTCCGAATTCTGTGCAATGAACTTACATTTAATGGGTGAATCGGACGCCTCGAATTCAGCCAAACGGCTATTTAAAGCACTCGAGGAACGAAACAGCCGCTCGCGCCCTTCGACTTCAGGCGCATCACACATATGCGCCCTTCAGAACCAAGCGCATCACAGAGGATGCGCCCCCATGCGTCCCTATACCCAGTGGAACGCCAATCGATGCGCCCCCTCAGCTGTCCATCGAATGTCAGAAATATTAAATGCTGAACTGACAGAGTTGGCAGCACACCTCCCAAAGTCTGAACGGCTGACAGCTTTTTCAGAAAACGAAGCATCGGCAACGTCAGCATCATCATGACTTTACTCCGACGGCTACTGCCACGTGGTCACTCATCCACCCGCATGCGCCTCTGCAGCCATGCGTTCAGATCTGCATGCACCTCAAAAGCCATACACCCCAGACTGTTCTCTGATCCCAAAAGACAGAAGGAAAGTCGCTTGTATGCGCCTCAAAAGCCATGCGCCCAGAATGGTTCGTGACTCCCAAAGGTTACGAGCCAAAGTCGCCTGCATGTGCCTCAAAAGCCATGCGCCCAGAATGATTCGTGACTCCTAAAGGTTACGAGCCAAAGTCTCCTCATGCGCCCAATCCAAGGCGTATTCTACCAGATCATCTCCCCCACCAAATCCGAGATCTCCGAGCCATGGGTCGATGACACGTGTCCTTTGACTCAACTCATCCGAGATCTCAGCAACAGAAAGATCTTCTTCTCCGCTACGTGCCGGCTCACAATAGCAACATGAAGAACTCAACCCCTCAATCAGGGTGCATCACCCGTGTGCCTCCATCAGCAATCTCCACGTAGCATCCCTACGCACCGGCGCATCCTACATATGCGTACATGAGCAGCCAGCCTGCAAAGCTATAAATAGAGGGATCATTTCCTTCTGAACTAGGGACACACACCTATCTACAATGAACACACAGAGACTTCGCACCACCAGAGAGGCCGATACAGACACTCAACGTCTTCCTCCTCTCAGCCAGCTCCAGCACCCAGAGCAATCCAAACCTTCAGAGAACCGATAACCGTCGTCAGCTCGTCAATGGAGTCAACGTATTACCACTCTCTCCATCGGCACAAGGGACCTAGATTAAACAAAAGTGTACTCCTAGGACTACGTCTAAGTCCTATATTGTAACACTGTTCTGTTTGTATTGAAATTTAATCAAAGAATTTTAATGGCAAACAAGCTGGCGACTCTGCTGGGGACCTCTTTCTCCTCCACCGAGAAAGTTGTGTCGCAAGCCGACGACGTGAAGGTGGGCTCCTCCCACAAGACGCTGGTCGTATGCCTCAATCAACAGGCGTATGAGGAGTTCATATCTGAAGGCAGTGCGAGTCCTTCGAAGCGGCTGCCGAAGCCGAAGAAGATCCGCCGGGTCTGGGTGCGTAAGGTCGACGCCTCGGGCACCACCACCGAAGGGGATGCGCCAATCCAGCCTTCCCTTTCTGCTGACGTCCTCAGCAATCAAGATGCACACGCTAGTGCAGCACATCTCTCGGGGAAACGTGCGGCTAACCACGTTCCCCAGCCATCTCCCTCTCAGGCGAAGAAGATGCGTCGACGGAGCAGGGACGCAGCCAATGCCCCGTGCATCACCTCTGATGCGCCACAGAAGATCTCTGTCTTTGACAGACTCACTCGCTGTAGTGGCGAGAAGAATTTGGATTCTGAGTACTACGCGCCCCAGCGGCCTGGTACGAAGAAGTCCAAGGCAGCACGGGCCATGCATCCCAAACGTGCTATGCCAGCAACGAGCCAGAAGCATGCGCTCACAATCATGCGCGCTGCTGATGGTAAGTAGTACAAGGTCGACTCGAGTGCTGCGGCACCGAGAACGAGCCGACCTTCAAAGCCCTTGTCTCACTTGGGCGTATCTACTGCACGCACAACCAAGTCGAGCAAGACAAACAAATGTTGTGGTTCCCCTACTACTGATCGGAATGCCTGTTTGGTATCAGATCAGGGGGCGCAGCACTCACCTGACCACCCCAGCGCTTGGCCTTGCCATGTGCTTGAAGGGGGTGCGAAGGTAGCACTCTCCTCCAACGACCTGCGTAACGTGATCATTCACAAACGCCGGTCAGGAGAGTCGACCAACAAGCATGATGCGCCTCTCACGGGGCATACTTGTGCGGTGGTCACCATCAACTGCTGTTGCAAGGCAGCAGTACCACCAAGGCAGTCAGTCTTCCAGCGGCTGTAATCATCGACACCCCTCCGACATCGCCTTGGAATGAAGGTGTCAACAGAAGAGGAGCCAAGGGTTGCTTCATGCAACGTGATCTCCAACTCCTCGTCGGTTCGAAGGACGACCGGCAATTCCTCGTCCTTATCCAAAAGCCAGCCGAGGAAAACCAAGGCAGCTGTCTCGTCCTCCGGAGTGTTCGAAGGCACTCGGTCGAGGAAGAAGTTCTTGGAGGAAGCTGGTGGTAGTCAGACTATTGTTTTCGAAGACGAAGATGCCCAAAGCACAGCTGCGGTGGATCTTCACCCTCGAGGCGAAGTCAGCCTCCCAGAGGCCCCTCAGAACGAGGATGTCCCCCAGAACTCAGCTGGGGGTAGTTCCAGAGACGAGGAGGCCCTTCAAGACGGAGCTGAGGGTAATCTGACCTTTGCAGATGCGCCCGTCGAGAACGACCTCCAGAACGTGGCTGGGGGTGGCCAAGATGAAGCTCCAGGAGAGGCGAATCCCATACATGAGAGTGAGGCCGAGAGCGAAGCCTCCACCAATCCATCCACTCCCGGCCGTGTCATGACAGTATACATGGCTGGGGATGATTCCGAGTCTGATCCAAGTGGTACCACCTTCCCCGACTCCTAGCTCCACAGAGGATGTGGTCGAAATGATCAAGGACTTGCGGGAGCGCTTTGAGTCCAAGAACAGGCAAGAGGAGCACTAGAAGATGGGTATCCCCCAACCCTATCCCATAGAGTGGAACAAAGTGGTTTATCCTCCAAAGTATAAACCACAAACACTGACACCATACGACGGGAAGGACTCTCCTCGTCGCTATCTGACGTATTTCCAGTCACAGACGGGACATCTTCCGAAGGAGGATGCGCTTCTTACCAGTATATTTGTTGGGGCACTGAAAGGAGTGGCATACGACTGGTACTGCAGCCTCCCCGACAATTCAATATCTTCCTTCGACGACTTGACGTGCCTCTTCCTCGACCGCTTCTACGACGGCGGGAAGGACATGACAATGGCGTTCCTCATAGAGATACGCCAGAAGGAGAAGGAAACGGTTCGGGTGTTCATCGAACGCTTCCGACATGCCTGCTTCAGACTACCTCCAGGCATGCCGGAACATGCGCTCCTCTCCTCTTGCAGCATGAATATGCTGCCTGTAGTCAAACTCTGGCTCAACTCTACTCCTCCTCCCGACTGGAGATCCCTGATCATCGAAGCAGAAGCCGCAGAAAAGAAGGCGGCCAATGCACGTCTTCTGGGGGTCAGCTTCCCTGCCTTTGATGACAAGGGGAAAAGGTCTGCAGCCAACAACCCCGGACGTGAGATAAAGGAGAAGCAGGCATTGACTGTTAATGCCTCGAAAGGCGCATCTGCGCCTACTCAGAAACCTCCACTTGCACCAAGGCCCAAGGAGGTTTATTCGTTCAACGACGAAGACACTCTGCAACTTTTTGAGATACTGAAGCAGGGTGACAAAATTAAGATTCCGGACCCAAAGCGGCCCGATGAAGTTGGAAAAGTGGACAACCCGAGGTACTGTCACTACCATCGGTTTGTCGGACACCCGACCAAGGACTGTTATGTCCTCAAAAATTACATCCAGCGCATGATCAATGCGGATATAATCTCCGTCGACTATGAAGAGAAGACGGTGTCAGCCAATATGGTGTCACTCCAGTTCGGCACCTTGCCGCCAACTACCTCACAAGATGGTGTCGTCCCCATTCCTAAGGCGACAATAGAGGTGGTTAACTTACCACCTACCCGTGACAATATGAGTGGACTCATCCCACTCACCACATCTCGAGGAGAGGTCCTATGGGTCCACCCCGACCTCGTCTCCGAGGTGACTCAACCGGAGGCACGTCCTACCTCCAAATCCAAAGGCAGGAAGATCAAGTCTTGCCGCATGGTCTCTTCTTCAACAGAAGAGGCGCTTCCTGTGCAGACGCGTTCACAACAGAACGTCCAACTCGGCGAAGCTGCCGTCGAGGTGGTGCCTCCTTGCACCGTCCCTGCTGTCCAGGAAGAGGGCCCGTCTAAGCCCTCAGTAGCCAATAAGCAGAAGCAGGTGGAGGCTCGTTTCGACAGACCTCTACGAAAGGAGAATGCTTCGGGGCTAGCCAAGCCCCACAACTTCGACATACTGGCACAACTGGCCAGTACTCCTGCCCGCCTATCTTTGTTCAAGCTCCTGCGTCTTTCCAAAGACTCTCGAGAAGCTCTCTGTGAAGCTCTGAAGGATGCCGAATCCTTTCTCAGTCAGGTCAAGCAGCCTGAAGACCTCCCAACTACTTGTGCGCACTGTCGTTGTGCGGATGAAGTTATCCCAAACATAACTTTCATCCAACAAGACATGCTGCTCAAGCACCACCGACATAACCGGCCGCTGTATTATACAGGGTATATCGGTTCAGTCAAGGTGAACCAGATTCAGATCGATCCGGGGTCTTCTCTCAGCATCATTCCGAAGGCGCTGTTATCAACACTGGGGATCCCAATGTATCGGCTGGCGCCCTCCAACACAACCATCAGTGGCTTCAACGCTAGCAAAAGCGAGCTACTGGGCAAAATTCGACTGAAGTGTCACATCGGTAACCTCAAAACTGAGGTGACCTGTTATGTTGTGGATGCCGAAGTCAACTACAACATCCTGCTCGATCGACCATGGCTACATGAGTACATGGTGGTGCCCTCCATGCTCCACCAATGCATGAAATATGTATCCACCAATGGCGTCATCCGGACGGAGTTCGCAGACATCGATCCTTTCAAAGGGATTGAAGCCTACTTCACCGATTCCGACTTATACAAGTCACTTGACGAGGAGGAAGCCAATGACGCTGATGACGAGGCAGAGACGGCAACTGAGCCGGACATGGAGCATGAGATGACTCCCGATGCCCCTTTGAAGATCTAACTCAAGGGCAAACCGCCCCAGAAGGTGCCTCCAATGAGCATCAAGCTACCAGGAAAAGCACCAACTCATGAAGCTCCCCTGAAGATACGCCTCAAGGGAAAGCCGCCTCAAACATCGGCTCCACTGGTGGCAAAATTACAGGGGAAGACACCAATCACTGGAGGCGCAGTTGAGGCACCACTGAAGGTGCGTCTTAAGGGCAAGCCGCCGCAGTCATCCAAGATGCCAGGGAGGGCTCACATAACCCTCTCGGATCCCAAAATCAAAGCTGTGATGGACTCTTCTGATCCAACCCCAGTGCTTACAGATGAGGAGCTTGGCGAATATATCTCTGCTGATGTAGATGCACCCTCCTTAGACAATGTAATCCCACGGGATAAAATATCATATTTCATCAATAATAGAGTGTCTTTTAATTATTCTTGTCTTCCACATTGGAATGCCATGTATACATTAGATAACGCTCTACGGTCGTTGCAAACAAAAATAACGACCGTCCATCATGTAAATCGAGTAGTCCCGTCTCAAGGAGTCTGTTACATAGTCCCTCCACGGAGTCGAGACGAAGAATCCATCATCTTCGGCAAGGTCGAGCGTCATCAAGACCTCCCGTCACTCGAGCCAGAACCAGATGCCGGCAGAATATAACTCTATCGGTATACGGACAAAGCAAAGTACCTCATCTAAAAGATGGGTTACGACCGAAAAAGCGACAAAGGCCTGAACTACGACAAAGGTCGACATCTCCCTCTCCGGCTTCCAACACCTAAAGGAAAGCCGCAGGACTACTACAACAAAACTCGACGGGGGGTAGGCTATGTCACGCCACCATCAACTCCAGAGAGTTCAGACGCAGAAGACGTAGAACATTCCCACTCGTCCGAAGCATCGACTTGGGTTTCCGATACCAGTATCGGATCAGTCTTCAGGAAAGTGCTGTCAGCTAACATGACGTCAGCACAACCTCAAAAAGATGAAAGCAAGGACCAAGCGCCGGAACCTTTCGAAGAAGAACCCTGGGCTCAACGCCTGGGACAACATTGGGAGTCTCGTTTCGAATTACGTGAACCTCCCACCAAGGATGAAGTCGAGCAGATCGACCTTGGGGATAGATCTTCTTCCAAATCCATCTTCGTCAGCAAAAGCCTGAAAAGAGAAGACCGAGAATCTTTAATCCAGCTGGCTAAAGAATATATCGACGTCTTAGCCTGGAGCTACGAAGATATGCCGGGACTTGATCCCCAAATCGCGATGCATAGGTTAAACATCTTACCCGATGCCAAACCTATCAAGCAACAACAGCGGCACTTTCGTCCGGACATTATGAACGCCATCGATCAGGAGGTAGACAAACTCTTGCCTAGCGGCTTCATCCGTGAAGAGCAACACCCGGATTGGGTAGCCAACGTCGTCCCCGTCACCAAGAAGAATGGGAAGATACGAGTCTGTATCGACTTCAGGGATCTCAATTCTGCTTGCCCGAAGGACGAATTCCCGCTTCCAATCACTGACGTGATGATCGACAACACATGTGGCTTCGAGCGCATGTCTTTCATGGACGGATATTCGAGCTACAACCAGATCAAGATGTTCCCTGATGACGCAAAACATACGTCATTCAGGACTCCAAAGGGCATTTTCTGCTACACAATGATGCCCTTCGGCTTGAAGAACGTCGGTGCGACATACCAACGAGCTATGAGCACCATCTTCCGTCAACATCTTCGCAAAACAGTCGAATGCTATGTTGACGACATCGCAGTCAAGAGCCGCCTTAAAGGAGATCACCTACAGGACCTGAAGACAGTCTTCGATCTCATGCGGGCACACCAACTCAAGATGAACCCCGCTAAATCCTTCCTCGGGGTTTCTAGCAAAAAATTCTTGGGCTTTGTCATCACGGCGAAAGGCATTCATGTTGATCCCGAGAAGACCAAAGCCATCCTCAACATGGACCCTCCGAAGAATCTTCGAGAGCTTCGGGGCTTACAGGGGCGTCTGGCGTACATCCGAAGGTTCATAGCAAACCTTTCCGGCAAATGTCAACCCTTCACCCAGCTCATGAAGAAGGGAGTCTCTTACGTCTGGACAGAGGAATGCCAAAAGGCTTTCGACGACATCAAAGCCTACCTGACGAGCCCTCCAGTTCTGGTGGCACCCGTCACTGGCAAACCATTCCTGCTCTACGTCCGAGCCATGGATCATTCCCTGGGCGCTCTGCTGGCCCAGAACAGCGATACAGGCTACGAGCAAGCGATCTACTACCTCAGCCGAACGCTCATCGGGGCTGAACATCGGTACAACCCCGTTGAAAAGGAGTGCTTGGCCTTAGTGTTTGCCATCCAGAAGACTCGCCCTTATGTCTCGGGCCAGACAATTCATGTCATCTCCCGAGTCAATCCACTCAGAGTCCTCATGATGAAGCCAGGGTCATTAAACTCCCGGCTAGCTACATGGGCGATCCTGCTAACACCATACAATATGGTATTTGTGCCACAAAAAGCCGTTAAGGGTCAAGCCCTGGCCAACTTTTTAGCTGCACACCCCATCCCGGAGTCCTCAAGACTCTATGAAGACATCCCGGATGAGGTCCAAGAATCAAATGTCACCGAAGGAAGCTCCGTTTGGCGGATGTTTTTCGATGGCGCTTCAAGAACAGGCCCCAAAGGCCAGATCGTCGCAGGAGTGGGGGTAGTCTTAGTCTCCTCCGATCAACTGGTCATCCAGCGTGCTTACTCTCTGTCGAAGCCGTGCTCCAACAATGTTGTCGAGTACAACGCGCTCATTATGGGACTCCAGCTGGCACGACAGCTGGGGGTGGATCATCTGGAAGCCTACGGTGACTCGAAACTCGTCGTAAACCAGATCCGAGGGCAATACGAGGTTCGCCATGAAGATCTGATCCCTTACCACGAAGTTGCATTGAACATCATTTCAACCTTCACCGGGTTCTTCATCGAACACGTACCTCGTCTACAAAACCTAGAGGCCGATGCTCTGGCTGGCCTCGCGGCCTCATTAGCAGCGCCCCTTGGGACTCAACACTACGTCACGGTAGTTGGCCGAGACTTGGTTTGTCCTAAAAACAACCTATGCTTACGAGTGGACCATGCCATGCCGACAGGTACTGGTGTTAATGTCCGAGACTGGAGGTTCCCGTTCATCGACTTCGCCATCTACAGAATTCTCCCAGAGGACCCGAAGGAAGCCGTCTCAGTCAGGAGACGTTCTCTTCGATTCTACTATGATGCAGCCACTAAAATGCTGTACCGACGCTCCTATGATGGACTTCTCCTTCGATGCCTGTCCAACGAAGAGGCGACCGAAGCTCTTCGAGAAGCTCATGACGGAACTTGCGGAGCTCATCAACCTATTCCTAAGTTGCAGGATCGACTGCGACGCATGGGCTACTATTGGCCAACCATGGCCGCTGATGCTGTCGACTATGCTAAGAAGTGCCATGCGTGCCAACTTCACGCAGACTTCATTCATACGCCGTCAGAACCACTACACCCTACAGTCACCTCCTGGCCCTTCGAAGCCTGGGGCATGGATATAGTAGGGCCGATCACCCCTCCTTCATCAAGGGGGCACCGCTTCATCCTGGCCATTACCGATTACTTCTCCAAGTGGACAGAAGCAGTCCCATTGGCTGAAGTAAAGAGCTCCAGGGTGGTCAGCTTTATCAAACACCATGTCATTTACCGTTTCGGAGTACCCAGATGGATCATCCATGGTAATGGTCCTCAGTTTATCAGCCATGTTTTCAGCAGATTCTGTGACAAGAATCATATTCAAAATGTGGCATCAACCGCCTATAATCCGGCAGCAAACGGATTGGCCGAGGCGTTCAACAAAACTATCGTTAGGCTTCTCAAAAAGGTCGTGTCATCCAACAAACACGACTGGACGAAAAGCTTGGCGAATGTCTTTGGGCCTACCGCACAACGGTACGAACCCCAACAGGCAACACACCATTCTCCCTGGTCTACGGGAGTGAAGCGGTACTGCCTCTCGAGATCCAGATACCCTCACTCCGCGTAGCAATCATAAACAAACTCACAGAAGAGGACAATCAACGTCGTCGTCTGCTGGAGCTGGAGGCACTTGACGAAAAGCGTCTCTTAGCTCAACAACGTATCAAACTCTACCAAGCCCATATATCACAGGCTTTCAACAAGAAGGTCAAACAGAGAACTTTTCAAGTTGGCGACCTGGTTCTGGCAGTCAGGAGGCCGATGGTGTTAACTCACAAGACACCAGGAAAGTTCGAGCCCAAGTGGGAAGGACCTTTCATTATTGAGACGGTATACTCAAACGGTACATACTGCCTCGCCAAATCCAATGGGGACTTGTTCATGATGCCCATCAACGGCAAGTCCCTGAAGAAGTACTACTCTTGACATCGTCTAGATATGTGCTTCCACAAGGGGATCTATGGACCCAACCATCAGGATTCACAGACAATTCCATTCCAACAAAACCATACGCTGCCGGAACCCAGCTGTTCCGTAGCATCCTCCAGTAGAAAGACAACCACGTCCACATCACCTCTGAGTTGTCCCTCTACACCCTACAAAGCAGAATCTTACACTTCGTAAGCCTACGCAATCTTTCATGTTTACCACGTCCACATTACCTCTGAGTAAACATCTCGTACAAACAACCCTTGCGTTGTCGTACATTGATCGCAGAACTTCCACGTCCACATCACCTCTAAGTTGTTCAGCGTATCTCCCAGGATCACTCCTACCACGTCCATAATACCTCTGAGTAGGAAGATTCTATCATTTGAACCCCAATGATTGCCACGTCCACATTACCTCTGAGCAAACATGTTGGTTCCTTCAAACTTATTATCTGTACCTAAAAGCCAAGGTGCACAAAAGATAATAGGTCCACACAAATCATCAAGTTCATGATAACAAAAATGAACACAAAAGTTGCATACTTCTTTATTTTCTAAAAAAAGAGAGAGTACAAAACTACATTATCCCCCAGCAAGAGTTAAAAAAACATAAAAAAAAGAGGCTACAGTCCCTAAACATCCCCAGGGTTGGCTGAGAGCTCTCTAACTCGACGTCTCAAGTCGGCTACATGAGCCTCCACAGTCGCCAGGACTCGACGCTCAGCTTCTTGACGCATCAATTCAACAGCCTCAGCGGAAGTATCATTCTCATGCTTCTCATCAAGCTGTTGTCGCTGCCGATCTAGGGCAAGAGCCCGGTGAGTGAAAGTTGCTTCCTCCTTCTTGAATGCTACGTGTTCAGCCTGGACACGTTCGACATCTAACTGGAGTCAGGCCCGTTGGTCCTCAAGGCGGCACATCTGGACATTGATCTCCGCGATATTAGCGTCCAACGCAGCTCGCGTTTCCATTGTCTCCTTCATGGACTGAGACAACTGCCCTACCGCAGCCTCAGTCTCAGCCACCTCGCGCTCCCAGATGCTCACAGTGGCCTGGTAGGAAGACTCAATCTCGGCGATCAACTTCCCCTTCTCTGCATCTATCAAGACGGAAAGGTCGTTTTGCTGGATGCGCTGAAGCTCCGTGAGCCGCTGGTCCAGCTCGATCACCGAAGCCTCCAGGATCTTGGCCATATGGTCGTGGCCCTGGTGAACGCGGATCAGCTCGATATAAGGCATTGTCAGAGTTCTTGCCGTTGCAAAGCTCCCGTTGGCATCCATCACCGTAGATACACCCCTCTGCAGCATTTTATACACCCCCTCGACGATGAATTTCACATATTCATCTGCGTCCGCCAGCACCTGCGGCGTTATATTAGGAGTTGGAGGAGCTTCTGGAGTAAGCGGACCGGAAGAAGATCCGCCAGCCTCAACCTGCGAGACTGGAACCTCGGTATCAATAGGCTCTTCATCAACATGGGCCGGACTACTAACCCGAGGGGCCGAGAAGGAACAGAGGAAGCCGACACAGGCGTCGAGATAGTACCCCAAGTAGGAGGAGCAACAGAGGGTTCCACACCCTTACCCTTCTCAAGTTCGGAGGAACCACCGATGTCAGCGACTGCCTCTCCAGTCCCCAACGCACTATCAACAGCCAATACTTCCCCTGGCAGAATGGGAAGATCAACACTCATCTCCTGGCCCACCCCGGGAGACAGGACTGGCAGATTCTCAAGTCCCTCTGCAGGGACAGGATCTGTCGCTACCTCCTGATCGATAGACACCTCAATTTCCACGGGTGAGGCTGGGGTAGGACTCGACAATGATACAGCCGGCCTCCCCTCATTATGACAAGAAGGGAAATCAACCACCTCCTCTGTTCCAACCATATCTGTTGCCCCCGCAACAGACTCTTGCAATGCTGGAGGGACGTCATCAGAAGGCGACGAACTCCAATCCACTTCATCATCAGGATGTCTTGAGTCCGTAGGACCCTCAACGTCCAAGGCCTCCATGGCAGATTGTACCTTCCCGGAAGTTGTTGTAACCTCCGTAATTCTTTCAACAAAGTCAGGAGATACTAAAACTCCCGCAGGAACTTCTTCGGGACTCTCCTCTACGGGAGACATTATCATCGGTAGAATACGCTCATCAGAAGTGCTTGCCACCTCCTTCGGCTTACTAACACCCGGTTTTGAAACACGGGTCTTCTTCTTCGGCGATCCCTATAAGAAGAAAAGCATAAGTCACCAAAATGATAAGATGAACCAGAATTACAGAGGACGCCTTACCTCAGCAGGAACTGATCCTGTTGGCATTTCAAGTGGCACTCCTATAGCCTTTGGAGTCGACGTCTTTCTCGGCCTTTTTGTTACAGAAGAACCAGCTTCTGTGTCGGCCCGCCTCTTCCCAACAGAGGGATCTCTCACTGGTGCTGCAGCAGCAGCCCGATACCCCGCCAATTCTGGTGGACGATATGATCGGGCTGCCATCAACATATTCGCCGTGCCCTCCAGCTGAGTTCCAATGATGAAACTAGTCTCCATGTCATAACCAGGAGACGCAGTATTCATAGTGCAATACAGCTTGGCGACCGAATACAGGATCTGTGGCCGAGGGTTGTAAACGGGCGCCGTAAACTGAACACCAGTACACCCGGCATTGTAATATTGCCAGCCCCGGGCTCCGTCCAGCAAGCTACCGATGAACCCCAGACTGCTACTGGGATTCCGTAGCATCAGCTGAGTATAGCCAAACTGGCGAGCAAACCGACTGGGCAGATATGGCTCTAGATAACATTTATTTTGGTTGCGGTAGATCAGGTGAGAAGGCCGAATGCTTTGCAACCAACGAAAACCCCATTTCGACAAAGTAATCGTATCTTCGCCCGAGTCAACTAAATCTTGATCGGCCTCAAAATCTTTGAAGATGGGGCCAACCTTGACAATCTCCCACCCCTGAAGGTAGGACAAAACCCTCCTGCAAACGGGAACGCCAGTGTATAACCACTTCCTCTTGTAGAAGCGGCAGATGAAGGCATCTCCTTCAACATGATCCTCCTCCGGACCGGGACTCATCACATTCGGATGATACAGAATTAGCCATCCCATAAGATAATGGAATGGCAATTCAGCCCGGGGAAAGTTGTTATTTTTACCTCTCCCCTGGATCACGTCATCAGTAAAAGTCCTCAAACCCCGCAATAGGTTACACACCATAGCGGGAAGGAGAGCTAAGGGATGCCCGAAGGCCAACTTTACAGCATACAAAATAAGGTTCCGGTGTACCCTCTCCACTATACCGGATCTGCCCGCAAACACACAATCTCGGAGCCATATCATCAAGTATGTTGTCAGCACCGCTTTAGACGACATCCGGTGTACACAGTGCCAGAAGCAGCTATACGCCTTCTCACCATCCTCATTGAAACGAGGAGTCCTCTCGCCCAGCCGGCTTATCTCAGAAGTCACTTCCGCAGGTTTCAGCCCTTGCGGAGTCGTAAATCGGATCCTCGAGGGATCCGCCAAATCCTGCTTGAAAATATAATCCCTCCAAGCAGTCACATGAGGTTGAGTCTTGACTCTGTCCTTCCGATGCATAAATAATGATGGCTCGCCACTTCCTTGAATATGACCATCATCTCCGAGTCCTTATTTTCTAGAACCTTGATCTCCTCATTTGATGGGAAATATTCCTCGTACGGTTCTGAGCCCCGGGGAAGCTTGGACACTTCGTACATCTCGTGGAGAGCCAACCCCAGCTCCCCCACGGGTGTGTAGAAAGTACCAGTCTGGGTATTAAACAACTCCAAGAGTGCAAGGAACATAGGCTTATTGAGATCCACGCCAGCCTGCGTGGCACGGATAGCGGCCGTCAGCCCAATCTCCTTAAGCTCAGTCTTGAACTTCGAAAGCACCCAAGTGGTCAACTCATCCCACCTCAGGATATGATGACACCAACCTTCGACCCTAAAGCTACCTTTCGGATACACGACCCTCGATGTCAGCATCCGGCTCGCAAAGGTTGAAGCATTGAAGGCAAAAGTGTCAGTTGGGACTTCACTGTAGAGGCTCCAGGGACGCAAAGTTCGACAACTGAACGAAGGACCGGTTCATGAAGCAGATAGGGTATCCCTCTGATTCGAGGTAGCATCAATCGAAAGAGCACCTTTTAGGGCCCCTCCCTGAGAAGGAGTAAGATCCCAGGACATCCTTCTCTTCGAAGCTAGACGATAGAAGGCTGTCAGCGACAACTGGCGGTCGAGTTGTCGTATGTACAGCACCATGCCTTTTGCTGAAAAGAACCAGTCTTCTTTGACCTTCAATATCTTCGCTTCCGTGGAGATCAGACGGTCACCGAACAAAAAGGCGGGTTTTAAGAAGGTCACATTTTCGGAGTCAGCAGATTTCAGTTTTTCGCTCTCCATCATACTTTGGAGAAAAGTCGGCAACTGGTTCTGGATCTGCAGCATCCTCTCAGGAGGTTGATCCTGTAAGATAACACCCTTGGCAGGACTGACAACCGTCTCGTCAAAATCAACTCCCATTTGACAAAGGGAAGCATCCAGAAGGACCTCATTCAGTAACGGAATCGTCATCGATACTGGCACAACAAAAATCAAAGGTCAGGCAAAAAGACAAAGTGTGTCAAAGTAGCCTGGCGGATCATCAGGGTGTAAATCCGTGCGCATCAGCAAAGGCTTCGGCGCATCATCAGGGCATAAATCCATGCGCATCAGCAAAGGCTTCGGCGCATTTAGGGTGTGAACCCGTGCGCGTCCGCAGTTAAACCTCGGTACATGATAAAGGCCTAAACCTATGCATGTTGGCGGGGTGAAAACTCGGTGAGGACAGTGGTCCATGTGCGTCGGCAGAAGAGAGTTGTCAACTCAGTCGCATGATCCAAAAACCGCCTAAACAAAAAAAGTAGTGGAAAAGATGACACCCACCCGTCACAGCAGGGCGAACGTCGGCCGGAGTCACAATAGTGATAGGGGCATCCCCCTCGGCATACTCCTTCGGCTCCTTTCCTTTGCCGGCACCGCCGCGAGGAGTCTTGGGAGCCATTTCTTTGAGAGAAGAAAAGTTAGGGTTTCTAAAGAAGAACTCTAAAGAAAGTAAAAGCAAGGAGAAGAAGAAATCTCTCTCCATCTCTTGCCTATTTATAGGGCTTGGTCGCACGCGTGAACCGATGACGAGTGATCTCAGCCGTCGTCTCGGGTTTTGTGAAGGATAACCAATAATAAAACTAAAAGATCATCATTAATCTTTTCGGTTACCGAGGCATCATCATCATCATCATTAAACTGAGACACTACATACGCCAGAGCTCGGACAAAATACTTCACAGCAAAAATAACAGATATAGACATAGAAAGAGAACTTTTTATTTTACATATAAAAGTCTATTACATGTCTAGAGAAGGTTGTATAAAGGAGAATTTCCACAAAGGAAAGATCCTAAGTCTACGACCAGCAGCCACCATGCGCTTCCAGTCAGGCGCAGCGGCCACCGTGCGCCTCCAGTCAGTCAGGCGCAGCAGTCACCATGCCACTACCAAAATTTATCGTTTTAGCGACGGCCACATCCGTCGCGAAACCGACGGTAATTACCATTAGCGACCGATAACCGACGGATTTTGGCCAAAATAATCCGTCGGCAATCAGCTCGTCGCTAATAACGTTCCGTCGCTAAGTTGTCGTCACGGCAACGGAATAGCGACGGATTTCCGACGTCACAATACGAAGCATTAGCGACACGTTCCCGACGGATTTTCGTCCATTTCAACTATTAAGTATTGAACTGTGTAGGAAATAGCGACGTAACTTTCCGTCGATAACCCGTCGTAACAGCGTATCAGATCGTATCGATCCGTCGCCAAGCCGTCGGTATCCGTCGGTACTTAACGACGGATTTGCGACAGTCTTATGACGGACTATCCGTCGATCAGGTTCTGGAAATGCCTGGCATTTCCAGCACCATGGCGATGGAATAGTCGTCGCGGACCCGTCGCTACCGCGACGCCACAGCGACGGATTGCTGACTGATTATTCGTCGCCATGGTTCTGGAAATGTCATGCATTTCCAGAACCATGGCGACGGATAACCAGCCGCTAATCCGTCGCTGTATTTGGCGACGGATTAGCGGCTGGTTATCCGTCGCCCTGGCGACGGCTATTCCGTCGCTGTTCCGTCGAAGCTTATACCACCAGAACGTTGCCGACGGATGATCCGTCGCTAACCCGTCGCTGACTGCAAACACTTTAAAACCTCCAGGTAGCGACGGCTTATCCGTCGAAAACCCGTCGGCAACTGGGAATATCCGCCGCTAAACGGTCACTAGTCCGTCGCTAACTGGGTTTTTTGGAAAAAAAATTTGGCAGCACTTTCTCTGTTCACAAATATATGCATAAACCAAACCAATATATAATGCACACCAATTATCCAACAATCACACAGACCAAATATATAATACACACCAATTATCCAAGAATCACATAGACCAAATATGCACATACGACCAATTATCCAAGAATCACAGACCAAGCCAAATTAATAGAAAATAAATATCAATTATCCTAAAGAGTAACATAATATCCGGTGCTATAAGCCGATTATAGCACAATTAGTTCAAAGCTCTCACAAATAATCCAAATTTTCTTAATACCACATTTTAAGGAGGAGGTCGATTGTCCGTTCCCGTATTCGACCGACGCATATACTCCTCCACAAGGTACGGAGGCAAGGCGTCGTAGACAGTGCTCGAAAGTCGGCGAAGTTGCTCTGCGGACATGAGATCCAGGAGTGTCGTCACAGCCGTAGGCGGTAGCACAGGGGCTTCAGGGTTGAAAGAAAGGTGGCCCACGGAAGACGGACCGACACCTGCAGTCGACGGACCAGTAGAAGACGGACGAGCACCATCAGTAGACGTACCGGCAGCAGCAGACGCCCCGGCAGCAGCAGACGCAGGCGGAAAGTGCATGGCAAATTGCTCCCGCAAGGACGACACTGCCTCGTGTAGCTGCGTAAGCTGCGACCTAACATCATCGTCTGCCCGGGCCACGGGAGGAGGCGGTGTCGGTGGAAATCTCTGCGTCGCCATATGCAATGGCCCTAGGGAGCCGACTCCGTACAGGTACCCTTTCTTAAAGCCGCCGACGGTATCTACGAACACGTCGTTCCGAGCGGCCAAAGAAGAGGGCATCGTTTCACCGACATCCTCGGTGTCAGTTAACTGAGCCCGACTAAGGGCCTCACGATACGCAGCCTATCAAATGAATGTGTTTATATTATAAGATTTACCTAAGTTGTAATCTAAATCCTATGTTTCACTAAGTTAAGTGTGAATCCTAAGTTTACCTAAGTTATAGTCCGAATACTTTTAATTCTAACGTTAATCTCATAATCATAAGTACTTACATCAGTCTCCTTCGCCCTCTCGTCGACGAAGCTCCCGTCCTTCCGTCTTTTGTGCGTATGCTGAAAGATGTCGTGCATGGTGACCGATTCTGGCGCCCTTTCCTCCTTCACCGCCCGTTGGGCTTGCATACGAAATTTACGTAGAAACTAAATAACTCCTTTAATTAATAATACCTAATTCGATAGTGAAATAAATTTACGGTTGCTCACCAGATCTGCAAGTGTCGCTGCGTGAGACCTTGATCCCCCTGTATGAAGGCCCGCGGCAGATCGGTTCACCTTCGCCTTCTCCGATTTCTCCTTGTATGCAGGGTTATCCATCATGCCTAAGATGTCCTCATAATAGTCCTGCCGGATCCAATTCGGCCTCGTATGCTCCATCTTTAGGTCATGAATCATATCCCGTATCTTCTTCGAGCATGCACTTCGGTAGGTCCTGCGGATCCCCTCCTCGCGATGGGAGGGGCCACCAGTACGTTCTCTAACACAGAAAATCAATTATCACATAATTTACAAAATGGTTGATTAAAGAATCACATAGACTTAAACAAAAAAATATAGATATATACCCTCAACTCGTCGAGCCAGACGTACTGCTCGGTTGGGGGCACCGACGTAAAGTTGAGGTAAGGACCGTGGAAGTTAGCCCTGATAATTTCTCCAAGGGCCCTGCCAACATTAAACGGAAAAAACCTACAAAGAAGAAATGACTGAATTATTAACTTGAATAAATGAAAGAAATTTAATAAATTAACTTAAATTTACTTACGAGGTCCCCGCGGGCCATAGCTCTCGTCGGAACTCGCCTCTCGGCCTCTCTGGTGCCGTCGGAGGATCCGCGGGTCCGCGTATGTACTTCCCAGTAACCGGATGGAACTGAGTATGGGGGTACTGCGGGGCCCACTATGCAGTAACTGGGGCATCCCCTGGTGGATCCGCTGCTGGTGGTTCCGATAGCGGATCGGATCCGCTAGCAGATCCGGACTGATGCCTCGATGAAGTGGTCGATCGAGGGCGAGATGCGTCTGTGCCCGGGGTACTCTCCGGGTCGGGCTCGCTCGATGGGGTCACATCCCGGGAACTCTGAATGCGACCACGACCACCAGCACCAGTACAACCATGACCACGACCCGCACCACCACCACCACCACCACCACCACCACGACCAGCACCACGACCACGGCCAGCCATCATGACCTGTAAATAGAACACATAAACATAATTAACAATATAAAAGTATAAATGGATATAAAAAACTAAACTAAAATATACATACCACCAGTAGGGAGACGAGTGCCGCCGCGACGAAAAAGACTAGGAGTGCCATCTGCAATAAGTAAATAATCGAATGAAAAAAACATGAATTCACGTAATTGCTTTTATGAGGTCAAACTTAATTCACGTAATTGGAAGTGTTTTTACTATACAATAATATTTAACCTAATCATCGTCTTCGTTCTCATCCTCGGCCTCGTCTTCATCATCATCCTTCTCATCCTCATCCTCATCCTTATCTTCATCGTCGATTTCATCTGTATCCTCATCCCCATCAAATTCTTCTTCTTCTTCTTCTTCTTCTGCCTCAAAATTTGGGACAAGACGCCTCTTTCTTCCCTGGTTGACAGCTAAGTCTTGTGTATCAACCACTTCTTCCCCTCTATTTTCTTCAACAATATCTTCAACATCCATTGTATCTGAGTGTTGTCCCAAGTATTGGGACTTTTCGATCTGTTCCTCTTGGTATGCTGGGTCTCCAACGTTGAATGTATTTCTAGATTTAATCTTGCATACTGCCCACCAGTCAAATCGATCTCTACGACGCCTTGGGTAGCTTGTATAGTAGACTTGAACAGCCTGATTTGCTATTGCAAATGTATCAGACCCTCTATACCTCCTGCGATGATTTATATCGACGAATTCAAATTGTTTATCGATTCTCCAACCGATATTTGGTGTCGTATCGAACCACTCACATTTGAACATCACAATATGCATATCATATGGGCCAGTATATTGTAAATCTACAATATTCCGAAGCACTCCATAATAGTCAAAGTTCGGCTCGTCGTCATAGACGGTGCCTCTTATGC
This sequence comes from Iris pallida, assembly GCA_029216955.1. Lineage (NCBI taxonomy): Eukaryota > Viridiplantae > Streptophyta > Magnoliopsida > Asparagales > Iridaceae > Iris > Iris pallida. The sequence goes on from JANAVB010024997.1 coordinate 3,335,479, forward strand.
AAACACCGGAATCCTTGGTATTGATGCCGTCATTGATAAATTCGACATTTATAGCATTCTGAGTTGACTTAAACCTGAAGCCATTAACGACATAGCCTGGCCAAGTCTTTATTTGCTTCTTCGGTCCCAGTGCCAGATAACGAACACTCTCATGAGTGAGTGTTGTTTCAGGCAATAAAACCTGTAAACAAATATTTATAATTTAAATGTTTCAGATTATATATTAATAATCTCAATTATAATCACAGTTACTTACGTATTTGCGAAACCATGACGGAAATGTACAATCAACCTCTCTTTGAAGTCCCTCATCGGTAATATCGGGTCTCCTCATTTTGATTTCATCTCTAAATACACTATTAGAGAAAATAAGAATATATAAGTGTAGTCACTTACTTCATCAAATTCGAGATTATAACGATATTTAGTATACTGACTTACTTCTCCAAATCTCTCACTTCTTGTATGTCACAGTTTAACAAGACATATCGGTAAGCGGCATCATACTCGTCGTCTGTCAACCACCGTCTTTTACTAGCCCCAACAGGCTTGCCCCTTACATTGAATATTCCTCCATCCTCAACGTCCTCGTCATTCCTTTGAGGTCTATTTCGATTTGTTTTAACATGAGTATCGAAATAAATGGAGCAGAAGTTTGAAACCTCTTCGATAAGATATGCTTCACATATCGAAGCCTCTATATGAGCTTTGTTGCCAACTTTCTTCTTTAGATGGTGTAGGTATCTAGAGAGATAAATTATCTTGAGAATTAAGAAAGAATTTTAAAATAAATAGAAATTTAGCTTAAATTATATCGATATTTATGTACCTTTCAAATAGGTACATCCATCGATAATGAACAGATGCACCGACACGGGCTTCGTATGCTAGATGAATCAGTAGATGTTCCATGCTGTCGAAGAAGCCAGGAGGAAATATTTTCTCCAACTTGCAAATTGTTAAGATAATCTTCTCCTCAAGTTCAACCATGTGTTGCACAGTCAACTTAGTTGAACAAATATCCCTAAAAAATATTGATAGTTCGGCCAACGGAACCCATACAGCAAAGGCAACAACTCTTTCAAAGCAATGGGCAGTAATCTTTCCATAAACACGTGGCAGTCATGACTCTTCATTCCCGTTAGCTTGCGTTCATTGAGGTCAACGCATCTAGACAAATTCGACACATAGCCGTCGAGAAATCTTAAAGTAGATACCCACTCGCAGATTATTATTCTATCTTCTTTGCTCAATGTGTATTGTGCTATCGGCTTACTTAATTGTCCAGCAGCTCCCCTTTGTATCAAGTTCAGATAAGGACGCTTGCATATCTCGACAATGTCTTGTCTTGCTTTTGGATTGTCCTTCGTCTTTTCTTTAATTTCCATGACGGTATTGAAGACATTATCGAACACATTCTTTTCGATATGCATAACATCAAGATTATGCCTTATAAGATTATCTTTCCAATAAGGCAAGTCCCAGAAGATACTCCGTTTGGTCCAGTTATGGGTTTATCCGAACCCATCGACACGATTGTTCGATGGATCTTCCATTACAGTGGGAAAATCCTTTACATCTTCCCAAATATCGTATCCCAACAATCTGGCAGGCAGATGAGAAAATTCTTGTTTTCCAGCTCTGAATGCGTCCTTGTTCTTTCTCCAAGGATGACTCGCGGGCAGAAATTGACGATGACAATCAAAGAAAGAAGTTTTTCCTCCATGCTTAAGGCGGAACGCCTTATTATTTTGCATGCATATCGGACAAGACAGGGTGCCGTGAGTACTCCATCCCGACAGCATACCGTATGCGGGAAAATTATTGATTGTCCACATCAGTGAAGCTCTCATCTGAAAGTTCTGTTTCCTGGAAATATCATACGTCGTGACGCCGATCTCCCATAGCTGTTTTAGCTCATCCACCAACGGCTGTAAATATATATCGATATTCTTCGTCGGATTTTTGGGACCCGGTATGATAGCTGTCAAGAACATATAAAGAGACTTCATACACATCCATGGTGGCAGATTGTAAGGGGTCAGAATGACCGGCCAGCAGGAGTATTGAGATCCCGACTGCCCGAAAGGGGCGAATCCATCAGAACATAGCCCTATGCGTACATTTCTGGGCTCTGCAGCAAAATCCGGATGGCGAAAATTGAAATATTTCCACGCCTCTCCATCCGAAGGATGTGACAATTCTCCATCGTCCTTTGTGCGTTCTTCGTTGTGCCACGTCATGTGTTCTGCTGTATTCTGAGACATATACATCCTCTGCAAGCGCTTCGTGATCGACAAGTAATGCATATACTTGTAAGGATGTCGTTTTCTAGTTGACTTTCCTTTTCCCCTGACTTCCTTGTAACGATCCGCATTACAGAAGCGGCAACTTTCTACATCCTCGTTCCCCTTGTAGTACAACATGCATCCATTGCGGCAACAATCTACCTTGTCGTACCCCAGTCCCAGTTGTCGGACCATCATCTTCGACTTGTAGAAGTTTTTTGGAAGCTCTTTTGATTCCTTCGGTAACACCTCCTTCATTAGTTGTGTAATCCGATCATAGCAAGTTTGTGGCAAGTTAAAATCGGACTTTATGTTCAACAACCGCATCGTCACTGACAGTACGGAATGTGGATCACAACCAGGATATAAAGAAGTTTCAGCATCCTGAAACATATCATAGAACTCCTTCGCCTCGGGATTAGGATCCTCCGGATCAAAATTAGGCCCTGCCGCGTCGTACACCATATCTCGTGCAAGGTTCTGCACGTCTCCATAATCAACAGAGCATTCGTCGTCATCGACGACAAAATCCGCTGCAGCATTATCATCAAAAGCATAAGTAGCAGCATTCGCAACCTGTCTTTCGGCATATAGTTCACCTTGCGATGACCGCAGGTCGTAATCACGTACGAAACCCTTACGGGTCAAATGATCTCTTACACTCACCACTTCTTCGTAACGTCTATTACGACAATTACGACATGGACACTTGATTTTGTTACCGTCCATAAACTGAGCTTTGCTCATGGCATACTTAAGAAACACTTCCACGTCTGCCTGAAAATCGTCACTCACACCTATTATGCTCTCGTATTGTCGTTTGTACATCCATGTACGATCAACGAAATAACGATCTATCACAGATTAGATGTAAAAATCTGTATAGTAAGACAAACTAAACAGAATTAGTATATAATCATGTAACTGGTGGATCCGCTAGTATTCTAGCTCGAGAAGAGAAAAATATAAATACAGTTGTTACTAGTAGTTCGATACCGATACCGATACCGATAGTGCGATACCGATACCGATAGTTCGATACTGATACTGCGATACCGATACCGATACCGATACCGATAGTGCGATACCGATACCGATGCCGATAGTGCGATACCGATACCGATACCGATAGTGCGATATCGATACCGATACCGATAGTTCGATACCGATAGTTCGATACCGATACTGCGATACCGATACCGATAGTGAGATACCGATACCGATACCGATAGTTCGATACCGATAGTTCGATACCGATACTGCGATACCGATACCGATACCGATACCGATAGTGCGATACCGATACCGATACCGATAGTGCGATACCGATACCGATACCGATAGTTCGATACCGATAGTTCGATACCGATACTGCGATACCGATACCGATAGTGCGATACCGATACCGATACCGATAGTTCGATACCGATAGCATGGTTTAAAGTATCGGCCGATACCGATCCGATACGGCCGATACCGATACGGTTTGGCATGTTCCGATCCGATACCGACCGATACCAAATATTGACCGATACCGACTATGGGGATCTTTGTTCCGGTCAATTCGGCAAAACCAATCGGTATGGGTGACTACTATTTCATATAATTTCAAAACTACTAAGAAATAACGCTGAAATACTTAAAATTATGCCTAAATGTATAAAATATATGTTTTTAAATGTAAATAATTTATTAATAATTATTTGTTTTCCGATACCAATAGTCACACTAGCGTTAATTACCTATAATTCCTACCATGTCTACAATCACACATTACACCCCAAGCCGTCCTGCATGCTAATTATAATAGGCACATATATATATGTATATCACAGTTAGATGTATAGACCATGAACCCAAACACTGACTTATGCAGATGAAGAACTCGCACTGTCCTTGACACAGTGAACATATACACCATGAACCCAAACGCCATATTCACATTTACTAATCCAAACACCACCAAACTAATGGATAACACCCAATATGGATAACACATTATTTAGCCAATATATAAATTAGATGAATTTGATAAGCAAAGCCCACCGTCGCCCCCGACCAAAGCCCGCCACCCTAAGCCCGTCGCACAGCCCCCGACGCCCCCGCCCCAAGCCCGCCGCCCAGCCCCCGACGCCCCTGCCCCAAGCCCGCCGCCCATGCCCCGACGCCCCCGCCCCAAGCCAGCCGCCCAGCCCCCGACGCCCCTGTCCCAAGCCCGAATGTCCCCAAGCCCGACGCTCCCGCCCCAAGCCAGCCGCCCAGCCCCCGACGCTCCCGCCCCAAGCCAGCCGCCCAGCCCCCGACGTCCCCGTCCCAAGCCCGAATGTCCCCAAGCCCGCCGCCCCCGCCCCAAGCCAGCCGCCCAGCCTCCGACGCCCCCGCCCCAAGCCAGCCGCCCAGCCCCCGACGCCCCCGCCCCAAGCCAGCCGCCCAGCCCCCGACGCCCCCGCCCCAAGCCCGAATGTCCCTAAGCCTGCCGCCCCCGCTGCCCCTACGTCGACACCGCAACACAGAGAGAGAGAGAGAGAGAGAGAGAGAGAGGAGATTACCTTCGGAAGAGAGAGAGAGGAGAGGACGCCGTCGCCGTTCACGAAGCCGCGCGAGAGAGAGAGAGAGAGGAGAGAGATTGAATTTGGGGGGAATGCCAAAAGTTCTCCCCGCCTTTTCATTTAAGTCTGGAACGCTCATTTAGCGACGGAATCGCGACTACAAAAAATCTGTCGCCAGGTAGTCGCTATTATTGATTATCCGACTGAATATCCGTCGCTACGTAGTCGAAGATATGTTTTGCCAATTATATACACAATTCCCGCCAAATAAACGACTACGTGGCGACGATCGAAGATCCGTCGCTATAACACCGACACACTAGCGACGGATGTGCGACCTTTTCTGCCCCTAAAATTAAAATAAAAAATGGTAAATATTTGTGGTCGGTAATCAGTCGCTGAGCGGCCACGAATCCGTCGCTAATACCGACGGAATAATTCCGTCGCTAAACCTCCGTCGCTAAATGAGCGTATTTTGGTAGTGTGCGCCTTCAACCAGGCATATCCCACCATGCGCCCTCAGCAAGGCAAATCCTTTTCAGCAGCTCAGTTATGTGCATCCCCAGTTATGTGCATCCCTTCAGCAGCCCAGTTATGTGCCGCTCTTCCAGCCAGGCTCACCTGATAAATGCTTCGACTAATGAAGCATTTAACCCTCTGGCTGGAACCGAGGAAGAGAAGAGCACCGCAAATCTGTGGCCAGGGGAGGCTTCGAAAAAGCCTCCAAACACCAAGGAAGACCGTGATCGAAATACGGCTAAAGGAGCAGCTTTCAACACAACCAGAGTGGGCAACACCCACTTTGAAGGAAGAAAGAGCCTAGCACCGCCATTCCGATCTACGGCCCTTCCGGAACAACGGAGACGAGGCCCGAGCATCCCTATCTTTGGATGCAACAGGCACCTTCCGTCTGCCTCGGAAGCCCTCGACTCCGACTTTTGGATGTAACAGTCACCTTCAAGTGCATCCATGACGACATGGCGTCTCATCTTCACCCTCGGAAGCACTTCGTCAACAGAGTGTACTCGAGTATCCAAGTTCATGGTGGAAGTACGTGAGAGAACGAGAAGCAAACCTTCTCTTCATGCCACTATTTATAGGCCGGGCAGATCAAATCCACGCGACAAGTGGATGGCTCTCCGAATTTTGTGCAATGAACTTACATTTAATGGGTGAACCGGACGCCTCGAATTCAGCCAAATGGCTATTTAAAGCACTCGAAGAACGAAACAGCCGCTTGCGCCCTTCGACTTCAGGCGCATCACACATATGCGTCCTTCAGAACCAAGCGCATCACAGAGGATGCGCCCCCATGCGTCCCCATACCCAGTAGAACGCCAATCGATGCGCCCCCTCAGCTGTCCATCGAATGTCAGAAACATTAAATGTTGAACTGACAGAGTTGGCAGCACACCTCCCAAAGTCTGAACGGTTGACAGCTTTTTCAGAAAATAAAGCGTCGGCAACGTCAGCATCATCATGACTTTACTCCGACGGCTACTGCCACGTGCCACTCATCCACCCGCATATGCCTCTGCAGCCATGCGTCCAGATCTGTATGCGCCTCAAAAGCCATACACCCCAGACTGTTCTCTGATCCCAAAAGACAGAAGGAAAGTCGCTTGCATGCGCCTCAAAAGCCATGCGCCCAGAATGGTTCGTGACTCCCAAAGGTTACGAGCCAAAGTCGCATGCATGCGCCTCAAAAGCCATGCGCCCAGAATGATTCGTGACTCCTAAAGGTTACGAGCCAAAGTCTCCTCATGCGCCCAATCCAAGGCACATTCTACCAGATCATCTCCTCCACCAAATCCGAGATCTCCGAGCCATGGGTCGATGACACGTGTCCTTTGACTCAACTCATCCGAGAGTATTCTTCAATCAAGCCTTCTGATTACAATCTCTCAGAAACTTCTAGACCGTACCGCACTGGCAAATCGACTAGAGGATTGTAATTGGCTTGGGATCTGAAATTGAAAGCTCTAGAAAACTCTTTGAAAGATTGAAAGCTTTAGATAGAGAGAAGATTGAAAGTGAATGAGTGAGATGAAATGATCAAAATCCTTCTCTATTTATAGGAATTCCAAAGGCAGACTTCTGACAGAATTCGGGCAGAACTCTATGAGCAAATCTCGGTCAAATCCGCAACTGCAGGAGGACCAAGTTCCAAGGATTCAAAATCACAACGGCCACCAACCGAACTCTGGCCGAACTCGGTCCGAATTCTGTCAGGGTTTAGTTAGGGTTTAAAAAATAAATTTGGTGATTTTTGAAAACCTTTTTGTAAAACTTTTTGAGAGAACATTTTAAAAACATTTTGAACTCATTTAAGGGTAGCCTATTTGCCAGTACGACTCGGTGTACAACATATTCCTAGACTCAAATAAAATGTAAATATATTGCATAAGGAATTACAGACTCGAGTAGGCAAACAGATCTTCGGTCTTGAATTCAGTGGATAGCCATTCTTGTTCATGTTCAAGAGTCCGAGATGTCCCGACTAGCTTTGTATATCCAGACAGAGTTTAATCAATTATTAAAATCAGGTTTGACCATATGACCAAATGGGCCAACAATCTCTCCCGTTTTGATAATTGACAAACTATAAATGATATAACATTAAGCTTGTTCAAAATATCAAAAAGTAGAATTGTTCATATCCTGTATTATCTCAAATAAAAATGTTAGATCTTTAATTTTCTTCCCCTTTGTCACTTAGCAAAATAATTGCAAAAGATAAAGCTCTCCCGTAATCAATGCATAAGTAACAAATAGTGAGAAAACATATATAAAAGAAATAAGGCAAAAATAAAAGAGAAGTATCACAAGCATGTATTGTAAAAAAATCATCACAGGCATGTAATTTCACAGGCAGTTATAAAGAATGAAGCAATATAAGAAATAGTGCTATCATAAACTGAAACTGAAACATAGTGCTGAAATAAACTGAATGCCATAAACTAAGGCATAATAAACGTGTCCATGAAAATAAAAGAGTACTGAAGCAAACTAGAAAGTGCTAATAATAATCAAAAAGGTACTGATAATAACTTGGAATGTCGGAGCATTTCCAAGTGTACAATAAAATATCACTCAAAATCATATAGTCACATCTCCTCATCATCATCCTCATCATCATCATCAGCGCGGCCAGCATGTCCTGAAGGACCAGCTCCAGAGGTACCAGCGCCAGAAGGATGCGGAGGGACGCCAGCATAGAACTCACCAACATAATCACGATGTGGAGCACGGTCAGAACGGTACCAATCATAGGCGTTACCGGGCTGGAAGTAGGCATGAACAGCCTCATCCTCACAGTGGTAACCAGAGAAAGCTGGATCACTAGGGATGGAACCGGCTGAATGACCAGTCTGGGCGAAACGAAGATCAGCTAAGGAATTTACAAGCGCCTGATAATGGGTGACATCGCGAAACTCACGCTCGCGGGCCATGTCCGTCATCGAGACATGCAAAGCAGATAAATGCTGATGTATGCCCTCAATTGTCATGGCATACTGATGAGGTGGTGGAGGAGGTGCAGTAGGAGGAGCAGGAGGTGGAGCTGAAGCAGTCATGCTACGACGAGATAACTGAAGAAACTTGGGCTCAGGGTCCTGAGTACAAGTCGACAGATCGATATCGAAGCGCTGAAAGATGTGTGGGAGAATCATCACGTAAGAGAGATTTCTATCTCTTGTACGACAACGACCCATCATCTGAATCATGGTCTTAGGGGCAGAAAATGGAATCCCCTTAAGAATGTGGTACATGGCGGACAGCTCAAGAGAAGTCACATCATCCTTTGAAGTAAATTTTGGAAGGATAGTGGAATAGATGATGCAATACAATTCATAGTTAAACAAGTTCAGGTTGTTAGCCTTGAACTTTCCAGAGCGTACTCTATCAGGTGCACAGAGTTCCGCTTTGAAACTGGCGAGTGTCGTGCCTTCGGGAAAATCAAATTCAGTGATGTCAACTAGCGGTTCACCTTCGTTAGGGATACCAAGGATCTCCGCTAAGAGGTCATCATTGAAATTGATATCAATACCTCCAACACGAGTGCTCGCATCAAAAGTGTTTAATATGAGATTGCAATAAAATAATCTAATGACATTAGTTGCTATAGGGAAGCAGATTTTAACAAAAAGATGTAACCCTAATGCCTCAAAGAAATGACGATGATCAGAAAATACAGTCCATTTGACTGGAGCGCCTGTGCATATGAATCTCATAGAGAAGTCTCCATACCACAGTAGGGCTTGGTCTAGGGTTTGAAAGAAAAACCCGTCGAATGCACCGTCGCTCGTTTGGACCGGCGAGAAGAGGAAATCCGTATGCGGATGCGAAGATGACCCTTCCTCACTAGGGTTTGTCTTCTTCCTCTTTGAAGGATTGAATTTGGGTGCCATTTATGCAAATTGAATTAAAAATGCACTAATTGAAAAGTGGACAAAGATGGAGTTATACCTCCCGAAATCAAAGTATGTCGAAGAGAACGACGAACTCCGCACGAATCCAAATTCTGGATTGATTTCACCACTTGGATTGGAAGAATGAGGGTGGTGAAAAGCTAGGGTTCGGGGCTCCTTCGCGGCTGCTGCTGCTGTTGTGATTAGTTTGGAAGCAATGAAGAAGAAGGGCTTCTCGGGTTCTGTATATATAACCTGATACCCTCAACCGAACTCGGGCCGAATTCGGTCAGAGCTCTGGCCGAATTCGCCTAGGGTTCTTTATCGTTGATTTTTGCCATTCTTTTTCATTGTCTCATTTCAAATATTTAATTCAAAGATTAGTCATTTCAACTTCAATTAACATAATTAATATTATTTTATAGATTAAATGTCATTACACAGAGACTGTTTCGGATTAGCTGTAGGAGTGCTGTCCCAGCTGGCGGAGGTTCACCAGGGAACTCTAAAGTACCGCTTCGCTTCAACCGTAGTTGTGGTGACAGACAGACTCTTTATTGGCTTGTCTCTAACACAGTTTTTGTATAATGATATATAATCATAAAACAAGATTAATTAATATTATTGATGTCCAAAATTCCTAATTCTCGACGTAAATAATTGAAATGATCTTCCGCTAGAGGTTTAGTGAAGATGTCAGCTAGTTGATTTTCAATATCTATGTACACAAGGTTTATATCTCCATTTTGATGATGATCTCTAAGAAAGTGATTTCGAATCTCGATATGTTTAGTACGAGAGTGACATACTGGATTCTTAGTCAAATTAATAGTGCTCGTGTTATCACAGAAAATGGGAATATATGTGTAAAATAAATCATAGTCTTCTAGGGTTTGTTTCATCCACAAAATCTGAGCACAATAACGTCCTGCGGCGATGTACTCAGCCTCTGTTGTTGATAGGGCTACAGAATTTTGTTTTTTACTAACCATGAGACTAAAGCCTTGCCTAAGAAATGACATGTGCCACTGGTACTTTTTCTATCAACTTTGCATCCAGCAAAATCTGCATCCGAATAACCAATAAGGTTAAAGGACTTAGTTTTGGGATACCACAAGCCAACAGAAGAAGTGCCCTTAAGGTATCGAAAGATACGCTTAACTGCGGACAGATGTGATTCCTTTGGATTAGCTTGAAAACGTGCACACATGCAAACACTAAACATAATATCTGGACGACTAGCAGTTAAATAAAGTAAACTATCAATCATACCTCGATACTTACGTGTGTCGACTGGCTTGCCTTGTTCATCTGAATCAAGCTTTGTTGAAGTTGCCATTGGAGTGCCAATAGGTTTGACATTGTCCAGATCAAACTTCTTTAGCAGGTCTTTTGTATACTTGGCTTGATTTATAAATGTCCTATTATCAGTTTGTTTGATTTGTAATCCGAGAAAGAATTTCAGCTCTCCCATCATGCTCATCTCAAACTCATTCTGCCTACACTTAGAAAATTCTTGACACAGAGATTCATCAGTAGATCCAAATATAATATCATCAACATAGATTTGAATTAAAAGAAGTTTGCCATTAAAAGACTTAATAAACAGTGTAGTGTCAACCTTGCCTTTTGAAAAACCGTTGTCAAGTAGAAAAGTGCTTAGACGATCATACCAAGCACGAGGGGCTTGTTTTAAACCGTATAAGGCTTTCTTCAACTTGAAAACATGATCAGGGTTTTTGAAATCCGTGAAACCTGGAGGTTGTGCTACAAAAACTTCTTCTTTTATAAAATAATTTAAAAAAGTACTCTTGACATCCATTTGAAATAGTTTGAAATCATGAAAACATGCAAATGCACATAACATGTGAATGGATTCTAATCTCGCAACTGGGGCATAAGTTTTATCGTAGTCGATACCTTCTTCTTGATTGTATCCTTGAGCTACGAGTCGAGCCTTATTACGAGTCACTAAACCATTCTCATTTAGTTTATTTCGGAATACCTAACGGGTGCCAATGACCGGATGATCAATAGGCCTGGGAACAAGTTTCCAAACTTGATTCCGTTCAAATTGGTTTAATTCCTCTTGCATAGCATCTATCCAAAAACTATCACTACATGCTTCATCAATAGTTTTGGGTTCTAGCTGTGAAATAAATACAATACTAGAAACAATATCTTTACTGGATGTACGAGTACTTACTCCTTTGGTAATATCACCAATTACCAAATCTTTTGGATGATCAGCTGTAAATTTCAACCTTTTCGGTAGATTCTGAAGATAGCTGGTTCCTGGATCTTCTCTAGGAGGTTCAGCTAGTGCAGAGCTTGGTTGAGGATCAGCTGATGTTGAGCATGGTATAGTTGGATCTTCGTCATTGTCATCGATCGTCATCTGATTTAGTTCATCAAAGGTGACGTTGATTGACTCTTCGATGATCATGGTTCTTTTGTTGAAGACTTTGTATCCTTTGCTCTTGGCCGCATAACCTAAAAATATACCTTCATCGACCTTTTCATCAAATTTTTCCCAAATTGTCTTTTATATTAAGAATACAACATTTACAGCCAAATATTCTAAAGTATGAAACAGATGGAATTCTATCAAACCATAACTCAAATGGAGTCTTCTTCGATTTGGGTCGAATTAGAACTCTATTGAGTACAAAGTAAGCTTTATTGACAGCTTCAGCCCAGAAATATTTGGGTAGACTAAACTGGTTTAACATCACTCTGGCCATTTCGGTTAGAGTTCTGTTCTTACGTTCCACAACTCCATTTTGTTGTGGAGTCCTAGGGCAGGAGAACTCGTGTACAAAACCGTGTGTGTCACAAAATTGCTCAAAATCAGCATTCTCGAATTCGCCTCCATGATCGTTTCTTATGCGAGTGATCATGTAACCTTTTTCATTCTGTACTTTCTTGCAAAAGGCGACAAATTCGGATAATGCATCATTCTTGCGTGTCAAGAAATACACCCACGTGTATCTAGAGAAATCATCTACAATTACGAAAGCATAAAGCTTACCTCCGAGGCTAGCAACTCTGCTAGGACCAAATAAGTCCATATGAAGCAATTGTAGAGGTCTAGTAGTACATACTGCGTTTACTGACTTGAATGTGGATATGGTAGCTTTGTTCTTTTCACATTGGCTGCATACCGAATCTTTCTTGAATGTAATGTCCGATAAACCGCGTACTAGCTTCTTTATGGATAATCTTGAGATCATATCCATATTTGCGTGACCGAGTCTCATATGCCACAGATGACTCTCATCACTCTTGGCCATTAAGCATCTATCTGAAATGTTAGTTTCTTCTAACAAATAGAAAACATATATTGTCTTCCCTGATACCTTCAAAGATAGTACTACTAGTTGAGCTATCAACTATAGTACATTTGTCTTTGCCAAAGTTGATGCCATAACCATGATCAACTAGATGACTTATGCTGAGTAGATTATGTTTCAACTCGGTAACCAGACAGACATCCTTAATCACATGATAGGGAGACTTACCAACATCACCGATACCAATAATATACCCTTTCAAGTTATTACCGAAGGAGACATAGCCTTCCTTCTTTTCTTCGACAGTATTACAAATAGGGTAGCGTCACCGGTCATATGCCGTGAGCAACCGCTGTCGAGGATCCATTTGCTTCTAGCATATGAAAGGTGTTCCACCTACAAAACAGTTTGTAGATGAACTTTTGGTACCCATTTCTTGTAGGGTCCTGAATTGTTAGCTTTAGGTATCCAAGCATAAACATTTAAATCAACAAGCTTTCTCATTCTACATGCAGATGAAATATGACCAATGAGGCCACAATAATGACAT